>CASBWL010000029.1:2142815-2742815 GCA_949130495.1 Sambucus nigra
TCTCTTATACTGGATTGTATGGGAAATTACCGGATACAATTTTCCGTTTACCTAACTTGCTAAAACTCGACTTATCTCTCAACTCTGGGCTCACTGGTCAATTTCCAGATGTTAATGTGACTCATAGTTGCAAGTAGTAGTCCTCTCAGGTGGTTGGATCTTTTGTATACGAGTTTACATGGCAAATTACCAGATTCAATCGGCTATTTCAAGTCTTTGAATTATCTGGATCTTTCATACATCAGTTTACATGGTGAATTACCAGATTCAATCGGCTATTTGAAGTCCTTAAAGCATCTAGGACTTCGTGGTTGTGAATTCTCTGGGTCCATTCCAAGTTCGCTGGGAAACCTTACGCAGCTGACTTACGTAGACATATCATTTAATGCACTAACTGGCCCCCTTCCTTCCAACATAGTTGGGTTTCCCAGGCTAGTTTATCTCGACTTCGGCAATAACTCATTCAGCGGGACAATACCTTCTTGGTTGTTTGCTCTTCCATCATTGATGACCTTGAATCTCTACTCCAATCAGTTCAGTGGAAAAATTCCTGAGATCCAATCAAAGTCACTAGTGAGTATTGCTTTGACTAACAATAACCTATATGGATCCATTCCATTATCGTTTTCAAAACTAGTGAACCTTACTTATCTCAACTTTGGCGATAACTCATTCAGAGGGACAATACCTTCTTGGTTGTTTGCTCTTCCATCATTGATGACCTTGGATCTCTACTCCAATCGGTTCACTGGAAATATTCCTGAGATTCAATCAAAGTCACTGGTGAGTATTGATTTGAGTGACAATATCCTACATGGACCCATTCCACAATCATTATCAAAACTTATGAACCTTACTGATCTCAGTCTCAGTCTTTCTGGGAACAATTTTTCTGATCCTATGGACCTAAACATGTTCTCAAATTTCTCAAACCTCAATTTTTTTAATATTTCTTGCAATGGACTATCTGTGATTTCCACCAATACCAAAATCAACGTAACATTTCCCCACCTTCGGTATTTGAGGTTGGCATCTTGTAAGATGAAGGAGTTCCCACATTTGTTTAAAGACAGTCCGAATCTCCAAAGAATAGACCTATCCGACAACCTAATTCAGGGCCAACTCTCTAATTGGCAACTGTCCATGTGGGCTGATCCCTTACGAGAACTTAATCTTCGGTCCAATTTGTTACAAAGATCACTCCCATCGTCCATCTGCAACTTTAGCTCTCTTAATCTCCTTGATTTATCTAATAATAGCTTCAGTGGAACAATCCCGCAATGCTTGGGAAACTTCAGTGATAATCTTTTCGTATTAGATTTACGAAATACCGAATTTCGTGGGACTATTCCAACAACACTTGGTTCAAAAGGCAACAACTTGCAGACTCTTAATTTGCATGGAAATAAATTAGAAGGAATTCTACCACGATCTTTGGCCAACTGTAAACAGTTAGATGTTCTTGATCTTGGAAATAACCAGGTAAGTGATACATTCCCACATTGGTTAGGAACTCTTCCACGACTGCAGGTCCTTGTCTTGAGATATAATAGATTTCATGGCCCCATAAACAGCACTGCCACAAAACTACCTTTCCCTAAGCTGAGAATAATTGATCTTTCTAACAATCAATTTACTGGCATTCTTCCATCAAAATATTTTAGATATTTCAAAGCCATGACGAATGTGCAGGAAACTGAAATAGAACAAAAGTACATAACAACCGAGAATTACACCAATTATTATGATGAAGTAACTGTGGTTTTGAAAGGATTAGAGTTTGATATGAAAAGAATTCTAACTATCTTCACAACCATTGATCTATCTAGCAACAAATTCGAAGGTGAGATTCCCAATTTCATCGGAAATCTAAATTCACTTCGAGTGCTCAACTTATCTCGAAACAACCTTACAGGTCATGTCCCATCAACGTTGGGAAATATTATCGTGCTCGAATCATTAGACCTCTCCTCAAACCAACTCATGGGAGAGATTCCTCAAAACCTAACACGTCTAACATTTCTTGCATTTTTGAATCTTTCAAAAAATCATCTTGTGGGACCCATACCTAAAGGTAATCAGTTTCATACATTTGATAATGATTCGTATATTGGGAACTCAGCATTGTGTGGGTTTCCTTTGTCAAAAGAATGTGGAGATGATGAGACACCACAATCACCAGTATTCCAACAAGAAGAAGATTCAAATTTTGCGAGTGGATTTACATGGAAGGTTGTTCTGATGGGATATGGTTGTGGCACTATATTTGGATTAGTTATGGGTTTCCTCATGTTCTTAACTAGAAAACCAAAATGGTTTTCCGAAATTGTTGGAAAAGGACAACATAAGAAGGTAAAGAGGCCAATGAGAAGGGGTCAGAGGCGTCAAGGGGGAAGAAATTAGCAATCTATTTGGCAAGTGATGCATATGTTTTGAAATGTTGTGTTATATCAATTATAATATTATGTATTTGAGTCGTCAACAAATTAATTGAATTTTATGTTTTTACGTTTGCTATCGAGTAGTTAGTTACACATTTATCATATATATTAAGGATGTTTGGCATTCTCCGCATGGATGCAACTCACATGTTATATAGGACGTGACACTCCTCTATTTGATACTCATATTGTACTAATTTTGAACTCTCAACTAATGCCTAATTGAATAAAAAGATGAGTATAGGAAAATAAAATATTTTTAAACTAAAGAGAAAAAGTTAGAACATGTAGCAACCCCCTGAGTATTGTATTACCAAATTGTGATGAGAACTAGAGAGTGATTGCGTATGTGATCTTCCTTTCTCAGATAGATTTGGAATTAACATCAATTCATCCGCCACAATCAAGAAGGAACAATGAAGATTATTTTGCCCTAGAATAAGTAGCATAGAAATTGTATCCCTTTAGATCTAAATTAACAAAGACGAAGAGGAATTTCAAAGCTTGCACAGTGCTTATTTTTTTTGGGCACTGGAGTGAAGTCAGAGTTGATATTTTCACAAATTTACATGAGCAGATAGAGTGCCTTCTACTTCAAAGAAGCGTAAGAGAATTATGCATTTAACACAAGTTGAATCTCTGCACTTAAAATTTATGCCCACTGAATTTGTTGAGGACTTGTCGTATTATCTTGTTATTTCAATCTGATGAAAAAACGGAGCAATTGATTTATATTAGCTTATAGAGGTATCTTGTGTGTTTCTCATTCAAGAGTTATGCATCAAAAGTCAATGGAAAAATTATTAATGAAGTGTGTATTTTTTCTAACATCATAATGCTTATATAAAAAAAGATATTAAGGTTCTATTAAATTTTTTTGGTCATAAGATATTCAGTAGACGATTAGACTTCTAGTTTTAATCATCTATATTCATAGGTAAATAATTTTTTTTAACACACTATCTCCCATTCAAATGCGGATTAGGAAAAAGTGAGATGCCTGCCATGTAGGATGCACCATTTTTTTTAACTTTGTTCTGAATAAGTTGTAACATACTAGCTTTAGTTCGACAAAAATATATTTATGTATTTTCTTCTTGAACTTCAGTTTTATAACTTAGATTCACACAGTGAGCATCGAACTTTAATTAAAATCTTCTATTTGTGTTGGTCTTGTTCTTCCTTTATATGCGACACGTATATTTAAAATCGTTCCCTCATATTACTTGCCTACACACACTGCAATATTAGACTCTCTCTGGAGAGGAGTGGCTCTAAGCATGGGCGAGGGCTAAGCGGTTAAGGGCACCGGATATTAAATAGCCCTAAAAGTTTGAAAACAAAATACTCCATCTGTTTCAAATTAAGAGCTTTTTCAAAATTGACATCTTAGACAAATCAATCATCCAATTCAAAACTTAGTTACTATTTTTGAATTTGGTTGGAGTAGTACTTGTGCCGCTGAATACGAATCACATGGTGGTTGGAACACTTGTGCTTTTGATCAGTTTTTGAACTTGATGATTGACAACACTGTGGAAGTCAACGAAATGAGATAACTGATATAAACATGGTGGTGCGTCTATGCTCTAACTCTGCAATCTCCATCTTCCATCATATTTAAATCCATCATTTGACTTTCTGACTAGCTTAGCCTTCACAATTTTAATGTCACTCTTCTCTTGCAGGTTATTAGAAAAACAATGAGGTCAATATTGAAGCACTTGAGCCAGTTAGCAGAGCCTAATTAATTCAAATCTTTATTGGTAAGACTTAATTATTTTTTATATGAACCTTTTTATATTTTGAACAATAGAGGTTGAAGGAATGGGGAACGCATTTGTATAACATTTTTCATGGTTAACCATATCCTCTACTTCTAAAATATACTATTTAACTCCGTTGAACTAGTCACTATTGTTTCATCCATTACTTTTCAGGCTAGAATTATTCTAGTTCTTGAGCTAAAACTTAATATGATCATGCATATATTTAAAGTTGGATTGCTTTCTTCGAAAACTCAAATGATAATATAATAAAAGGGATATGCGTGGGGGCTGAACTCTTATACACTAGCGTATTGCTCGTGCCTGAAGACATGATGAAAATTTTCCAAAGTACGTAATTGCAAAAAAAAAAATCCAAAGTATGTAACGACAAAAATTTCATTCTGCAAAAAAACAAAGTGTAATTTAAATGAATGAATAGTTAGTCATCTTAGAAATAAAAAATGAATAAATAATCTTCTAACAGTTCTAAAAAATGAATAGTTAATCATCCATTGGTGTAAAATTACAATGCAATCTAACTACTACATAATTGAATAGTTAATCATCTTAGAAATCAAAAAGACGTTGCTGATTATAAATTAAAATCATGAAACGGATATGAAAATTCTGAAAAAGACATTGCTGATCATTTTTTCTCATGGAATGATCATGTGTCGCTCATCCAGTATCGAGAACAGTTCATATTGAGAACAGTTCTTGGTATAAAAACTCGACAGTTGCAGTTGCCGCAGCGCTCATCCAGTTGCTCATCTAGCTGCACCAGTGCCATCACCAGGAAAGTATGTGCCATCACCAGGAAAGTATGGTTGAACATATGCATATCGAGAATAGTTCATATAGGGATCTTAAGTATTTAGTCCTATTTATAAAGACTTATTCGTCACCACTCACATGTTTTTATTTTTTTAGTTGTTGGTCCTATATGGGACAAGTGTCATTCTATACAAAAAACAAGGGCGGGTGGTTACAGGAAAGTCAATGGCGGTTTTGGGTGGTTATGGGACTTTTTACAATTTTTAAAACACATGAGAGTGGAGTCTAAATACATCTTTGTAGATGGGACTAAAGCCAAAAAAACTAGTTCATATATTCAAGTTAAAAAAACTCGACAGTTGCAGCTCATCTAATTGCTCATCCAGTTGCAGCAGATAAAGTGTTGTCGTGACTAAGATCAACAGCAACTCCCTTCAATTATGTCTTAAATACCTTGTTAGCAACAACAAAAATCAATATGAAAATCAACTTGCAATAGAAATAAAACCTAAACAAATTATAATGCTAGAAATCAAAACACAAAAACTGGAAAAAGTAGTATTTGGGAATAGGGGTTCCCTGTATTTGCCCAAAAACATAATATCGAAGTCAAACTCCTCAATCTTTCATGGTATAAAAAGTAAAATAATACCCCCATAAGAATAATCGGATCTTGCTACCTCCTCTATAAAAAAAATTAAAAAGAACGGGACCTGTCTAGTGCGCTTTATCTTCTCCGTTTTCTGCCCATCCCTTCAAAAAATCGAACCCATCGGGGTATCTCTATCTAACTTTCAAACACCGAAGAATAACGAACCAAAAATGAACCATGCCATCGGCTATCTTCCACGCTCCCATGCCAGAATAAATTAATATCTAAACTTGAAAAATAGCGAACCAAAAATGAACCACAAACGTTTAACAAACTCACAATACTACTGTAAAAACTGAAAATATAATATATCACCATATATCTGGCATGTGGCACGCACATAAACACACACTCAGAACCCTCACTTTTGCACTCATTTATGAGAGACCTAGCAAGGTGACTTTTAGAGCTTTGCATAGATTAAGTTAAACAACTATATCAACCTAACACAAAATAGATAAATACTCAGGAGAATATTAAAGTCAGGTATATGCCAAAATTGAGATTTATAAACTCACTTTATACATCTAGACTTGGATATAAGGTTCAATAAAAACTAATATGTTTGCATGAATTGATTGAATATAGTTGCAAAATAAAAGTCTGCATGAGGTGAGATCTTTGCAAATCATAAAAACACATGATACAAAATAAGTGTAACGTGTATGGTGAAACAAAGACATCGGCCTGTGCATTGACACACTACTTGCTTTGAAAATAAATTCCAAGGGTGTGATGATGAGATGTTCCCAAGTGTACGTGTAATACCTGATTCCTATGAAAAAAATACTTGCATTCATTTAAATAGTTACGAGTACAAACTGACTTTGAAAATGAATGGATTGTTTCTTAATGCTAATAAAAAAAATATGCATAAATCACATGGAAATAGTATAGATAAGGCAAACCATCATTACGAACTCAAACTCCCCTACACATAACAATAATTGTAGCTTGAGATTGAGATATCTGCTCAAGATGCTTCTACTGACCCATTCGACATTCTGGTGTCTATGATTATATCCTGACCCATTCACCTCTGGATGTCTATGTCCATAAAATCAAAATTAAAAATGAATGCAATAATTAACAGAGTTCTATATATCAAAAATATGCATTTCTTTTTGTATCGAAATAAAGGGAGGACCTATGGAATGCTATATGTTCTGCAAGAAAAAATATTTTATAACCCAAAAAAGTAAATGTTATAACGCAGGAATAAAAACTCAGAAGAAATGAATCTTACCTGAAGTTTAAAAAATTGACTCAACACCACTGCCTTAAACCATAACAAATGTAGTATTACCCATTTCAAGTCAGTCCAGAATAATTCAAAGGCCCAACATATCAAAAGCTTCGTATACTTCATGCTTCCTTCAAATTTCTACCTGTGAACATAGGATAAACATGACAAAATGTTTGATGCAAAAAATATTAAATCATATTCAAATATAGAACCGCAAAAATACATTAAATTCATCCAAATATCAGATGGTGCAGAACTAACCTGTGTACTCAAACTTTGACACAATTAAACACCCATGGAGCTATGATAATAAACTCACATCAATTTCATTTGTACCTGGAATAAAAAATGAAACTCAACACGATACAGAACCTCAAAATAACTAATATCAACACAACATACAACACAAATACTACATATGGTAGACTTTAATTTAATCACAATATATATTTATCCAATGAATTTTTGTTTGCATCTGGTAGACTTGGACATTAAGGTGAGTTCTTATTTTCTAAACATCTTGAGCAGTATCTTTTTTTGTTTAGATATGACCATCCCTTAGAAACTAAAAAGACTATGGTGAGTTTAATTAAAAACGAGGTACCCTTTTAAAAACAATCGATAATACCAAAAAGGCAACACATCCAAACTCACCGAAGGAGAACCGAGCAGAAGAGGATCCATGGTGTGACCCAACACCGTGAACTTCATAATGATATTAGATCTACAAAATCCCAAACATGACCACTACAAAACAGAAAAATTCAAAACAGTTAAATCACTGATTTTAATTAAACTCTACAAATATATTCACATATAGATCTATTAAAAGACTTGAAACCCCCAAAGAAAAACCAAAAAACAATGAAGCAGTGGTCGTGGAAGTAGGGTTTATATTTGTGGATGCATCATTCGTGTTCGTGGAAGTCAAGTTCAAGATGTAAGACCAAACCGAGTTCAGATCTTGTTGAATCAAGTTGTTGGTTTTGTGAGGGGAAGTCGAGGATAGCTAAGAGAGAGAGAGATGTGTTCTTGCTTTTACTTCCACTGTCCAAGAGTGGGTGGGTCAGATATTTAGAGGCTCGAGGTAGACCGAGAACGATTCGTGAGTAGTAGTCAAGTCTGAGCGGGATATAGAATTTGGGAATCTTAATGTTGGAGGATTTGAATTAAAGTTATAAGAATCAATCTCAACCCTACATTTTGTAAAAATATGTAAGGAGGTGGCATCAATACGCACCGTTAAAAGTATGTACATTTTCAAAAGATGCCCCATTATATTACACACACACGTACACACACACACACACACACACACACACACACACACACACATACACACACACACACACACACACACACACATATATATATATATATATATATGTAAGTATGTATGTATGCTCTTGGGTTAATGGAACAATTGATGCGTTGCCAATCTTGGTACTCACCGGAGCTATATAACGGAACTTTGGTTATTACCCCCTGCATACTTCATCTATTAGGGATCATGTAGCATGTAGGGATCAATTAATGTAGTAGTTTATTCCATCTATATATACTTAGATACTCCAAACTCCGAACCCAACCGAAAACATGTCATGATCGGGCAACCAACAACCCTTTCCCCCAAATTTTAAAAATTGCATTTGAGCTCCAAAATGAAATTTCCAAAATAGTCCCTCTTGTTCCCCACATTTCTTTCAGGCATCCCACTAAATCTGGTTATGGGGAATATTTTTATGATATGGACGATAATAAGAAACTTGAAGATGAGTACATGGAGTTTGAGGAGTACTACTCCGAGGCTCCAACTAAAATTTCGAAGCTTGAACAATGGGAAATGGATCATTTTTATTGGTATGACGAGGTAATGGGATATTGGTACATAGTCATCACACCTGCTCGTTAAGGGGATCATGCTTGATTGTTGGACGCTGTTGTCCAAACTCTGTGCATCCATCGCTACTTTTACTAGTCACCTTCCCTTGGGTGAGTCATGGCCCTCATTACTCTGCTTCCTCCCTATTGCCTATCGCTTTTGTTCCTCTGCCTAACGTCTCGATTGTGATGGTTGATGAGTATTTCCCCCAGTACCTTACTGGAGTACGGATTCTTTCCACATCTTTGATGAGGATGTTCGGTTACTCGTACTAGCTTCCGAGATATGTAGTCGTAATGTGATAGTGTGACTTCTTGCCACTATTTGGAACATGAGATTAGATTCACATGACTGCCTTTTGAGCGTGGGTATCTGGACCTGATTTTGGATGCATTTGACTATCCCTATTATACACTTTCTTGAAAAAGTCATGTACCCGTATTGGTTCTTCTTAGGGTGGATCAAGTCTTGTTTATTTAGATTTGGGTTCTAGTAAAATAAAAAAAAAGCAGAAGAAATAAACGATCTTAGTTAAGTTACTTAAGGGGGAGGGTAGAATATTTTTCATGGTTAACCATATGCTCTGCTTCTTCTATATACTATTTGATTTTGACTCTATTGAACTAGTCACTCTTGTTTCATCCATTACTTTTCAGTCTTCAATTATTCTAGTTCTTGAGCTAAAACTCTATACGAACATTACACATAGCAGAAATCTTAGCAGCATACTGATTCGCGTCTCTTTCAACACCAGCGTGATTGCACAAAGCAGAAAACATCGCAAGTGTTTGAAGGTTAGCATCCATTTAACACACTAGCCAATCTTGGCCACTGCCATATTGAATGATAGACAAACTTGGTCATTGCCATCTAATTGGTAGTAACGTATCTGTATTATCAGAACAAATCACAGTTGTACAGCCGTAAAGGAGATGTGTATCAAACATCTAACACGGATGTCTTCAAAAATTAAAAAGTGGTCAAAAAATAAAAACAAATACTCTGTAGCAGATATTTATTAATCCTGTGTTCATTAAGAAGGATCATATGAAAACATTTAGATGTTAATTTTGAGTAATGGACAAATAATCCGTATCATTACTTTGTAAGATAAAAACACGAAGAACTCAAACTAAGATAGAAATTACATAAATCATTTTACATGTCTTACAAATTACAAATAGATGAAAGCGAACTGTAATAAAAAAGGGAAATGAGCAACCAAATGTGTGCGCTAATCTATTTAAATTACCAAATCGTGTATTATTAAGAATG
This sequence comes from Sambucus nigra, assembly GCA_949130495.1. Lineage (NCBI taxonomy): Eukaryota > Viridiplantae > Streptophyta > Magnoliopsida > Dipsacales > Adoxaceae > Sambucus > Sambucus nigra. The sequence goes on from CASBWL010000029.1 coordinate 2,152,855, forward strand.
CACTACTTATATGCCACATTTGGAAGGAAAAATTCATATATAAATAGTATAAGCAACTTAATCAGATCAACCTACTAATATTCAAACCAAGATATATAAAAGAGTTCCCCCTGCTCCTAATTATAGTGCTCTTACAACCATCATTATACAAATGAGAACAAAAATAAAAAAGCAGAGAAACTTTAAATACCGCTTCTTTTTATTTAATTAAAAAGACAGACGAATTTAAAAAAAATTGCAAACCTCTTGCATCCATTTGAGAAAATAGAGGGGAAAAACGAAAGTAAAACCCACAACTAAATAAGCAATAACCCACCGAGCACACTAAAGACGATGGCCAGATTCAAGAACCAATAAATTTGTGCTCAACATTGTTGTGGACGTCTACTGAGAAAAACATCCAAATGCATTATGAAATTTCTTAGATCTGTACAGAAAAAGTACAAAAAATTAAGGTTTAAACAACAAAAATACATATCCATATCCAACACTGGGCAATTTGAGAACAAGTGCAGTTTGAGAACAAGTGCCAAGAGCCAAGCATGTAGTGATAACTGGAGGAAACACTTTCGAAATGGTAGGTACTACCAATGTCACTACAACTCAAAGTAAGTGCCCATACTCTCAAGACAGGAAGTATTTCAAATTAATAAGCCAAAGAACAACACAAATCAAACCAATTGAAGCAGTAAGAAAATCTCCAAATTCATTCAACTTATTCAATATTGTATCTTCCTCATTCGTAAAAGCCTCTTAAATCTGGGAATGCACTTCCCCTATCTCCGTATTCATAACCGTCTGAGTAACTAAACAAATACAGTTCCCATTCACAACCGTTGTTCCTGCAAGCAAACACCATACACTTTTCCCTTGAATCTCATAATCTTCCAGAAACAACCTTAGTTGTCTTACTAACAGCTTAACTCTCCCCAGTCAATGACTCATGCACAACTCAAAGTGTTGATCTAAACGAAAACGGTTCAACAAAGGCAGTGATCTGCATTTCAGAACCTTCATCACCATAATACCAAGCCAGAACAAATGATACCATTACCCCCAAGAAGTAGGATTCTCACTAGAGTGATCAGACCGAAAATCGACTGTCCTTCGTGCTTCTCCACTTCCTTAGATAATCCATGCTCTCGATCTGAAACTCCGCTGCGCATTCTCGAACATCTTTCACTCAAGCTGCCAAAACTTGTTGATTCGATAAAAATTTGATGATGTTTTCCCTTTTCCCCAAGTTCTGCGCTCCTTTACTCATAAGACTAGCAATTTGAGCCAAATCGACGAATGTACAAATATAGTCGGAGATAATTTACCTGAAATGATGAATTTTAATTCAACATATAAATCTCATGATTTGATTATTCCAAATCATACATGTGATATCGTAATCCTAAGCTAACATGATAATTGATCATTAGATTATTATACACACACAAAATATGTCTATATATGACACAATTTGTGTGTGCGTGCTACTGTGTATAAGACATAAATATATTTTGCTCTGATTTGGCAAGGTTTTGATGACAACTGTTTCTTTTCCCGTAGTTTTGAGCTCCTTTACTCATAAAAATCAACAAGGTGATCCAAAACAACGAATTTGACAAAAACAAAATAACAATAATAATTTAATAGAATGATGAATTTAAACACATAAATCTTGTGATTTGATTATGCAAATTCATACACATAAAATACGTAATCGTAAGTGTAAAACGACAACAGAAAGATCTTGAACTATTGAGCAGAACATCAACACAATTACCATACATGTGCAAAATATGTATCTATCTTATACAAATTCGTAATCCTAGAGAACATACAATAATCGAAAGATCTATAACTTTCGGTAAATATCCATAAATTATTATACGGATTCAAATATGTATATATCTTAGATGCACAATGTGAAGCCTAAACCAAATGTGTTGGTACTTTTAGATACTCGTATCCTACTTAGGAAAATGGGGAAATATGTCACCGACTTTAGTTTTATAGCAGCATTTAATGAAGATCGTATAGGAACGGTTGGGGGTATTTAGATTCTTTGATACCCCTATCCATTTCTATAATTCTGGTTCAAATTATGAAATAAGATATCCACATGGTGGTTTCCAAAACTTAGTATGAAGATTGGATCTTCCCAGCCATATATGCCAACCTGATACGAGCTCATCTTTGGGAAAATAAGCTCTAAAAAACACTCTAGTACACCGTGGCTTGTGGCAGTGAACTTCAATGATCATTAGGGCCAGGGAAAAAAGAAAGATATACATTGTCTGAAGCTTTATCTAGTTGGGGCTTTCATTTTACTAGTGTTATTGGGGAGTGTACTCTAGAATATCTCAGATGTACCGGTCCACACCTCACACTTAACCTGGTCAAATAACCAGGAAGGCTTCGCTAATACCTTAATGAGATTAGACCGGGCTTTGGCTAATCCATAGTAGCGTATATTCTATCTTGAGGCGGTTATCAACAATTTTTCTTGTATGACTTCCAATCATAGCCCTATAGTGATCCATGTTCGGTAATTTCCTTCTCTCTACTTTTAACAGACCTTGTATACTTCTTGCGTGATGGAGGGCTACTTGTCCCAAATCTTTTTGGAAATATTTTCAAGAACAAAAAAGAATTCAAATTTCTGAGGAGCGTTGCTTCTCCCATAGTTTAGACATTTTGGAAAAAAATCTCAGAATAGAATATCTCAATGTTCTGAGGAACTCTATTGGTTTCAAAAATTGAGAATTTAGTGGATTTCTCAAGGCGATAGGAGTATTTTCACGTGTGCACAATTAATAGAAGAAGAACAAGAATTGACCGCTTACGTATTGACGGTGCATGGAATAATAACCCTCTTGACATGGCTAAGCATGTATGGGAGCACTTTAAAGCTGTATTTTGTGAGACTGGTTGGATAATTATTTTAATTTGAATAGGATGACTGCTAATACGTTGATGACTTTCTCCACATGGCATAACAACATTCTTGCTATGTTATCCATCAAACATTGGAAGGCTTCGACACGATGGGATTCAACCATCCTTTTATTAAAAAAATAAAAAAGAAATTGGGGGTACGATAAATCCTAGTTTAGCTTGCTTTATCTAAGGGTGCTTCATATATTTTTCATTTCCTAGCAGCGCTAACACCATCCTTATTACTTTAAACCAAAGAAGTTGATATCCTTGTATAAATAAATCATTTTAGATTCATTATGATTTCTAATGTTCCCTATAAAATTGTTTCTAAGTTTTTTTTAATCGTCTTAGACCGCTTCTAAATAAGATGATTAGCCCAGCCCAAGAGAGTTTCCTAGTGGGTAAACAACCTACAGATAATGTCATTATTAACCAGGAGATTGTTCCTACAATTTCATTGCTAAGGTTTCGGAAAATCTTCTTAGACCCATTCTAAATAATTTGATTAGCCCAGCCCAAGTGAGTTTCCTATCAGGTAGACAAACTACGGAGATTGATCGTAAAAATTGATCTTGAGAAAGCTTACGACCGACCAATTTTTCTTATGACGGTGCTTGAGGCATTCAACCACAAGAAGAGTTGGGTGGATTTAATTACGAGTTGTGTGACGAATAATTCCATGGCTATTCTTGGAATAGGGCCCCCTTGCAGGCATTCAGATCTAGTAGAGGCCTTAGACAAGGGAACCTTCTCTCGCCAGGTCAATACCCAAATTTCTCCAAGTCTAAAATCTTTGTTTCTCCTAACATTCCCCGGAGCCAAGCTATGGCTATTAGCCTTACAAGGGGATGAATTTGTTTAGTGACCTTGGGGCTTACCTTGGAGTTCCTCTTGTCTATGGATAAGTCTTGAGGATAAATTTGTGCACAAAGGCTTGCAGGGTTGAGATCTAAGTTGCTTTCACTTGTGGGCACCCTCATTAGAGCAGTCACCTCTGATATTCCTTACTATAACATGCAAACTATCCTTCTTCCAAAAAGTGTGAAATGATCTCGATAACCTAAATAAAAGTTTCCTTTGGGGAGTGTTGACAGCCAAAGAAAAGTGCATAATGTGAAGTGGACCGTGGTTTGTAAGTTAAAAAACGATGGGGGTCTGGGCGTAAGGACTTGTGTAGATGACATCATTAAGAATGTTACCAAACATGGATGGAAAATTGACTTGAGACCAAGGCTCTATGGGTCCATTTCACCTAACGTGAGAAATTGTCCTTTCAAGTGGAATGCCTCCCCGGTTTGGAAAGCTATTTTTAACACCTGCTCTCTCCTTACTATAATTACAAAATGGGTCATTTGCAATGGGAAAAAAGTGGACATTCATAAGGATTGGTGGTGTGGGAATGCCCCAATTCCAATGTTATCGAACTCGAACCCTTTTAATGGATCAAAGGTGAGACCCATCTTAGATGCCTCCAATAATTAGGACCTTTTAAAATTTCAGCAACTCTTTAACCCCTAATCTGTTTAGATCATCTTAAGTGAGCCTCTTACTTGGATTGTGAATACCAAGTACAGGCCTACATAGGGTAGGAGACAAAATAGAAAATTCTCCATTGGGAGCTACTACAATACTATCATCCGGCGCATGAAGGGGTGGTAGTTTGGAAAAAATATTATGGAAACTTAAACTCCCACTGAAGTTGGTCTATTTTTTATGGCTTACTCTTCAATGCAAACTTCATACAAATGATGGGGTCTTACGGACTCTACCACTTGTGATTTTTGTGGAGGAAATGAAGACAGAGAGCACATTTTTAGGGGCTGCATAAAATCTAAACAGGTCTTCTATCTTTTTGGATGAAACAAAATGGTAAACTCAGGCATTTTTTCTTCAATAAATGATTGGATTAATTTTAATCTTTGACAATTAAAGTACTACAAGTGTCACGGTATGTCTGTTGAGTACCTTTTCTTGTCGATCATTTGGAATGTCTAGAAATTCAGATATACATTTTGTTTCGAAAAACAAAATATAAATCATGGGGACATGTCCAAGGACATTGGTCATTCCTTCAACTGGTATGATAATCATTCGCTTTAAAATGAGAAACGACTAATTTCGTGGTGTTTTCAAGTGCAGGGGCTGTTAAAGTCAATACCAGTAGCACTAATATGGGTGTCAGGAGCTTCGGATGCCTATTCAGAAACAAGCACAGAGCTTGGTTGGCCGGTTTCTATGAAGACCTACCACCAACCTAGCAGCTAACCTACATAAACTCCCTCCTGTGCATACCCCAGTAGCCCACAACTTGCGACAATTTTTTTTTATCTTTCTTATTATGCGTTGATATAAATTTCTGGATTGGTTGTTTTCGTTCTTGGATTGTGCTTCTTATGGAAAAAAATGGGTAATTTTTCAATTGTGCTTTTGTTTGATATAATGCCCCACAAACCTTTTAATGTAAATTCTCCCCCCCCCCCCCATATGTGTCTATGGGTCTCAAGTCACTCATTATTTTCACTCCATCTCACCTCACACATTCAACACCATTCACGTCTTCACTCACCTAGTAAATCTCACCATGCATACACATTACCCCAAACATCTTATTCTCCACACACATTCATCCACCCCATACACTTCACGAGCACAGTTCACTCATCACATAAATATCAGGTCACTGCACACACATACATGGTCGATTCAATCACCTTCACTCCACAATTAGCCTAACTCTCCTTAGATAGCACATTGTCACATATTGTCAAATGTACCACCCCATCTGAACACATTTTCACATCCCCATTTTCACATATTAGTTTCACTCACATTACACCAAACTTCCTATCACCATAACACCCCAAAATACACATTTTATTTCACAAATTGAACCAACAACACCCATTCATATTCACTTTGTCTTGCTAATTTGCAATATTATTCTGTTTTTGGGTGGTGTATTGGTCAGGTCTGTTATGGATGCATGATGCTTCATTTTTAACATGAGTATGCTTTATTATTGACACCTTTACTTGTGGTTTGTGTCATATATATATTTGATATATAATTGGTATGTTTTTTCTCTTTTGTTTTAGTGCTTCTTAGTGCAAGTGCGCTTTATTTCTTCTTATTTCCTTTTCTGATAGTGAGGTGATATCTCTTTCCATTTTTATCTATAGTCTATGCTTCCATGGCTAGTCCAGTGTCCATTAAGTGACATTGGAGACAATGTCAGATTTAGTTGAGAAATGGGAGCAATAATCTGGATAATTGCTTCCATCGGTATTTGGATAATTGCTTATACAGGACAAAATAGGGTGTCCACAAGAGAGGAGACGCATTAGAAGACAATGGTTTCAAACAATTTGTTGTGATCCAAACGATTTGTTTACCAAAGGTAAAGAGCATATAGTAGTATTTTTGTATTGTTTATTTTTTTGAGGTTGTATGTGCGTGCTTTGACTTATAGTCTATTCTGGTATAAATATTCTTTCATTATATAATTTTTTCTTTGTATGATCTGAACCCAAAAATATGGGTCAGTCGTGTATTAACTTACTTATGGTGTATATGTTGAGTATTAAGTTAAAGGGTTTGACGTTTTTAATTTAGAATTATTTTGGGCAATGATGTAAATTTCAAGGACTAGAAGGTTAGTAAGTGTGACCATTCGAGTTTGGGTCGTGCTTTAGAACGACACGCACGTGACATCTCGAGTCAAATCTGTTCATTGTGTGTCATTTTTTGTCGTGATATGTTAGAAATTGACACCCATGGAGGTCGAATATATATGTTGATTTCTTAAATATTATTTTGAAGATCAAAGAATAAAATTTGAGGTTTTGTTCTATGTGCAATGCGTGTGTTGAGAATACTTCTAAGATTTGTAGACATTCAAGATATGCGTTGAGAAGGGGTAGTGATTTTACTATTGTAGTTTTGTTTTGAAACTGGATGAAAAGCTTCACATCATCAGTAACACTCTACATAGTAAGTACACAGTGGTTGGGATAGCTGAACTGATTTTGTTATTGAATGTGTGCATGGGGTCATTTTCTGTCCACTTTCCATTATGTTTATATCGAGGAGTACGATGTGGTTCTTTCATAAGGTTTGGTAGTTGCTTAGTTGTAAAAGGTTTTTTGTATTTCTGTGTTAATTGTTTCTTTCAGCATATTTGGTGGTTACTCAGGTGTATAAGGTCCTTTGTATTTTTCTGTTGTTTCATGTGTTAAAGTCGATTTTACCTATTCAATTTCAAAAATGTTTCTACCAAAAAATAACAAACAGATGTGGGTGGACCTATATGTTTGTAGTCACTGATAATTGTATGTGTATTATAAGGACTTAAAGCAAATTAGTAAACTTTTCATCCAATTTTATTGAAAGCTAGGGGTACGAAAATAGAGTGCCAACGGTACGGGCATTAGCTACTATAAGAGAGAGAATTACCTATGTAATCACTATTTTTTTGGTTCAATGTACCCTTTGTAATCAAATGGTTCAGTTTAAGAGAAAAGATGGATTGAATGTGGTAGTCCTAAGTTGAGATACAAAAATGAGTAGACAGTGGGGTGAGTCATCAACCTGAAAACAACCCACCAACATTTGACAGGCCCACTACGACCTAATGAGAGAAAAATAATGTACATAATCTCAACCTTTGAGGGTGGACCAACAGTTAGGGTCAGAAATTCCCGGCACTAGGTACCTGTTTGGTCAGCTTGCACGACCAAGCATTACATTATCTTGTAGGGCCCCTCTGTATGCTAACACCATTAGTGTGATTTTAAGCCACTTAAAAAAGCATCATCCACGACACAGACATTCACTGCCAAACCACCCATCATGGTCCCTGGCGATGACAAGAGCAAAAGCAGCATTTATGCCTTCGCACAATACTGTGCACGGGAAATTAGTGAAGACACGGGTGGGGAGAGAAAATGTGGGCCAGGTCTCAAATCAAGTGCGATTGGATCATGTAATTCACTAAAAGAGTTTAAGGAAAGGACTTTAGATTCTTTCGGATTGGCCCCCATTTTGGCATTTACTTTCACTTTAATAGGACTTTGGCACTGAAATTCATTGTCCATACACTTTCTAAGAACTTAGTGAGTATTTATTTCCTAAAAAACTACCGAGGTTGGTTAATATCTTCACGTTTTTACATTTTTGTTACTTGAAACCACATTATGTCAATCCAACTCATTGCTCTTGTTAGCAGGTTTTCAGTCAGGTGGATCCATAAATTCTTTTATCAAGTAGGCAAATGGTATACTAACATTTTATCCAAATATTAATTTGAGCAAGATGTTCTAATTTAAAAAATTTGCTATGTTTTTATGTAATTTTTTACATTTTGTAACACAAATGTTCACAATTTTCACAACGTAAGGTGGGAAATTGCCCATCATACCCGAGGCATGGATCCACCCATGTTTTCAATGTTAATTTTAGTATCAATTTAGGGCTTGGTTTTTTCCCTCGCAAATGCTACTCCTGCTGTGCAGAGGTTGTCGTTGGGTGAAAATTTACTGGAAATGGATTAGACTAATGGGCATACTAATTATCTATGGGGTTGATGCTTTACATGGTAACAACTGGTTCGAATTCCCATCCTCCCCCCTCCCTCCTCCCCCCCCCCCCCCCCACCCACACGCACACGCACACAAAAGAAATATGAAAACAAAAAGGGTAACTAGTGTGATAGCTCATGTTTCCCCAATAGTTGTTTCTTAAAAATAAGGTTGAACATATTTTCGGATCGGGTTTCATGTAGTTGCTTATTCATAAGCTACTTGATGTAATCGTAACAAAAGATTTACACAAACAGGTCAACTCAAGCCCCAACTATAGTTTTAATCATCTTTCTCAGTAAGTCTCTTCTCAATCTAATTTCATTGTGTTCAAAGATCTCCAACAAGACGAGGAGTCCCCTTTTATACTAATTGGCAAAAATATAATGAGAATACACATAAAAGAAGTAGAATAACATAAAGAGCAGGCCGCCAAATGCACCCACCAGCTATGCTTCTTTTTTCCTTTTAATTTCTTTGCTTTGAGGTTGTATTTCAGAACATACATCTTTTAAATTTGAGTATTTTTTTTAAAAATTCGATGGTGTTTGACTGTTTGTCCTTAAAAAGACATTTATAAGATATTCTATTTTTATGTGAAGCATTGGTTATTTTTGTCTCTACTTATAAATGTCCTAACTTAACTTTTTATGTTTCTTTTCATTAATAAATTTCCCAACTGAAAACCTTTTACTCCTACCAAGCAGTGTTTGATTAATATTTGGATATTCCCATCAAGGCAAATGATGCGGTTGAGCAGGAATTTACCACTGCTGCATCCTATCTTCAAGCTTCTGAGGCTAAGTCTGCGAAGGCTGCCCAATAGGCTTCTAACTTTGAGGGTAAGCTAAAGCAGCTTTAAGAGAAGTACGACCAATTAGAGCAAAGCAACACTTCTTTGCTCCAACAAAAAGAAACTGAGCACACCGCGGTTGTGAAGAAGATTGAAGAGTCTCATGTTGTCGCCTTGACCAAGCCTGCAGACGATGTTGTAGCTGCATATGAGAAATCCAGGGATTTCTTTTTGACAAATAACAAGGCCTATCTCCGCGGCTTTCAAGAGCTCAGGCACAGAATGGTCAAGAATTTCCCCGACTCCAAGGAACTCATCATGTCTTGGAAGTTGGAGTATGATGAGCATAATGCATGTGTCGAGGAGATAAGGGTTGCAGCTGAGGCAAGGGTAAAGCAACAAATGGAAGCAGCGGCTGCGTAGGAGACGATGAGACAAAGACAACTGCGAAGGAAGAAGAAGAGGATGAAGATGATGATGATGAAGCCTCTTAGGCTTGTTATTTTTTGATATAATGTATTGCAGGGCTGCGGCCTTTTGATAATGAATATTCATTTTGTCTACATGTTTCTTTTGCCTTCATCTTTATTGCTTGAATGAATGTTTTACCTTGATTTTTGTGAGTTGATTGCTTGAATTCTTCTGACTATAACTTATTTCCAAAGATGAATGTATGGAATACTTTACCGCGGCCATTCATTATAAAAGGATTCTTGAATAGGGCTGCGACCATATGTTATTGCCTTTACTTTTCTCATGAATTTTCATTTTACCTAATAAGCCCCTAAGTTGTGGTGCCAAAGGAAAATGAGCTTGGGGCTACGGCTGAACTCTTTAGCCCTGAAATTTGATTTTTATTTACTAATCTCCAAGTCTTGGTGCCAATGGCAACTTTGGGGATGCGACTGTGTTGTATACTGTCATATCATCTAAGGTGAGATTCAGGTGGACTCTATGTTGGGCTGCTGTCACTTATTCCTTGTAGATTTACTATGGTTCATGATGTCATTGCCACATCATCTTTTGGTCTCTTTAATCGCATGGAACTTCTTCCCTAGCTTCTTAGTCGCTTTAACTATTATGAAGCCACTTTCATAGCTTCTCTTTAATCGTTTTAATTGGGTTAATATTAGGCCTCCCAAGGCTAGGTATTATAAAGCTTCCCCAAGCTATATATATATATATATATATTTTTTTTTATGAAATCTGGAATTTATTAGAAATTATCTGGTGGGGAAAAGCCCCCCACCGGTGGCTACATCAGATCTCTGCAATGTTAGCACCTAACAAAGAAAAAGCCTCTATAGTATCAATACAATATCTAGTTTTCGGTCCCTGAAAAGGAAAATTTCTAAAAGCAACTTTAATCTCCTCACAAATCTGAATAAGAATGGACGATTCCTTCATCGGCACTCCCTCATACATACTTTTATTCCGAGCACACCATAAGTACCAACAGGTGAATGTTGGAATAATTTCGACAAAGAATGCCTCTAATCTTGTCTCCTTTAGAATTAATCCACCAGCTCATCAGATTTCCATTTAAATTTGATGAATTGTGCCTTATTCCCAGAATATTATAGGTACTTTTCCAAAGAGATTGGGCAATTGAGCTTGCCCAAAATAGATGATCTCGATCCTCTTCACAAGCCATACTACAACATCTACATTTAGACACAAAAGGAATATGCAGTTTCTTAATAAATTCATCTATAGCAATGCCCTTATGAATCAATCGCCACATGAAAACCGAAATTTTTGGGGGGATTCTTTTATCCCAAATTATAGAATAAGACTTTTGGATACAACCTTTTTCTCTCACAAAGTGCCAAGATGATTTGAGTGTGAAAATCCCATTTTGTTCTAATGTCCATTTCCCGGAAATTAAATCATAATTTTCCAAGAACTCCTCACCAACATTTTGCATTCTCCTCCACACCTGTGATGACAGTGAAATTGTTCCCTTAAAATTGTGGGCCTCCAGTTTTTTGTATTTAGCATGCATAAATTGGGACCAAAGCGAATTTGTATTAAAGAATTTCCACCACAAATTATGAGCATATGATGATGAAAGGTCAATCATTGATCTGAGGTTTAACCCGCCTTCTTCTTTTGGTTTGCAAATATTTTGCCACTTCACCCATTGAAATTTTGTCTTCTCTTCTTGATTCCCCCATAAAAATCGAGCAAGTAAATTATCTATATGGGTGAGAACGTTTACCGGAGGATTGACGGCGGCCAGAAGATGAAGGTGCATGGATTCTGCCACAGATTTGATTAGTGTCACTCTACCTGCTTGAGAGATACAATGGTGATTCCACTGATTTAGTTTCCCTACCAACTTGTCGATGAAAACTGAAAAGTATGCTTTCTTTTTCTTTCCGGAGAATAATGGGATCCCCAAATAAATAATAGGTAGATTTTTGCTTTTGAACCCAGTGATATTTTCAATGACTTTTTTCGCTCCTTTTGCCTCGTTTCCTGGAAGATGAAAGGAAGATTTATTGTGGTTAATCACTTGCCCCGATTCCTTTTCATATTCCTTTAAGAACTCCATGAGATACTTGAGTGATCGTTGATCTCCATTTGCAAAAATGAGTGTGTCATCTGCAAAAGAAAGAGAAGAAATAATAGGGCATCCCCTTGTTAGAGCAAAATGTCTCATCTTTCCACTTTCCATCATTTTTTGAATTCCCCGATTAAGAACTTTCGAGGCTATCACAAAAAGAGCCGGTGATAATGGATCCCCTTGTCTGACCCCATTTTTGGATTTAAAGAAACCACATGCCTTCCCATTAACCATTATAGAATACCAACAATTTGAAATCAATCTCCAAAATAAGTCAATCACTATCTCTGAGAAACCGAACCGCCTTAGAGTTTTAATGATGAAAAGCCAAGACATTCTATCATAAGCTTTAGACATATCCAACTTTAAAATAATATTTGAACTCCTCACTTTCCTTGTAAAAGTTGTCATCATTTCCTGTGCAAGTAAAATATTATCTAGTATCGATCGGCCCTTGATAAACCCAGATTGAGTTGGAGAGATGATTTTTGGAAGAATATGACCCAGTCTTTTCGCAAAAATTTTTGAGATAATTTTAGACGAGAAATTACATAGACTAATGGGACAAAGTTCTTCACAGCTTTTCGGATTGTCATTTTTTTGTATCAAAACCACATTAGTTGATGTTCAACTAATTGGCAGCTCCTCTCCAACAAAAAAGGAACCAATAGCTTTATGAAGATCCTCTTTGATAACCTGCCAGCAAGTTTTAAAGAACATACCGTTAAACCCATCTGGTCCTGATGCCCCTTCGCTATTCATGTCAGATATTGCCTCCTGAATTTCGTCTATACTTGGCACTGCGCTAATGGTCAGATTGTCTGCTTCTACTACAGATTTGGGAATGCAGTCCCATATGCTGGACGACTCCGCTTCACTCGGACCGGACCTGTAAAGATGGTAGTTGGTGTTAGTACCACTGCCACTGCTACGCATGTTGTTATCGGAGCATAGCAGATTTCTGAACCAAGCCACTATTTGAGTTTCCAGCTCCTTTTCTTCCGTCACCCATTGCATGTGTTGATTTTGAAGTTTAGTTATTGTTAGCGCTGACCTTTTTTTCTTTGTTATGGCATGAAAGAACTTTGAATTTGCATCACCCTCCTTTGCCCATCTCGCTCTATCTTTCTGCGCCCAGAATTCCTCTTCAATGTTTAAAGCTCTTAAGTATTCCGCTTGTGTTTTGTGAAAATTAATCCGATTTTCCATAGAGGGGCTCAAGTCAAACTCCTTTTCTATCCCCAGCATGTCATCCTCTGCTTTACGAGCAGCTTGAAAAATGTCACCATATTTGCTTCTCGACCAAATTTTTAGGAAGGATTTAACCCTTTTAAGTTTCTCAGCAAAGATGTTTAGAGGCTTACCCTGAACTTCATAATCCCAAGCTTGTTTCACTACTTTGATAAATTCATCATTTTTAGTCCAGAATGATAAAAATTTAAAAGGTCTTGGATTCTCTTTATCTGAATCTTTAATTTTCAGAAGGAGAGGACTGTGATCCGATTTAGCCCTGTGTAGGTGATCCACAGAGGTAGAAAACTTTGCATTATTCCATTCTGAATTTCCCATCACTCTATCCAATCTCGCCCATATCCGAGCATTACCCTCTCTATTGTTGCACCACGTAAAACTTGAACCAGTAAATTTAATTTCTTGAAGCCCAACATTTATCATAGACATATTGAAATCCATGACTCCCTCCCAATTCACCTCATTACCTCCAATTTTTTCTTCGCTCTTAGCTACTATATTAAAGTCCCCACCCACTACCCATTTCATGTCCCCAATCCTTGATATAGACTCTAACTCGTTCCACAATTCCAATCTCTCATCTCTTTTACATTTCCCATATACAGCCGTAAAAACAAAGGGACTACCAAAGAAAGGATTATCCAACCATAGAGAGAGTGTTTGAATCCCGTTATGAGCTAAATGCACCTTCCAATTTTTGTTCCATAAAATCCAGATTTTATTCGTAGTATTGGCCATTCCTCCCTCAAATTTTATTTTCTTACACACATCCACCATTTTAGTGCCATCAATCTTCGGTTCTATTAAAGCCAAAACACTGATCGAATGTATTCGAATAATTCTTTTCAATCTTCTAATAGATGGACCATTACCCACCCCTCTTATATTCCAGAAAAGTGTTTGTATCATTGGGAAACTACAAAAGAAATAGTTTTTGATGCCTTACCTCCTGACCGAGTCGTTATATTAGATTTCTGGGTAACTGAGTAGTTCTTCCTGGGTCTCCTTCTTTTTACCACTGTAAATCCATCTTCTTCCACTTCTGTATTATCCATCAATTCTTTTTTGTCGAGGCGTGGAAATTTTTCTGATAATCCTTTTGAAAAAGACTTCCAATCATCATTTAGTTCCCTTACCAATGTAGATTCAGAGTCCGATGCATAGAGGTGTCGCCAATCTTCCATAATATTTTTCTCTATTGACAATCTAGGAGCCCTTGGTGAAAGAAAGTATTTTTTTATGGTAGTAGGGTCTATTATCACTTTCTGAATTTTTGGCACTTCATCCATGTCAAAATCCCAACTCTCTGATAGAATCTCCTTAGGATCTTCTTGCCTCCTATAAATTTCATCATTCACCTCATTATCTGTTCGAATTTCTCCTTTTTCCTTATCCGTGTTATCATCTGCAAGAGCTTCAAATGAATTAGACGTTAACTGAGATTTCTGCCCAGCACTGACGGTTGTATTGAGATTGGAGTGGACCACCATGTTTATCACTTCATTATTTGTTGTGCCTGCTACCACCACTTCTTTATTATTTTCTCTAGCTCGGTCTTCCTGCATATCTCTTGTATTGAACACTCGCACCTTGTGAGAAGGTTTCCACATTAATTTGCCCACCTTTTTTGAAACTGTTGTAGTAGTTTCCTTTATCTCCGCATTATGACTGTCTTGCTCTTCTTCTTCCTTGTTACAATCAATACTAACATGACCCAGTTTTGAGCAGCAGCTACAATAAGATGGTAGGTTCTCATAACAAATTTTCTGCCAAAAACCCTCTTCAGCCGTCCCTAACCAAATTCTACTGGGCAGTTTCTTAGTCACATTAACCTCCACGAAAATTCTTGCCATGCTAGGCCGAGCTAGAGAACCTGTTGCCTCATCAAGTTTGATAGGGTTACCAATCGAGTTAGCAATGGAGAATAACGCTGATTTGGAAAAAAAGTGGACAGGGATATACGGAAGGTTAACCCACACCGGCACCAATGGACTATCAACGTTAGCTTTGAAATCTTTTGACCATTTAATGACCCTCATAGGGAATCTATGGATATACCACAGATCACGTAGCCACATGCGGTGAAAATCCTCTTCACAGTTAAGTCGTATGAGGACGTGATTAGAATCTAAAAGACCCACCGAAAAGCCTGCTTTGAGGGATATATATATATATATATATATATATCAAGCCATCCATGGCGAATTGAAGCATTCCGAAAGCGAATAATGGGCATTGTAAGCCCCCGTGGCTTATAAAGATCATCCGGAAGCATATAACGGGCATTGTAAGCCCCCGCGGCTAAAAAACACATGCCGATAGCTCAGAACGGGCCTTATAAGCCCTCATGGATAAATAACGCATGCCAATAGCTAAGAACGGGCATTGTAAGCCCCCGTGGCTAAATGAAATATCCCAACACTGGGTATGGGCATTGTATGCCCCCGTGGCTAGTTGAATCGTTCCGAGATCCGCCTTTGATATTTTCAAATATCATATGCCTTCTTATAGGTAGGCATTATGGGGGGCATTGTGAGCCCATTCACTACACCATAATGGTAATTTTGCAACTAATAGATTATTTAATTTGTAAGTGTTTAAAACACTTACAAAATTTACAACAGTTTTGAACACTTGCAAAATTTGTAAGCATTTAAAACCGTTATAAATTTATGATACCTACTTAATTTGTAAATGGGATAACTTCAAAAAGTTACATAGTAAAAAAATTGTGGCAAAATTTGCACGCTAAATTTCCCCTCCAAAACATTCCCACTAAGGGTTACAAAATTCGTGCGAAATTCTGTGCCTACAAACCATCGTGCGATATTGATCTTTTCATTGCGAAACCTTCGTGCCTCCAAACCTTCGACTTCAGGTAATTCGCATTCGTGTATTTGCGTTCGTTTATTAGGTTATTAATCTGTATTAGCGTTCATGTATTAGGTTGTTAATTTGTATTAATTTGTATTAGCGTTCGTATTCAGAAGGTAACCGTTATTTTGTATGTCTTCATTTGTTACCAAATGATTATTGTGATTCCGTATTTTTAACACGAAACTAAAATTTGCTTTTCTTTTCTTTTTACTTCCTTTTACGAACCAAGAATTGTTATAATTTGATTGGAGACACTCAACAGAAATCAGTGCAAAGTCAATTTTTTCTGTGTGAAATCGATTGAGAGTGTTTTTCTATGCGAAATCAATTGAATTGACAGTAAACAATGATTTTTTTTGTTCAATCGATTTTACAACAATTGTTCTTTTCGATCTTTGTTTTTTATTTTCTCAAAATTCAACTCATGATGTATACTCCAAGTGTGGATCTCAAGAACGAAATTGAAAGCTAAGGTTCAGATTCAAAAACAGAAAGTATGGGTTTCAATCATGGTTTTTACTTTCAGTGTACATTATGGGTTAGGATTTCGATCGAATGAAAATAGAGTAATAGTGACACCATATTTTTTAACAATAGATCAATTTTTATTTTTTATTTATTTATAATTTATGGTTAATTTTTGCATTACTTGTTTGAATCTGAACTGATAACTAGCTGTGTGGATGATATATGGGTTTATGATAGATCATTTATACGTATGTGTTGAATGTTAATGGGTTAATTGCAAGAAATTGGTTTATTTGTTTTTTATTTTTGTTTAGAGATGTTGGGGGCAATGGATTTATCATTAGTTGAAATGGGTTGAGATTGTGAAATATTCTTACTCCTCTTTTTTTTTTAAATCGAAATCGCAAATCTGAAAATGCTATACTGCGGACCCATATGAACATAAACATCTCTCTCTCTCTCTCTCTCTCTCTCTCTCTCTCTCTTATATATATATATATGCAAATGTTGGAACTGGACATATATATATGTGTGGTTGTGTTGAAATAGAAGGTTTTAATAAAAAAGAAGTGTGACTTTGTATTGAAGTGTGTATCTATAGGTGTTGAAAGTTAAAGAAACAAGTAATGCTGAGTTGGGGTTTGACGTGTTTGGGTTTAAGGTCCGGTGTGTTTATGTTATCGAATATAGAGAAAATTATTTTTGGTTTCAACCATTAAAATATTTAATTTATTCTTCATTTGGTTATAAATTTTATTATATGAATTTTTAAGATCATGTTATATATGTTGGTAAAACAATTTGTACCAAAATAGGGGTTGTCGGATTGAGTGACTATCAAGTTGTAAACAAGTTCATGTTTATTTGAAAAATCCACTTGTAATCACCTTTTTATTTCATTAAACATTAATAAAAGATTGTGAACAATAGACTATTGTTCTACCTGCTGCCAGGCGCTTAGATATTGAATAGTATATATTAATTTTTTACTAATGTATCTCAACATACAGAATGTCATCGGAAGTTAGTAAAGAGTGGATGAAGGAACATGAAAGAGGAAGTGCAAAATACATTAATGGGGTTGCTATGTTCATTGATTTTGCGAAGGAGAACGGTGGTGGAGAAACCTTATTTTGATGCCCATGCATAAAATGTGAAAATGGAAAGTTGTTGGAGCTTGAAGACATCCATTTTCATTTGCTTCGTTATGGTATATCCAAGTCTTACACGTTTTGGCATTTTCATGGTGAAAAGAAAGTCGTTAAAAGAAAAGAAGAAGAACCCACTGAAAGTGTTTAATGCAATGACCCTGTCCTCGAAAATCCAAGAATGTAAGAGCTTGTTTATGAGGCATTCAAAATGTTTAATCATGAAGTAGATATTTTATCAGCATGTTATAATAGGGGGAGGTGATAATCGTTACATGACTAATGAGGAGTTAAAATATGAAAAGTTATGTGGCAAGGTGAGTGAACCGTTGTACCTGTCAAGTCCTGAGAAACATACGACGCTATATTTTCTTGTCAAATTGAGTAATGTAAGACAAGATATTATTTGTCAGATAATAGTGTTACGAAAATTTTGGGTGTGTTTAAAGAGTTTTTTCCAAAAGGAAATACAGTCGCATCCAAGGATCCAACCATGAAGAAGATAATTAAAGAAGTTGGTCTGGATTATAATATAATTCATGCATGCAAAAATGATTGTATTTTATATAGAAAAAAATGCAATGAAGGAAAAATGCCCAGTATGCGACTTACCCTAGTATAGGTTGGGAATAAATGGGGAGGGTAAAGTACCTCTGAAGACAGTTAGACATTTCCCCCTGATTCCAAGGTTGAAGAGATTATTCACCATACCACGGATTGCAAATGAGATGACTTGGCACGCTAGAGCACAGTGTAACACAAATATCACGTGTCATCCCGTTGATTCGTCTATTTCGAAATATGCTAATGTGATGTGGCCAGACTTTGCAGATGAAAAACGTAATGGTCGTCTTAGTATAGCCACTGATGGTTTTAATCCATACGGGAATCTCAGCTCTAGTTACAGTTGTTGGCCTATCATTGTATCTCCTCTTAATATGGGATCGTCTTTATGCATGGAAAGGGAGTTTTCAATGATGTCAATTTTAATATCTGGGTCGAATGCTCCTAGCAAAGACATTGACATTTACCTGGCCCTTTTGCTAGATGAGTTAAAGGAATTATGGTTTCAAGGTGTAATGGCGTACGACTCATATACGAAAACTAATTTTCCTTTAAGAGAGATGTTATTGTGGGAAGTCCATGATTTTCTTGCATATGGAACTTTATCGGGTTGCATGGTTCATGGTTATAAGGCGTGCCTAGTTTGTGCGGAAGAAGTTGACTCTGAACGACTTACGAGTAGTAGGAAAATTTGCTATCGTAGTCATAGAAGATTCCTTCTTCGTGATCATAAGTTCAGGGAGGACGAACACAATTTCAATAACAAAGTTGAATATCGTAAATCTCCATGAAGGTTATCTGATTCAGAGGTTGAGAACAAGGTGAAATGCATCAATATGATAATTGGTAATCAGATTTCAGGAATAAAAAGAAAATGTAAAGGGGATAAGAATGTGGTATAACATTTTTTAACTCCGCCAATGCAAATATTTCATTTGCATTGCCGGTCCCAAGCCCGGATAAAGGAGGAGGGAAGAGGTTTTTATACCTTTCATCTCATATATTTGTTATTATATCCATCTTTCTCTGCTTGTCCGATGAAATAAGAAAGCTTATTAATATCTCTTCAACACAGGAGGCTAGTGGTATCGAATACATGGCCAATGGATTACCCTTTAAGTAATTTTTACATTCATCCTCCAAGGGATCCGTGTGGAACTGCCCAAGAGCTTCAGGAATATGACTGTTGTTAAAACTCCAAGTACGTCATTTCGGTTTGAACTGCCCAAGAGCTTGAGAATTCTATGTAGTTTGATCTTCAATAGTCTATGTAGTTTGATCACTTCATTTCAGTTGTGCTTGAGTACGGTTTCCATCATTCTATCTCTATATTATTCATTGTGTTTTTGTTTGTCACTCTTTAGCTAAAAATATTCTCTTGATTGTTTATGTGGACATAATATAATGCTGTTTGGTTTAGCAATATCATATTCAAATGATTTAGGAGCACTTGCCTATTTTCTTAAAATTAAAGTTGTTTGTTCTGGTCGTTTCTTAAAGAAAACTAGAAACATGACCTGGATCTTTTTTTAGACTCTTTGGGGGTATTCTCCCTATTGATACTCCAATGGGTTTTACTATCGAGGTTCATGGTGAGGAAGGATAGTTGTTTACTGATGTCGACCAATATCTGCACATGGTTGGGATGCTGATTTTTTCATCGAGTCTCTAAATATTATGTTATAATTTATAGCCTCCCTAAATATGCATTATGTCATCTAATTTATCAAGTTTCATTATGGGATAGCATCATAATTAAACTGATTTTATGTATTCCCTCATAGTTTATGTTCCTAATGTGCTAGATTAGGCAATATGTGCCAGATTCAATATTCTGTTTATAATCAATACGTGTTCATATTATTTATTACAATTTATTTATTAGGATAATAGATGCTTGGCGCTTATCATATGCATCTTCTGGCTTTCCCACAATTGGAGTAAGTTCAATAAAAATGAGGGATTTAATAAAATTTTCTCAATGTTTATTATATATATTCTTGAGTGATTTTTTGTTCAATGTATATGTAGCAACCGTGGTCATTTTTCTCTGGTGTAGGTAGAAGACGTGGATGTGTTCATTTGAGGTCCAACTTTGAAGCTTCATGTTCATGTTCATTTTATTTGAAATTTGTAATTATCTTTGAACAAATTATAAATTCATATCTCTAATTTGTGTTTTTTTTAATTGCATCTTTTTTGTAGGAAACGGTGAGTTAATTTTGTTGTTTATCATCCTCTATCACAGTTTTTTATACCAATATATATTTGTACTAGGTTTTACACTAAGTTCTATACTCAATTTTTTGCAGAGAAGTAATGCACATATTAGGTTTGGAATCTTCTCCATGACTCGATACATCGTATTATCTCTACTTTATTTCTTAACTAATAAAATATAGATATCTTCTACTGTGTTCTTTAGTTGTTTAAATCGGTATGTGTAGGGATTTTTGAACGATGCCTATTTTCTGTTAATATTACGTTTTTCATTAGTTTGTACTTTTCAGTTATTGGGTGGATGTATGGATCAATTTTGAGGTTTAGTTGTGATATATTTTTATTTAAAGTGTGGTGATCATCTATTTACTTTGCAAGTCAATTTTGGGTTCTTGAGATATACTTTTATCTTACACAGTATAAATTTTTGGTGTGCTTAAAGGGGCATATTATTAATGAGTTGTGAACTAATGTCGGCTAACAAAAAGTAGGATAGTATAATTTGAGATAAAATTTTATCTGACATGGTATAATTTGTCTTTCTCGCTCATAACTGTGATGCCCAAGTTTGCCAAAAAAGTTTTGTTTTTTCACCACTATTGGTAATGATATACGTTCGACGTGTGGTTGGTTTGTGATTTATTATTTTGAGTATTTAAGTTTGGTTATGAGAATGGACCTATCTCTATGTTTAAAGATAAAATGGTCCTCAAATTGGAGTCTTACAAACTAGTGTTCAGTAGGAGTCCAGCTAAATCTTCATCTGTTTGTGCACTTAATCCGGTTATGAGAGTTTCATTTGTTTATGAACTTAATTAGGGATTCTTAATACCAATATCTACTTCATAAAACTAATTTGATGTTTATATTTTTTATGCATAATCCAATAATTTATGCTCGAGATTTCTTTTGGTAATTATTTGAATATTGGTTATTATTTTATATAATTTTAACTCACTACTGGCATGCTTTGATTTGTTAATGGCTTGCATTATTCATTTAATTGTCTGCATTATCCAAATTTGTGGATTCTTTATAAGTATAGTGTATACCCAAATCAAAATGGATTGAGGTATCTTCTTACATTGTATTTTGTTTCAAGCATTAGAGGTATTTGTTGTTGGTTTAAAGAAATCTGGTATGTTTATAGGTAGGTTCATAGGAGTTTAGTTCAAGGACACTCAGTTCCTTTTGTTATTACTATGGTAAACTAATTGATGGGTTCTCTAAAGTTTATCAAGTATTTTTATATGAATATGGATTACTAATGAAGGTTTATCTATACTAATCTGATTGTACTGAATGTTTACTCTATTTTTATTTTGCATCATCGGTTTTGTTTAGATGTCTAACCAAATGAATCTAGGTTAGGGATTATTGGGTTGACTGTAGCAGATCATTTCCAATATGCAAAAAGGACAAACGTTCTTTTGTTCATTGACAACATCTTTCGCTCCACCCAAGTACATCTTCTTGTGGTCTCTTTGATTTTTTTTTCATATGAGAGAAAAATAATTCAATATAATGGCTTCTTTAATTGCAAAATCTGTACCAAACAGAGTTTATGTCGACTTCGGCAACATTATTTATCAAAATGCAGAATCAACAGGTGTGAGAAAAATGGAAACACATAATTAATTTCCCACGATAAGGCTCTCTATTTCGGGCACCAGATCAGCATCACTAGAGCATCCTAGCTCAAAATCCATTATGTCAATGAACTTCTTGAACCAATGCACGCTTTACCAAAAGCTTCTGAAGAACCTTTAAGAATCTCTAACTCTGTCTGAATCTCATCAATATACTACATATTTTCTCCAAATCAAATTTTATAGCAAAGACTTCATGTGGTGGGTAAAGACAAGCTCCAACCTCATATCTATATGCTCTAATTCCTCAACAGGTCTTCAACCTCCTCTCCAAATAACTCACAAACTCACTATCTTTTTTTATTTTTTCTCGATTCATCAATGCTGTAATGGATTGAATAATTTCCTTTATGACTTTAAGAACAATCTCATAATGAGTCCCTCACGGTATAGATGAAAGAAGGGGAGTAGATAATCAATTAAGTATGATGAGAAAGAGATTATGGACACATTACTAGCTGAGTAATTATTTTGAGTGTGGATTAAATCTCAAACTTGAGCCAATAAATATAATATTATCAAGTCACTAATACATTAGTTATTAAAGGTCAAGTGTATTTGTATGTTTAGCGAGAAAAAATTGAGTACACCATTATCTAAGTAGCTAGTTCTAGTGTGGATCAAGGCTCCAATGTGAGCCCATAAATATAATATGATTACGTCATTAAAATATAAATTATTAAAGATCAAGAGTATTTTTATATTCTCTTGACGATGAGTAGTTGATTCTTTGCAGATATGGCTCTTTTAGAAATGACCAAACACTGTACTGGAATTTGGAACTAAAACCTGCATCTTTGAAAAAATGATATGGGTGTCCTGAATTAGCTTGTCTTCTAAAATTTCACCTTTATTGCACATGAATTGATTCATTGCCTCTAACTTTCTCATCTGCAGAAGCTAGTGTGAAAATTAGTGGCTACATTAGCATTAATCCATGACTCCAGTATAACTTCAATATACTGTAAGGACACAATTCTCTGATTGAGTCTTAATGTAGTTTTGGCTCAATACGGACAAAAATGTTTGAGTCATAGGATAGTGTTCATGTTTATCCATTCAAGCCTATGACGCGTTAGTTGAAGACGTAGCAGCCAAGAGTTTAAAGCTTCATCAAATGTCGAGTTTAATGTGCCTCATTTCTACGTCAACAACATTGGTTCCATTGCTCCTAAGGTATGAATGCATTGTAAATGTATATATAGGAGCTTGGAACATTTTTCATTGGGTGAACTTTTATTTTAAACTGTTATTTATTTTCAGAAATATTTTATTAAAACTTTAAAATAAAGTATATAAAGTTTCTGGGCTGAAAATCAAAATTTAAGCTTTTTGGAAGTTCGTTCGAACTAGTTTCTCGTTCGAACGAGAATGTCGTTCGAACGAGGTTTTGCCAACGAGTTCCCTATTTGGCCACTGAAACATCGTTCGAATTGTCGTTCGAACGAAAAGGCTGTTCGAACGAGAATTCTGATGAGTTAACTAACGACTTTACATTTTTATCCACTGGAACATCGTTAGAAGGGTCATTCGAACGAGACTTCGTTCGAACGAAAATCTCGTTCGAACGAGATTTGGCGGGAACAGTTTATTTGGCAGCTTTGAACAGTTTTTCCATGTTTTCCACTTCTTTACCCCACTATCTTTTTGCCAGAATAATTAAGTGCGGGAACCAACTTTTTCTATCTAACTTTTTCATATTATTCCATCTCCTAGAGAGAGTTTTGAGAGTTCAATTTTCCAAGAAAAACTTCATGTTTTAAGTGTTTTTTTTCAAGAAAAATCCTTAAACACTTGTGTTACACCCATTTGTTTAGTTTATCTAAGTTCCTTAATATATATACTTTGCTTGGAGTTTTGGCGCCGGTTTTATCTCTACCATTGGAAGAGTGTTTGGTTTTACTTCTAAATCCCTCAAAGAAGAAGAAGTTTGTTTTGGCTGCGGCATTCTCACATGGTGAAAAGCACCATGTGTGGTTGACGGTTGTTCCTATAGCCTCATTGGTGGATTTCAAGGTTCCGGTGGAGTCCGGGATTGTCAACTAAGCGGAGGTCAGTACAAGAAGGAGCATCGGGGCTTGAAGGGAGTCGAGTTGAGCGTTGTAAGTCTGTTTTCTTGTACTTGTAAAATACCATACTTAGTGGACTTAAGGCTAGGTCCGTTCGAGGTTTTTTCCTGTTGTGAGTTTTTCGTCGTACATCGCGGCGTAGTGATTTATTTGTTTATTTTATCTTTTGCATAAATCACATTTGAACATGCTTAGGTAAAAAGATAAAATTGGTTTAAATCTCTACTTACTTAATTTGGTGCTTAAATTAATTTGGGTAATGTTTAATTAATTTAGTTCAAGTCATTTACTTTAATTTGATAAAATTTGGTTTGGCCTAATTTGCAGAAATGAATTAACAGTGTTAGGCAAATTTCTAGGACTTGGATTGAATTAATTTGGTTTGAGTGAAACTAATATAAGTGTGTGTGATTTAATTTCACGTTGTTTAATTTTAGTTTGAGATAAATTAAAATTTAGTGTGTACATGTTTAATTGAACCATCTCACTTCCGCATCTTTACAAGGAAATTGAATTTATATTTTTGTTATATGATTTTAAAAATTAGGGCCTATCGCACTTTTCATATACATGTAGTCCGAAAGAAAATTCCTTGCAGAGAAATGACCTGGGACATTCGAGACTGAACAGAGAAATGAGTGTAGAAAATCTAAATAGTATTAGAGTCATTGGCAAGGCATGATTCAAAACCAAGTTTCATGTTGTGTTCCTCAATTTTGGACTGACCAACTTTAGGATCAGTGAAATCCACCATGAGCAAGTTATAGATTCTTCTAAATTTTTGAAGTCTTTTGATCGCACTTTTCTTTCCAATCCCCTGAATATTCCAGACTAAAAAACTGATCATTAAAATTTGTTGGGAGAGTAAAGTTTGGATCCTGATCTTAAATCCATCCTACAAATGCTAGATGTGATAGTTACTTCAATGATTGACTGTCAATGGATCGGGTCTGGACCCGGACCCGACCCGAACCCGATCCGTATAATAGGGTCTGAGCATATTTTTTTGGCCCCGAGACCCGAAGACCCGAATACCCGAAGACCCGTTTATTAAACGGGTAGGGTCTGGATCTTATACAAGACCCGGACCTGAAGACCCGATCCGAATTGTACATTATTATTTTGTATATATATACATATATACTATAAATTTATATATATTTATAAATATATCTTATCAATATAACATGTAAGTATTATATATAAAATATATATTTATGTATATAATAAATATAAGTAATATATATTTTATTTATACTAATAATATTCTACAATACATTACAAAATATTTTAATTTAAGATTAAATAATAAAGAAGGGGGATAAAATAAAATAAATATTAACTAAATGTACATATTTGACCAAACCCGGACCCGAACCCGAGACCCGAAGACCCGAACGGATCCGGGTCTGGATCCAATATTGTAGACCCGATGAAGACTCGGACCCGAACCCGAACCCGATGAAGACCCGATTACACGGATATGGATCTCCCTAAATCCGACCCGTCTCCGACCCGTTGACAGACCTACTTCAATCCAATTATTGGTTTCATTTAAAGAACCATTTAAGAGGTTTGATTAAAAGTAAAGTGAGTTTTTTGTTTGAACTTTAGTTGTCACCATCACCCTTTTGAGTCACTTCAACTTTAACACACAAATATCAGAGGTCTCAAACTCAATCGCATTTAAGTGCATGGAGGTTGAGTATTTTGACTTTACATTCGCAGCGTCATTTATTAAAACTATCGCATTTAAGTTGTTAGTACTAATTCTCGTTTTCTTTCTGCACCTTCAAATCATAAAATCATTATTTATGTGTAAATAATATGCATAACGGAGGTCTCGAAACTCTGTTGCCAAGGTCGCGAATCCATGAACATGCAGATCCTCACTTCTACTCAACTGTCTCTGTGGGCAAACTTCGCCAATTCAACACGCTCATTCTCGCTTTCAGACTTGTCGCTTTTTGTTTCTCTTTTGCTGCCTTAATTTTCATGCTCACAAACTCTAGGGGATCCAATTCCAATTCCCCTCGCTGATATGACTTTGACGCCTTCAGGTGCGTTGTTATGTTGTTTTCTCATATTTTGAGCGTGTGTTTGGATGCTGAGAAAATTTGGGAAGGTTCGAGAGTTACTTTCTTTCAGTTTTCTCAGCTGCCAAACAGAAGCTAGGTTTTGAAAATTGAAGCCAAATGTTGACAGATTCGTTGTCGCTGCGAATGGGATAGTTGTTGTTTACTCTCTTTTTTGAAATTGGAGCTTCCGTGTGTCAGATTCTAAGAGGAGCCACGCTTTTCCTGAGACTTTACAAGTTTTGTTAGACTTCGCCCATGATCACGTTACTGTCTTCACTTATGATTTTTTTTTTCATTTTTTCAATTTTAATAATTTACTAAAAAAATTTCATAATTTTTTTAATTGTATATTTAAATTTGGGAATCTTTGTATAGGTGTTCGCATATCTGTTACTGTCGGCGGGAACGACACTGGGGCGAGCATTGAGAGGGATGGACACGTGTACGGTTAGCAACATATTCTGCATACAAGCAGACATCGCCGTAGCCTTGGGATTCACGGAGTTCTTGTTTGTGGGGCTATCGTCTCTAATATTGGGAAATTTTTCTTTTTGTGGTATGTGTTTTGCAAGAAAGCTTCCTTACAATCAATTGGAGCCTAGACAGTCTAAATTATGCTAGTAGTGCATGGACTAAACACATCACATCCACCTAATTATAAAAAAAAAATCGTACTGTAGATTTTTTTTCTGGTTGAATGATAAATGAGGATGTAATTAGTTATGCTAATCATTGAGGTTCTTTTTTATTTTTACAAGTTGACTCCAAAGGAATCATTTCGGCTGCTTTCACATAAATTTCATGGCAAGGGTCCCAAAAAAATGAAATAAGATTAGCGCATGCGGTAGTACCAGGAGGAGCTGAAGGTAAAGCAAATGAAGAATTCTGATACACCATCATTGTTTGTGGAGAGGATGAGGGAATCTCAAGCTCAATTAAAGACGCCCTATCTTGTTCTCAGTGGGAATGTTAGTCCAGGGTATGCTTTACTTTCACTATGTTGGTTTGTGTTTGTTTATCATTGCTGAAAGAGTAAAATGCGAGAAAATCTTTAAATTATTGTTATCATTGCTATATAACAATTTTTTGTTATTTGAGATATTATATCAATATTTCTTTAGTGAATGGCCGTTAATTGTTAAATATGTTGTGTGTTTACTTATAAGATAATACAAAAGTTATCAACAAGACAGCCAAGCTTGGAGAGAAAAATGAAGGTCCTAAGGGAAATTGCTTAAGAGAATGACATTGTTTCGCTAATTGAAGAACCATCTTCACTAACAAGAGAGGTATGCAAGTAAAATTACATTAAGTGTTTGAACAATGCCAATGCTATCACGGTTGTTTTTTTGTGTTTGTTTGATTTATAAAGGTGTAAAGAGATTGAAAAGCAATTTAATTTTATACATACTTGGTAAAAGAGTAAAAAGAAAAGGAGTGCGTCTTGGTTCAATGTTTTCTTAATTTTATTAGTGTTGCATCAAATTCAATTACTTGCACAAGTGGGTAACAAAATGTCATTTTCATTGAAATTGATGAAATGTTAGGAGAACGGTGTCATATCTAAGATTAATCAAACACCCCTGTAATTTTTTTTTAAAAAAACGTTTAATTATATTAACACAAATTGGTGGCTTATTCTTTATAATTTCAGGGGAAATAGAATGACAATCAAAAGAAGAATCGTCCTAAGCTTAAAACTGAGCCTCGAATTTTGCTTGAGGAGTGAGATAAAGTTGAGAAGTATTGTAATTCGATGAAAGGGAGGAGAAAGTACAAGGATGTAGCAAATGCAGCACAAGCTGCTTTTGAATCCGCAACCTAATAGATCTAAAGTTCACAGTGGTGGGGAGAAAGATTCAAGAGAAAATGAGGACCTGGATGTTGGGTTGGAGAAAAATTATCATTCTGAGTCCGAAGAGGAGGAAATATGTAAAGAGAATAAGGTTGAAGGATTGGAGAAGAATAAGAATGCCTCATAATTGATGAGATCAACATCTTCTTCAAGTTCAGATTCAGCTGAAATCAAATTGAAGGGGAATATACTGCCTTCAAATTTAAAAGGTCAGACCAAGCTGTTGAAGGCATATATAGTTGTTGATGAGAGTTATGATGAACCAAGTGGGAAACATAGTTCGATTACAAATGAACTTTTCAGTTCTGAGAAGGCTAATACTATTAAGTATGACGAAGATATGCCACGTCGGAGTGGTGATTTTGTTGTACTTGGTTTGAAAAGGTTAAATATGCTTTTGTTGTGATTTTGATGAATTGATGACAGCTTCAGAGCATAGTTTTAGAATGTATGCTACAAACATACAACCATCACTGAATATTGGAGATTTAGTGTTTTAATAATTTTAAAGTTGAAATTATCATCAAACTGGTGTGTTTGTGCATCTGATTAAGCATGTTAAATTGTTGACTAAAATATTAGCTAGATATTTCTTCAAATCTATTGATCTAATGCCATTGTGTGGACTAAATTTATATCTTGCAAATCATGTGTTTATTTAGCATTATGTGCAGTGTAAACAACTTGTGTTCGGTGGGAATGTGGGTTCAATGCGGATGTTATCTATGGTTCTGGTCCACTTTGTATGGCATATTTGTGAATGTCATCTTGAGTTAGGGCAGTATAGCTTATAGCAGATAATTTTTTTTTAAATTTTAATTTATGCAAAGGTTCTTAACACTTACAAAAAAAAAGTATTTTTTTCCTTACGCATTATTATTTGTAAGTGTTTTGAACCGTTACAAAAAATATATAATTTTTCATTTGCAAGTGTTTATAACGGTTGTAAATTAAAAATGCTTGCTGAATTTTGTAAGTGTTCTGAACACTTACAAAAGAAAATTTTGCAAGTGTTTAAAACACTTACAAAAGTTTAATTTGTAGGTGTTTAGAACACTTGCAATTTTTTTTGTAACGGTTATACGCAACGGACATGTGTTCCCAATAAACACTTACAAATGACGTTTGCAACGGTTTTGAACACTTACAAATTTTTTGCAACATGCCGATTTGTAAGTGTTTAAAACACTTACAAATCGCTTGTTTTGGTGTAGTGATTAAGATAGTTGCTCCCGAGATACTATGTTATTTTCCTTTTCAAAAATGTTTAAGACAAAAGCCTTTTATGAGTTAACAGATAATTAAAACGAAAGAAATGAGATATGGGAAAATAAGCCCAATTTTAAATATTCATATATTCATGACCTTGTCATAAAAATACAAAGTCTAAGGGGAACATTTAAATAGAGTTTTCCACAGATAGAACATAAACATAAGAGTAGAAATTAAAGCAGATATGAGTCATGTGGACTGTTAGAAAACTGGTCGGTGGATATCAAAGTTGTTGCACCCCTCATGTTGTCTTCAGGAATTGTTGTAACATCCCTTGTCTAACAAGCCTTTCAATTTCATCTTTCAGCGTGAAGCATTTGTCAGTGTTTTGGCCACAGTCTCGGTGAAAATCACACCACTAGGCTCGGTTCCTTTTGTGGGAAGGAGCTTTCATCTTCTCAGGCCACTTGAGCAATTTGTCTTCTTTGATGAGCTCAAACACATCCTCAATTAGGTCGGTATGTGCAGTATAGGCCTCGAAGCCTTTATCTGTCTTCTCCACTTTCCTCTTTTGACTCCTCTTCGTGGCCAGTGGTGCTGTGGCGATCTCTATTGCTGTGGCCGTAATTGCTGGGACTACAGCCTTTGGTGCTGCTGCAGCTTTTAGCATCAGAACCCTTTGAGTCAGGAACTTGACCTGAGTCTGGAGCGATGCATTACAGTCGTAAAGGTGATTGAGGTGGTCGTACAACTGGAGAATCTCATCTTTCATTTATACACTTTGGATGTAATCTCCTTCCATTTCTGCTTTGTTAGTCTTTTCAGATATACTCTGAGATGAACTAAACAACGGTGAGAAATCAAGAGTGCAGAGAAAATAACCAAGTATAGTAACAAGGATGTAGTCTTTGGAAATCTGCGAATATATACTATTGTGGCCACGGCATATAGAACACATAAAGTTACTACCAGGCCTCTTTAAGGGAGCTCACTAGAGTCAACTATGAGGACAGTTTTACCATATCTCTTCTTCCAGGTGGTGAAATGAAGCTATGCAGCATCCTCCATAAAATAAATATAATAAATACAATAGATATAAAGCAGGTAAATAGAGAAAAAATATATGATATAGAGTGGTTCGACTTTTAAATCGAGCTTAAGTCCACTTTGTTTCCCCACTCTCATTATATACATATTGTAGTACAAGTTGACATAGCCATGATAGGCGTACAATAGAGTAAAGAGAGGAGAATACAAGGGTGTAGAAATTTTGAACAGGCCGGGGTGATGACTACAAAGGCAGGTGGATATCCCCCAACCTATATTAAGGGAGTGTAGAGAGTTTGGCAGGGCTTCACCGAGGGTGCTTGTCTCGGATCTCGGACTGGAACTCCCTATCTCAAGGTATGGACCTCTATTTATAAGAGATATGTAACTTTCACAATGCCCAGATCACGTGACATGTGAGTAAGTCTGAAGAATAATCCCTTTGATGAGGCTTCTATGAGCAATGGTTACGGCCTGTTAGAATCTCGGCAACCGCTGGTCTGAAGGTGCCGTGGCCTAATAGACTGACCAAACATGTAGAATCCGTGGCCTATGTAGTATAAAGCAGCGACCAAATAAGTATGAGGTCACAGCCTCGTACTTCCAAGGCAGGAGTCATTTTGGTAGTAAGGTCCGCGATAGGAGACCATATTGGTCATATCAATAAGCCCCCAAGTCAGAGTGTCAAGGGGTGATTTGGTGCAGCCACTTAATGTGATGGTATGGTTGTCGCGGTGTGTAATCTCTATAGTGAAGCTATTTTTAAAGCGATGTTTTGTCTTCCAGTGCCCTCTTATATAAATGGGTCTGGACGTGGCCTTCATTACTTTTTCCAAACCCTTGAGAGCATCTCTGCCCTTTCTTTCTCTGAGTTTTTCGACAAGTTTTTGCGGCGATTTATGGCTGACAGAGGCTAAGCAACCATCTTCTTCTTATTTCCAGGTAACTTTTTGACTCTAAACCTCCTTTCTCTTTGGTATTTTCGGGAATTCTTATTTGGCAAAATGTTTTTGATCTCTGCTTGAATCCATAATAAATGAACCACCTGAATTCATAATAAATGACTTATCTGAATCCATAATAAAAATCTTATCCAAAACAAAATCCTTTTCTTCTTAAACCAAATGTGTATCTGTTTGAATTTCTTAGATTTGTGTATAAGCTAGGGTTTGAGACAAGTTTGTTTATTTAGGTTTGGGTTTTTGTTTGGGTTAGAAACTTGGCTTTCGTAGGTTAAACCATACCATTTGTTGTCCTCGTTCTTGATGTTCTTCATGTTTTTTGCCAGAATCTTTGAATTCTAGGTTTTCAATATTTAAGCTTGATAAATTCCAACATTTACCTGTTTGTGCATCTAGCTGTGGCTGGTTGTACGACTTGTGTTACTTTGCTGCGGCAATGTGTCAGTGTTTGGTTTTGAACTGACTGGTTGTAGCCCTTCATTCTTGAATTAAAGGGATGTGGCATATATAATTATACTACTTGTTCTCTAACTCTTCCCAATTAAATGACATGCCGCGATGTGTAGCTTGAACTTTAGGATTCTTTAGAATGTAAATTATGTGTTTGCAGCATATATCTTGGAGATATACTCGATTAATGGCCTATGGTTTTCACTTGGTAGTAGCAATTCCACCAAGTTGCGGACTTTAGGCTAGGGATAAACCTTATCGCAGTTGGATGAAACCTTTGAGAGTCATTTGAACTTTCAAACTTTTGTGTTTATATATATATATATATATATATATATATATATATATATATATCGTATACGTCGCGGCCTCTATTTGAGGCTATTCTGACCATAGTGGTTGCGGCACCTAACTGCGGAGCCCTTTTTCTTTTCAAGTTTTGTCATAGCTCTATGAGTTGGGATCCCCTAGAGTTTCTAAAAGACTTCTGGAAAACTCACTTTGGCTTTTCTCCTCCTGAAATTCCATCCATTAGGCCTTTGAAGATTGTGGGGCCTTACTTGCTTAAGGTCTGCCCTAATTGTGTCATTCTTGACTCTGATTCTGCAAACTCTACTACCTGTATGGAAACTACTGAGGCTGTAGCTATGGAGGAAGATACCAATTCCAGCAATCACCCAGTTGAACTGGAGGCAACAGCATGTAACAACCCTCGATTTTTGGAGACTGAGAAATTAAATTTTGGGAAGATAAAATTTAACTAGATAGGAGAATTCTAAAATTTGGGAATTGAGGCCCAAAAATAGAGAATATTTTAAAGTATTCCGGATGATGATTTTGAGGGTACCATCGATCCCGGAAGGGTCGAGATAGTCAAAATGACTGTCATTGAGTTTTATTTCGGCTCCGAAATATTTTAAGTCAGTTGACTCAAATTGGTGTAAACGAGTCATTTAAAGTGTGTATTAACATTTAAAATTGGGATTTTGTTTTATAGGCTTAAGAGGCTTACGGATGAAGCCTTCTCATTTAGAGAAAGAGAGAAAGAGAAAGAAAGGAGAAAGAAGAAGGAAAGAAGAGAGAGAGGAAGAAAAGCTTTGGATTTTCGGCCCAAACGCGATATCGAGGATGATCCAACCTCTACAAATCTGAGGCAAGTGTTTAATCTTGCTAAATAGCTATTTGTGCATTTCATTTCATAATTTGTGGGTTAAAGAAATGGATTTTTGGGTATAAATATCAAAACCTAGATTTTTGGGTTTAATCTTGAAATCAATGTTTGAATATGGATTTAATGGAATAGAAATGGTTGGGATCAACTTTGGGTTGATTTATGGGCTTAAAATCATATATTGATGAAGGTTTAAGGGTTAGAAATGAAAATTTAGGGTTTAAAATTCGTGGGTTTTGATGAAGAAGATGAACCCTTCAAAATTTGCAGGTCTGAATCTATTCGCCCCCTTAAGCGAATCGATTCGGTTTAGGGAAATTGGCAGGTCTGCATTGACCGAATCGATTCGGACCCAAGACGAATCGATTCGGCCTGTGGCAGTAGCCCGGGTCTTTGAACCCGAATCGATTTGCCTTGGAGGCCTAATCGATTCGAAAAAGTGCCGAATCGATTCGGAAACAGGGTATTTTGGGTTATTTTCTCCATAAGTGATTCCAAACCCCTTTTGGTTGGGTTTATTGATTTGGGGGCCTTTTCTTAATGTTCTTGGAGACATATAAGGAGTTCTCACATATTAGGGTTTTGGGGGCTCCTTAGGATAATTTGGGAGAAATGTATCCATGTATGTATTGGAGTTGTATATGGAGATTGTGGGGAAACCTCATAGAGGTTGGGAATACCAATTATAAATATAAAGGTATAAATATGATGTGAGGTTGAGAACTCTTAGAGAGTGAGGGGTCTTATATCCTTAGAAATGTTTAGACTAAGGAACAATTGATAACTCAATAGGAGTAAGAGTTCATGAAATTAAATTGAACCATAGGTGAAATTGGGAATGATTGGGATCGTACTATCGACTAGAAAAAAAGCGGTAGCATAAATTCTAGTTAGGATAGTTTACACGAAATTGTGGGGAAATAACCATTGAGATTCCAATACTTGAAACGAGGTTGGAATAACTTAAGGTTTTAGACTATTAAGTCATGTATGTGCCTATGGTTAAATAGTACTAATGGTGATTATGTACTTTCAAATATGGATGAAATATGTAGTGATGGATTCCTACACAAGATTTTGGGTGATAACCCTAATGCTGAATATATATGTATAGATATATACATATGATTTTGGGAGACTATTCATCATAGGAAAACTGATTGAATATGTTTCAAGTGAGGGATTGTATTCACGTATCGAGGTAAATTAATGGAAATTGTGGTGACGGCTTGTATATTGAGGATTATGTATACTTATAGCCGGGTTTATATATATCTTATACATATGAACGAGAATTAGTTTATATATATAGATATATAGATATAAGGATATGTGAATATGTGTTTATATATATATCTGTATGTATATGAATATATGGATATATTTATGTTGTGGACATACATGGTATGGATATTTAAACCGTATATGATGGTTTACTATTTGATCATATGATGGGATCATATAGATGTATGTATATTGCTCATGTGAGCGATATATATACTATTGTGGTTAAGCATACCCCGCTCATGCTATCATTGGTAAGTTTCCGATCAGAGGGTGAGCATCCTGGCATATAGAGCAGGGTGTGGATATTCCCCAGGTCATAGTCGTCCCGTGTGTTATTATACGATAGATATATTTTTAGGATGAGACGTGGTGGGTATATTTCGTCTCATTGCCAATTGGAGCTATGACCGCTTCCCGGGATGTCGTGTGTGTGAGTTATCACGAGGTGGGTGTCGTTGATCCCCACCAGGTGGTCCCCAGTTGCTACGTGAGCCGGGCACCGGGAAGATGATAGCATTGAGGCAGTTTTATCGGCGCTATATATAGCCGGGTGGATTATGTGCATGTCCATTGTACATCAGATATGATACGTACCCTTGGTCATGAGTATGGATGATTGGTATATGTATATATATATATATATATATATATGGTGAGCATAAAATACCTATATATATATATTTATATATCCTATAGATGAAAGGATATGGTATCGTTGTGGAGTACATCTTGGATGATTATGGTGTACTAGATTGATGGGGGTTGATGTATCGCATTTAAGGAATATTTCGGTTACATCATCCCAATGATATTATTGGAGATGTTAGTTGTAGTAGTAGTAAATTGTATGTTAAGTATTATGGATCTCTAGGATCGACATTGCCCAGGAGTAGTGTAACGGGGTGGTTCCTTGTTTGGATTTCGCTTTGCGAGACACCTCACGCACGAAACGTAGTGCAATGTCGAGATTTGAGAGAAGTAATCACATATATGGCATAATGGATCTCTGGTCTTGACATTGTCAGGAGTAGTGTAATGGGGCGGTTCCTTGTTTGGATTTCACTTTGAGAGACACCCCACGCACGGAATGTAGTACATTGTTGAGATTAAAGAGAAGTTATGTCGATATTTATGGGTGGAATAATGGATCTCCAGGATCGACGTTGACAAGGAGTAGTGTAACGGGGTGGTTCCTTGTTTGGATTTCGCTTTGCGAGACACCCCACGCACGAAACGCAGAGCAGCGTTGAAATTGGAGGGAAGTTGTGTCAATAATAATTTTGCATGCTTGTTAATTAGAAATAAAATCACATGTTTCAACCCAAATGCATATTGGGTAATTTATTAAATTTATAAATGGTTAAATTATAACCTGGAATCCCCTAAGCCTAATAAGGCACATATGTTTGAAAATAAATACTTAACTATGCTTAGAAAAGGGGTGGATTCTTGGGTTAAGTTAGGAAGGCAATTGTCGTGGGTATAGGCTAGGCCTATGATAAGTTAGGTTGTCCTAATAAATGGGGGTAATTTAACTAAAACATTGAGGTCGCGAATAGGTGCGCGCCTTTAGATGATAGGTGAGTTGGGGTTCCACTAGAGTGCGATTCCACTTTAATTATGAAATAAGTGCACCGATAATTATTATGCACGGTTAACACACTTGCTAAATATTTTTCAGGATCGGGGCTCTGACCCGTTTACTTTTCTCTCCTGCTTGTATATATATATATATATATATTACCACATGTATCCTACCGCATGGATGCCGGATGACCTTCTATCCAGAGTCTTGGGAGCCGTGACAGGTGCGGACCGTTGCGGGATGTATCTGGTAGTCGCTTCCTACTCCTTTAAAATTCTAGGTAGGATTCATGTTGTGTATCGAGTTTGTACCCATGGGATATTTATATACATGTTTATATTTATTCCATTTCAGTTATTGTATTGGCTGTGACCCGACAGCTTATTCGGGTCTACTTTTTGTAGGACATTCTGTTGTAGTTATTTATATATTTTTTTTCGTTCTTTTCTAGCATTTTATTTCTCTTAATTCTTTCCTGCATCTATCTTTCTTTTATTAGTAGTGTTAGTTGGTTGTCTGTTGCACATTTTATTTAATTTTATCATCTCGCCTATATAATATCGGGTAGTTAGTCCTATATTATATAGTACCGATAGTTGATGTTAAGACTGGACCATCTGAAACTCCTGATTTAATATAGCATAGGGCTGGCCACCCGTTATTATTTTAGGCGGGGTGTCACACAGCAGTTGGGCCTTCTAAGGCCAGAGATGCACCAGCTGGCCCATCTGACAGAGTTGAAAGAGTTCCCACACCCTTGGACGTTCGTTGCATCATGACTGAAGAATGGGTCAATCAAGTGGCCGCGGCATTAGAATTTCCCAAAGAGGTAATTTGTTCATCCCCTTCCGCGGAGTAGAGACCCTATTATGAGGTCCCTAATGATGGGATTTGCTTCCCTCTTCATGCTTTCGTTTATGGTCTCCGACGTCCTGTTTCTTTCCACATTAGGAATATTTTTAGTGGCATGAAGTTGGGCCCAGTCTAATTAGATCCAAATGCTGGAGAGAAATTCTTGCCCCATTAGTTCTTTGGAAAGACCAGTTCAATAGAGATATCACTCCCGTGGGGTTCTTTTATTTCTACTGGCTAAAGGAGAACTTTGTTAAGTTTGTATGGTACTACTACTTGGATATTTGAAATAATAAAGAGGTTTTGTACACAGCGAGACCTTCCATTGTAAATAACTGAAAGGGAAAGTATTTCTATGTTTCTGGAGAAGGACGGGAAACTCATCTAAAAGAATTGGAGAGAGAGAAATCTCATAGGA
Organism: Sambucus nigra; assembly: GCA_949130495.1. NCBI lineage: Eukaryota > Viridiplantae > Streptophyta > Magnoliopsida > Dipsacales > Adoxaceae > Sambucus > Sambucus nigra. The sequence goes on from CASBWL010000029.1 coordinate 2,189,887, forward strand.
TGCCGCGGTAGTGGGGACGACCATCAATGCTAGGGTTGTATATGTTGCAGCCTCTATATCATGCCGCGTCTCATTCTACAGTTTCCACATTTTTATAGATTTATTATGACATACTAATATTGATCCTTTGTGCAACCCCTTGATCATCTACCCCTCAGTGAGAGGCAAGAAAGAAGAGTTAAGTAGGCCGCGAATTTTAGTGGTGGGGAAAAGAACTTCAGAACTTTGGTCACTTTCACAGCTATCTTTGATGGAGGCTACTTCCCTAACAAACTTTTACCAAAACGAATTGTCGTGGAAGGTAACAATCCATACTCCTTAATTGTTACGCAAAAGGTATTTTAATATAGTTCTTACTTTGCTATTATTTTTTTTAGGAGAGGAGATAGATAGACTTTTAGCTGCCCAGCTGGTTGAAATGGATAAGGATGTCGTTCCCTCAATAATACCGCAAGGAAGGGGAGGAAGAGGAAGAGATCCAAAAAGGGGAAAAGTCTATGGCCTAGAAAACTCCTGCACCTGGTGATAGTGATGATGCGGTTGCTCTGATAAATACTGCTCAAATAATTTTTTAGGCCGCAGACGTTGTCATATCCCAGAGGTTGAATTATGAAGGCCTATATAAGCTAAAGGAGGCCGCGGATAGAGTTCGTTTGACTGACTTGGAAAATGACAAGACTTCATCTTTTGAGGCAGGCAAACAATCTTCTGTCGCGGCACTCAAAGCTGCTCAGATGGACTTAGATGCTGCCATCAAGGCAAAGGATGCGACTAATAAAAACATTACCACTGCTGCATCCTCTCTTCAAGCTTCTGAAGCCAAGGTTGTGGAGGCTGCCAAACAAGCTTCCAACTTCGAGGGGCAGCTAAAGAATCTTCAAGAGAAGTACGACCGATTGAAGCAAAGCAACACTTCTTTTCTCCAATAAAAAGAAACTGAGCACGCCATGGATGTGAGGCATATGGAAGAGTCTTATGCTACGGCCTTGACCAAGGCTGTATAGGATACTGTAGCTGCATATAAGAAATCCAGGGATTTCTTTTTGACAAATAACAAGGCCTATCTCCGCGGCTTTCAAGAGCTCAGGCACAGAATGGTGAAGAATTTCCCCTACTCTAAGGAACTCATCATGTCTTGGAAGTTGGGGGATAATGAGCATAATGTATGTGTCGAGGAGATAAGGGTTGCAGCTGAGGCAAGGGTAAAACAGAAGATGGAAGTAACCACTGTGATAAGAGACAAAGAGACAGAGATAGCTGCGGACGGCGAAGACGAAGATGAAGATGATGATGCGATCTCTTAGGCTTGTTATTTTTTGATATAATGTATTACAGGGTTGTGGCATTTTGATAATCGATACTCATTTTATCTTCATGCTTCTTTTGACTCCATCTTGATTTCTTGAATGAATGTTTTACTTTTCTTTTTGTAAGTTAACTGCTTGAATTCTTCTAACTATAACTTCTTTCCAAAGATGAATGTATGGAATACTGGGACATGACCATTCATTATTAAAGGATTCTTGAATACTACTGCGGCCATATGTTATTGCCTTTACTTTTCTCATAAATTTTCATTTTACCCAATAAGCCCCTAAGCCATGGTGCCAAAGGAAAATGACCTTGGGGCTAAGGCTGAACTCTTTAGCCCTAAAACTTGATTTTTCTTTACTAATCCCCAAGTCATGGTGCCAATGGAATCTTTGGGGCCACGGCTGTGTTGTATACTATCATAGCATCTAAGGTGACATTCTGCTAGACTCTATATTGGGTTGCGGCCACTTATTCCTTGTAGCTTTACTATGGTTCATGATGTCACTATCACATCATCTTTTGGTCGTTTTAATTGCATGGAACTTCTTCCATAGCTTCTTAGTCATTTTAACTATCATGAAGCCACTTTCGTAGCATATCTTTAGTCACTTTAATTGGGTTATTATCAGGCCTCCCCAAGCTTGGTATTATAAAGCTTCCCTAAGATATAATTGGATATATATATATCAATCCATCGCTGGATAATTGAAGCATTTCGAAAGTGAATAATGGGCATTGTAATCCCCTGTGGCTAATAAGATTATCCGGAAGCACATAACGGGCATTGTAAGCCCCACATGTCTAAATAATGCATGCCGATAGCTAAGAACGGGCATTGTAAGCCCCCTGGCTAAATGAAATATACCAACACTGGGTACATGCATTGTAAGCGCCTGTGGCTAGTCGAATCATCCCGAGAGCCATCTTTGCAATTTTCAATTATCATATGCCTTCTTATGGTTAGGTGTCATGGGGGCGTTGTGACCCCTTTAAGGTAGTTGCCCCCGAGATAATATGTTGTTTTCCATTTTTAATCTGTTTAAGACGAAAGTCTTTTATTAGTTAACAGATATTGAAAACAAAAGAAATGAGATATGGGAAAATAAGCCCAATTTCATATATTCATGACCTTGTTATAAAAATACAAAGTCTAAGGGGAACATTTAAATAGATAGAAATTAAAGCAGATATGAGGCATGTGGCCTGTCAGCCAACTGGCCGATGGTTCTGAAAGTTGTTGCATCCCTCATGTTGTCTTCAATAATTTATGTAGCATCCCTCGCCAAACAAGCCTTTCGATTTCATCTTTTAGCGCGAAACATTTGTGAGTGCTGTGGCTACAATCTCGGTGAAAAGCACACCACTAGGCTTGGTTCCTTTTATGGGAAGGTGCTTTCATCTTCTGAGGACACTTGAGTAATTTGCCTTCTTTGATAAGCTCAAATACGTCCTTAATTGGGTCGATCAGTGCAATGTAGGCCTCGAATCCTTTCTCTGCCTTCTCCACTTTCCTATTTTGACTCTTTTCAGCGGCCAGTGGTGCTGCGGCGGTCTCTATGGCTGCTGTCCTAATTGCGGGGTCTACAGCCTTTGGTGTTACTGTAGCTTCTAGCATAAGAACCCTTTGAGTCAGGAAGTTGAACTGAGTCTGGAGCGATGTAATGATGTCATAAAAGTAATTGAGGTGATTGTACTGCTGGAGAATCTCATCTTTCATTCTACACTTTGGTTGTAATCTCCTGTTATTTCTGCTTGTTTGTCTTTTCAGATATACTCTGAGATGAACTGAACAGCAATGAGAAATCTAGAGTGCAGAAAAAATAATCAAATATAGTAACAAGGATGTAGTCTTTGGCAATCTTCCAATCTGTACTGATGTGGTCGCAGCATATAGAACGTATAAAGTTACTTCAAAGGCCTCTCTAAGGGATCTTACTAGAGTCAAGTACGAGGACAGTTTTGCCATGTCTCTTCTCCCAGGTAATGAAATGAAGTTATGCAGCATCCTCCATAAAGTAAATATAATAAATATAATAGATATAAAGAAAGTAAAAAGAGACAAAACACAAGATATAGAGTGGTTCAACTATTAAAACGATCATACGCCCACTTTGTTTCCCCACTCTCATTATATACATGTTATAGTACAACTTTACATTATCATGATAGGTGTGCAATAGAGTAAAGAGAGGAGAATACATGGTTGTAGCGATTTTGGGTAGTCTAGGAAGATGACTACAAGGCATGTGGATAGCCCCCAAGATATTAGGGGAGTGTAGAGAATTTGTCAGGGCTTCGCCAAGGGTGCTTGTCTTGGATCTCAGATGAGAACTTCCTATCTCGAGGTATGAACCTCTATTTATAGGATATATGTAACTGTCACAATGCCCAGAGCATCTGACATGTGAGTAAGTCTGAAGAATAATCCCTTTGATGAGGCTTCTGTGAGTAGTGGTTGCGGCCTGTTCGAATCTAGGCAGCAGCTGGTATAAAGGTGTCATGGACTAATATACAGACCAAACTTGTAGGATCCGTAGCCTATGTAGTACAAAGCAGCGGCCAAATAAGTATGAGGTCACAACCTCGTGCTTCCAAGGCAGGAGTCATTCTGGTAGTAAGGTCCACGATAGGAGACCATATTGGTCATATCACTAAGCCCCCAAGTCGGAGTGCCAATGGGTGATTTGGTGCTGTGACTTAATGTGATGGTATGGCTGTCGTAGTGTGTGATCTCTGTAGTGAAGCTATTTTCAGAGCAGTGTTTCATCTTTCCGTGCCCTCTTATATAAATCGATATGGGCGTGGCCTTCATTACTTTTTCCAAACCCTTGAAGGCGAATCGAGAGAGAATCTCTGCCCTTTCTTTCTCTGAGTTTTCTGACGAGCTTTTGGTGGCGATTTGTGGCTGACTGAGGCTGATCAACCATCTTCTTATGATTTCCAAGTAACTTTTCAAATCAAAACCTCCTTTCTCTTTGGTATTTTCTAGAATTCTTACTTGGCCAATTTTTTTTTATCTCTGCTTGAATCCATAATAAATGAACCATCTGAATCCATAATAAACGACTTATCTGAATCCATAAATTATCTAAATCAATAATAAACATTTTATCCAAAATTAAATCCTTTTCTTCTTAAACCAAATGTGTAGTTGTTTGAATTTCTTGGAATTGTGTAGAAGCAAGGGTTTGAACCAAGTTTGTTTATTTAAGTTTGGGCTTTTGTTTGGGTTAGAAACTTAGCTTTCGTAGGTTAAAACCATACCATTTGTAGGCCTTGTTCTTTATGTTCTTCGCATTTTTGGCCAGAATCTTTGAACTTTAGGTTTTCAATCTTTAAGCTTGATAAATTCCAACATTTACCTGTTTGTGCATCTAGCCGCGGCTGGTAGTATGACTAGTGTTACTTTGTTGTGGCAATGTGTCAATACTTGCAATTATAGTTCCCCTGACAATAGTGTTTAGTTTTAACTGACTGGCTATAGCCCTTCATTCTTGAATTAAAGGGCTGCAACATTTATAATTATACTAGTTGTTCTCTAACTCTTCCCAATTAAATGACATGCTGCGGCGTGTAGCTTGAACTTTAGGATTCTTTAAAATGTAAATTATTTGGACGTAGCCTGTATCTTGGAGTTAGACTCGATTAATAGTCCATGGTTTTCACTTGGTAGTAGCAATTCCACCAAGTTGCAGACTTTAGGCTAGCGCTGAAACTTAAAGCAGTTGGCTGCAAACTTTGAGAGTCATTTGAACTTTCAAACTTTTGTATATATATATATATATATATATATATATATAGAGAGAGAGAGAGAGAGAGAGAGAGAGAGAAAGAGAGAGGCCCCCTCCTGTAAGGACTCCTTATGGTGCAGACTCCGGTACATACCATTTTTTTAAAATAGTAAAAAAAATGATTTTTTTTATTAAACTTCATGGATATGATCTCCATGGTGAGAAGACCATCTCCAATTTTTTTCATCAAAAAATTCAATAAAAAAACCCGTTGAGATGAGGTGATATGTAAAAAAATTGTATAAATATGCATTTTCGACCGTTGAAATGTTAACGATCATCTCACCCATTTTTTGATTGAATTTTTTTATATAACTTCATGGATATGATCTCGACAGTGAGAAGATCATATCCATGAAGTTTCATTAAAAAATTCAATCAATAAAGTGGTTGGCGCCGACCCAACATTTCAACGGTTGAAAATGCATATTTATACATTTTTTTTACATATCACCTAATCTCAAAGGTTTTTTTATTGAATTTTTTTATTAAAAAAATTGGAGATGAGATTCTCACTATGGACATCAAATTCACGAAGTTTCATCAAAAAATTCATTTTTTTTACTATTTTAAAAAAATGATATGTACCGGGGTCTACACTATAAGGAGTCCTTATAGGAGACTTTATGTATATATATATATATATCTATATTTATATCGCGTATACGGCGCGACCTCTATTTGAGTATCTTCTGACCATAGTGGTTGCAGCACTTAACTGTGGAGCCCTTTTGCATTTCAGGCTTTATCGTAACTCTATGAGTTGGGATCCCCAAGAGTTTCTGAAAGGCTTCTGGAAGAATCACTTTTGCTTTTCTCCTCCAGAAATTCCTTTTGTTAGGACTTTGAAGACTGTGGGGCATTGCTTTCTTAAGGTCTTCCCCAATTGTGTCATTCTTGACTCTGATTCCGTGGACTTTACTACCTATAGGGAAATTACTGACACTGTGGCTATAGAGGAAGATACCAATTCCAGTAACCACCCTATTGAATTGGAGGCCGCAGCAGTTGGGCCTTCTAAGGCCACAGATGCACAGTTGGACCATCTTACAGAGTTGAAAGGGATCCCGTAACCTTGGACGTTCGCTGCATCATGACTGAAGAATGGGTCAATCAAGTGACCACGGCATTTGAATTTTCCAATAAGGTATTTTGTTCAGCCCCTTCCGCTGAGAAGAGACCATGCTCTGTGGTCCCTAATGATGGGATTTGCTTCCCTCTTTATTCTTTCATTTATGGTCCACGATGACCTATGCCTGTCCCCCATTAGGAAGAATTTTAGTGCTATAAAGTTGTCCCTAGTCCAATTGGATCCAAATAGTTGGAGAGCAATTCTTGCATAATTGGTGCTTTGGAAAGACAAGTTCAACAGAGATATCACTCCTGTGGAGTTCTTCTATTTCTACCGGATAAGGGAGAACTTTTTTAAGTTTGTGTGGTACTCCTACTTGGCTCTTCAAAAAATTAAAGATGTTTTAACTGGAAGGAAAAGTACTTCTATGTTTATGGAGAAGGATGGGAAATTCATCCAAAATAATCAGAGAGAGAGAAATCTCATAGGATGCCGCAGTAGTGGGGATGACCATCATTGCTAGGTTTGTATATGTTGTTGCCTCTGTATCATGCCCGTCTCGTTCTTGAGTTGCCACATCTTTATAGCTTTTATTGTGACATAATAATATTGATCCTTTTGTGCAGCCCTTGATCATCTACCCCTCATCGAGAGGCAAGAAAGAAGAGTTAGATAGTCCACAACTTTTAGTCGTGGGGAAAAGAACTTTAGAACTTTGGTCACTTTTGCATCTATCTTTGATGGAGACTACTTCCCCAACAAACTGTTACCAAAAATAATGGTTGCGAAAGGTAACAATCCATACTCGTTAATTGTTCCGTGGAAGGTATTTTTATATAATTCTTACTTTTCTATTATTTTTTTCAGGGGAGGAGATAGATAGACTTTTAGGTGCCCAGTTGGCTGAAATGGATGAGGATGCCGCTGCCCTTAATAATGCCGCTAGTAAGGGTAGGAAGAGGAAGAAATCCAAAAAGGGGAAATAGTCTACGGCTGAGAAAAGTGATGCACCTGGTGATAATGATGCTGCAGCTGCTCAGATAAATACTACAGTTGGGGAGGACGTTTCCCTTACACTTCATCCAACTCATACTGACGATGCCACGGCCACTGAGAGAGATGGCCAATTTGATGATGACATTGGCGATCATTTGGATGCGGTAGGCTTTTGACCATCTGAGTCGGAGTTCTAAGTTGGACGCAACCTTTCACATGTTACTTCCTCCAACTCTCCCCCTCTGCAGACTATCATGGCTGTGAATGCCAGCTTGCCACCACCTCGAAGTCGCCAAATTATTGGCCATGATGGTCATCCGTGACCTCAGTTAAGGACTCCAACCCTCAATCTTCGTGGGATACAACTGCCAGGGCTATCCTTAAGATTTAGAGAGTAGCAGACATCATTGACTTGGACCGCCTGGTGGAAGAAAACCACAAACACTTTGTGGAGTATGCCCTCCATATCCTGCTGCGGGTAAGGGATATATCTTTTCCTTCACTTTATTTTTCTGCAGTACATTATTTCTAACATTTTTAATTTTTTACGTTGTAGACGTTATCATGTCCCAGAGGCTGAATTATGAAGGACTATAAGCTAAAATAGGTCGTGGATAGAGTTTATGTGGCTGACTTGGAAAATGCCGGGACTTCATCTTTTGAGGTAGGCAAACAATCTTCTACCACGACACTCAAAGCTACTCAGATGGACTTGGATGCTGCCATAAAGGCAAAGGATGTGGCTGAGCAAAACTTTACCACTGCTGCATCTTTTTTTCAAGCTTTTGACGCTAAGGCTGTGGAGGCTGCCAAATAGGCTTAGGCATCTAAAGAAACTTCAAGAGAAGTATGACCAATTAGAGCAAAGCAGCACTTCTTTACTCCAACAAAAAAAACTGAGCACGCCGTGGCTGTGAAGCAGATGGAAGAGTCTCATGCTGCGACCTTGACCAAGGCTGCTGACGATGCTGTAGCTGCATATAAGAAATCCATATATTTTTTTTTTGACAAATAACAGGGCCTATCTGTGTGGATTTCAAGAGCTCAGGCATAGAGTGGTCAAGAATTTCCATGACTCTAAGGAACTCATCATGCCTTGGAATTGGGGGATGATGAACATAATGCATGTGTCGAGGAGATAAGGGCTGCAGGTGAAGTAAGGGAAAAGTAACAAATGGAAGCAGTGGCTGAGACAAGAGACGAAGAGACAGAGATAGCTGCGGAGGACGAAGAAGAAGATAAAGATGATGATGCAACCTCTTAGGCTTGTTATTTTTTTATATAATGTATTACAGGGCTGCGGCCTTTTGATAATGAATATTCATTTTGTCCGTGTACTTCTTTTGCCTCAATTTTATTTCTTGAATGAATGCTTTACTTTGCTTTTTGTAAGTTGACTGCTTGAATTCTTCTAAGTATAACATCTTTCCAAAGATGAATGTATTGAATACTGGGCCGCGACCATTCATTATAAAAGGATTCTTGAATAGGGTTGCGGCCATATGTTATTGCCTTTACTTTTCTCTTGAATTTTCATTTTACCCAATAAGCCCGTAAGCCATTGTGCCAAAGAAAAATGACCTTGGGGCTATGGCTGAACTCTTTAGCCCCGAAAATTGATTTTTCTTTACTAATCCCCATGTCTTGGAACTTCTTCCATAGCTTCTTAGTCGCTTTAACTATCATGAAGCCACTTTCGTAGCTTCTTTTTAGTCGCTTTAATTGGGTTATCATCAAGCCTCCCTAGGCTACGTATTATAAAGCTTCCCCAAGGTATAATTAGATATATATCAAGCCATCCCTAGCTAATTGAAGAATTTCGGAAGTGAATAACGGGCATTGCAAGCCCCGTATCTAATAAGGATCATCTGAAAGCATATAACGGGCATTAAGAGCCCCTGCAGCTAAATAACGCATGTCGATATCAGAGAACTGGCATTGTAATCCCCCTTGGCTAAATGTAATATCCCAACATTGGGTACGAGCATTGTAAGCACCCGTGGCTAGTCGAATCGTACCAAGAGCCGCCTTTGCAATTTTTAAATATCATATGCATTCTTATGGTTAGGTGCTATGGGGGGCATTGTGAGCCCATTAAGATAGTTTCTCCCGAGATAATATTTTGTCTTCCTTTTTAAATCTGTTTAAGACAAAATCCTTTTATGAGTTAACATATAATGAAAACAAAAGAACTGAGATATGGGAAAATAATACCAATTTCATATATTCAAATATTCATGACCTTGTCAGAAAAATACAAAATCTAAGCGGAACATTTAAATAGAGTTTTCCACAGATAGAACATAAACGTAAGAGAATAAATTAAAGCAGATATGAGGCATGTGGCCTGTCAGCCAACTGGCCGGTGGATCTGAAAGCTGCTGCATTCGCCTTGCTGTCTTCAGGAATTACTGCAGCATCCCTTGCCTAACAAACCTTTTGATTTCATATTTCAGCGCGAAACATTTGTCAGTGTTGTGGCCATAGTCTCGGTGAAAATCACACCAATAGGTTCGGTTCCTTTTGTGGGAAGGATCTTTTATCTTCTCAGGCCACTTGAGCAATTTGTCTTCTTTGATGAGCTCAATCGCATCCTTAATTGGGCCGGTCAGTGCGGTGTAGGCCTCGAAGCCTTTCTCTGCCTTCTCCACTTTCCTTTTTTGACTCCTCTCCGCGGCCAGTGGTGCTATGGCGATCTCTATGGCTATGGCCTCAATTGCTAGAACTACAGCCTTTGGTGTTGCTGTAGCTTCTAGCATAAGAGACCTTTGAGTCAGGAAGTTGACCTGAGTCTGGAGCGATGCATTGCAGTTGTAAAGGTGATTGAGGTGGTCGTACAACTGGAGAATCTCATCTTTTATTTCAGCACTTTAGATGTAATCTCCTTCCATTTCTGCTTTGTTAGTCTTTTCAGATATACTCTGAGATGAACTAAACAATGGTGAAAAATCAAGAGTGCAGAGAAAATAACCAAGTATAGTAATAAGGATGTAGTCTTTGGCAATATTCCAATCTATACTTCTGTGTCCGCGACATATAGAACACATAAAGTTATTGCTGATGCCTCTCTAAGGGAGCTCACTAGAGTCAAGTACGAGGATATTTTTTCCATGTCTCTTCTCCTAGGTGATGAAATGAATCTATACAACATCCTCTATAAAATAAATATAATATAGTAGATATAAAGCAAGTTAAGATAGACAAAACACAAGATATAGAGTGGTTCGACTATTAAGATGAGCCTATATCCACTTTGTTGCCCCACTCTCATTATATTCATGTTGTAGTATAAGTTTACATAGCCATGATAGGCGTACAATAGAGTAAAGAAAGGAGAATAGATGGTTGTAGCTATTCCGGACAGGGGGGGTGACTACATGGTAGGTGGATAGCCCCCAAGCTGTATTAGGGGAGTGTAAAGAGTTTAGTAGGGATTCGCCAAGTGTGCTTGTCTCGGATCTTGGACTGAAACTCCCTATCTGGAGGTAAGGACCTCTATTTATAGGAGATATGTAACTATCACAACGCCCAGAGCACGTGACATGTGAGTAAGCCTGAAGAATAATCCCTTTGATGAGGCTTCTGTGAGAAGTGGTTGTGGCCTGTTAGAATCTAGGCAGTAGTTGGCCTGAAGGTTCCGTGGCCTAATAGGCAGACCAAACCTGTAGGATCCGCGACCTGTCTTGTACAAAGCAGCAACCAAAGAAGTATGATGTTGCGGCCTCGTGCTTCCAAGGTAGGAGTCATTCTGGCTGTAAAGTCCGTGGCAGGAGACCATATTTACATCAATATATATATTATTCAGCCTGAATTATAATTGTCAACATCCATTTTTCTCAGTGGTCATACTTTGTTTTTTCCGGATGAAAGTTTAACTTTTTTAACTAATAAAAAAATACAAATACTTACAAACTTTGCCTATCCATAGACCTCTATTTAGTAATCGTAAATTTGAACTGAATGAATGTATCTAAATACTTAAGAGTGGTGTAAAACTTTGCATTACATTATCGCTCAATGTTACCACTTGAGATAAAAGAATATTTAATGTTATAATGTTGATAAAGATTGATGTTTTAGTCTCAAATGTAGGGCTCATTGAATACATTAATTCTATATGTTGATATTCAATAGACTTTATTGTCAAAAAACACATTGAAATGAACATTAGAATATATCAACCGTCTTTTGCTTTTACTTTTTTCTCGAGATCAACAGATGTAAGCTATTCTCTCCAACACACTACTACTACTACTTATCAACAAGAGTGGGTTTGTTTAATCACTATTAATGAACCTATTGGTAATTTATCCCAGAATGCCAGCCACCAATTTTCGTTGTTATTAATTTGAAAAAGGGCAAATTCTTGATACCTTGCTACAGAAATTTATACAAAACAAGCACATGTAATTTAAATCCCCCCTGAAGCACCTTATACTCTTGACTCAGTTGAGTCTACATTGTATAAGTGCTCATCTAGTTTGGAAATTGTGACAAAATTAGAGTCCCATTCCCTAGATACTAAAGAGCCTCAGAACCTTCTTCTTAAGCCACACTTGATTCAATTGAAGGTATAAATCACAATCACACACACTAGGTTTGCATACATTGTTCATATTGCATTAATTGATTTTGTGTGAGTTGTGTGTGTTTAATCCCTTTTAAATTGGTTTTAATAATTTTTTTGGGAATTTTTAATGATTTTTTTGAAAATTAAATCTTAGTTTTTAAAACTTTTGGGGTCATTATGTAATTACTGTTATAATGTTTTTATTCTTGAAAGTTGAGTTGGGTAGGATCCGAATGCGCTTGAGAATTTAGGGTGCGTGGGTAATTATTTTGAAAACACGCGTGTGTGAGTTCAACTGGGTCTTACACCTATCAGTATTATATCGGCCTGATCTGTGTTTGTTGGTAGACTCATAACTCACACACCTTCTCAGCCCTTAGATCAATTCAATCAACGCTCTACATGCCTTCGAACCAAATTTATGTGAACCTCTAGACAAATCAGCACTTGTTTAAATCACCGCTGATGATTAACCGTTTGATCAAAGTCAAAAGTCTAAGACCAAATCTCAAGCTTTAGATTTGCGTCAACCTTCTCGATCCTTCCTAGCCTACTATATAAGGAGGCTTACCCTCAGCATTTGGGGACTTTTTGGCAGTTCGTCTAAATGGAGAGAAGAGAGAAGAAAGAAACCAGAGAGAGAAAGAAACCCTAAATCGTCCAAACCCTATTTTTTTTTCAAACCCTGAATTCATTTCTCCAAAAATAGTTTTTTTCCAAACACTAAACCTGTGTGTTTGAGAGTGTTGTTGGTGGGGTTTTGAAGGTTGTTTAAAGATTTTCATCCTCTGTGTTCAAGATCTTATTTCCAACTTAGACAATTCATGTTAGATCTCTACTTCTCTTTTATAGAAATAGTAGATCTGATTATTGCATGTCATATTACACATAGATCTGCATATTTTAGTTTCTCATCTTGAGAAATCACATTTGTTGATTACTGTTCTGTAAATGTTTTTCAAAACGTTAGAATCAACAAATATAATTTATGTTTCTAGTTCTTTTGAAACAAGATTGTTGACCTAGTTGGAATCGCAATTGGCAATTTTCAATTTCAAAAATATTTTCAAAAATCCTGAAATTGATTAAGACCTTGAACCGTCTTTCGAGCAAGGTAGCCTTGGATTCCGAGATTATTTGAAAGGTCAAATAAAGTCTTTTTTTTCTAAAGAATAGAGAAACTGAAAACAACATCATTTAGATTTGATCTGTAATTTGCTAGGACTTATTTGTATAAATAAGAGTGTGTGTGTGTGTGTGTGTGTGTGTGTGTGTGTGTGTGCATGCGTGTGTTAGATCACTTTCACAAACACTTGTCACACTACAAAATAGAAGTGTTGGCCATAAGATCTTAAATTAACAAGAGTCAACGTAAAGACTGGAACAAAGTGGAGAAGTTATCAAACTGAGAAAGCAACATCAACATCAGACCTGCAGATAAGTTAGAATCAAACTAGTGGGTACATATTCTAAACTTGTATATGACTGTTTTGTGTGCATGTGTGTTATATAGTTTGTAACTTGTATATTTTGTTTTAGTGAATTTTTGGTTTGTGACTTAGAAGTAACCGAGTATGTTTCCTCAGTTGGGTGAGGTTTTATTACGTTAAAAACGCCTTGTCCTTAATCTTTCTACATCTCCTCATCTCATTCTTGTGTGTGCTCTGATTTAAACCTTTTAGTTTTGTTTTTCAAAACTAATTATGAAATCTTGAACAAATCTCGTGCATGTTTTATTAAACACATCTTGTGATTAATCAGTTTTGATTTAAAGAAAAGAGTTTCTTCAAAAAAACTGTTCGGAGTTACTTCAATAGTTTAGTCTTGTATTAAACGGCCTAAGTAACATCTTTTTCAATTGGTATCAGAGCTTTGGAAAAAAAAAATTAAAAAGATCTTGGGTTTTCGAATTTTTTTTCTTAAAATCAAACCATGGACGAGAAAAATGAATGATTTGGTAACTTGACTAGACCTCCTCTCTTTGATGGAAAAAACTTTTCTTACTGGAAAGTGAGGATGGTTGCTTTCATACAAGGAACCTTGGGAGATGATGTATGGGATATTGTTGAAAGTGGATATACTTATCCTACTAAACCAGCCACTGAAGGAAGCAATGAGAGGATTAAGAAAGTATTAAGCGAATTCACTCAAGAAGAGAAGCAAGTTTCTTGAAACAATAAAAAAGGAAAGAATGCCATATTTATGTCTATAAATGAACATGAGTTCAAGAGGATCTCATCTTTTGCCACTTCTAAGGAAGCTTGGGATACACTGGTTACTACACATGAAGGTGACACTAGAGTTAAAGTTGCTAAAACACAAATGCTTATCCAGCAGTATAACTCTTTAATCATGTCTGACTCTGAGTCATTTGATGAATTTTATATGAATTTGACTGACAATGTGACCAAATTACATGCTAATGGAATAACTTATGATAGACATGAAATTGTCTAAAAAATTCTAAGGTCACTTCCACAGAGATTTGATAACAAAAGATATGCTATTGAGGAACTGAGTGATCAAAATCTCACTCCTGAATTACTCAGTAGTAAACTGAGAACTGTGGAAATGGAACTAGAATTCAAGAAACAATTAACCCAGTCCCATATGAAGCAAACTAGTTTCAACCTGAGTTTTTCTTCTAAGCTGATGAAACATGAGCTTAGTATTCCCAATAATGACTCTGATGAGGAATGTGATATAGATAGTTTGGATAATCAAATTTCCTTGATGTCAAAACAATTTAAGAAAATTGTCAAATTTAGAAATAAAATGACAAACAGACAAGGCAAGCCAAATTATCCAACTAATTCTAAGCACAAACCTCATGAGAAAGTTCAAGGCAAACATCACAAGGACATTCATACGAGACCTAACAAAGACTTCAAGAACATTGAATGTTTTAGACGTGGAAAATTGGGTCATATAGCACAAGACTATAGAGTTAAACTGAACACGACCAATAAACATACTAGGGCCAACATTTACAAGACATGGGATGATTCAAGTGATTCTGAAAATGAGGAATCTGAGTCATCTGATGTTTTTTATCCTTGCATGTCTTTCTTTGCCAAGATAGTTTATAATGATAATATGCATGTGCCTATGTATGAGAATGATTTTAGTAGCTCTACCTCTGTTGGTATAAATCATGTTATTACTAGTTTAGATGCTTTAATTTCTGAGAACAATGCTAGTTCTACTACGGGGTGTGTGAGTTAAAGGGGAAGCGATAATGATGATGTCAATGTGTGTGTGAGTTCCATAAATGAATCCTTAGGGGTCACTTCACACACTCCACTTAGTGAATCTTACACTAAAGAACCTCCCTGATATTCACTTACTTTATGCCAAGACTCTCAAGAAAAGCACTAGACTAGAGAAGACAGTGAAAGATCTCACTAAGAAACTAGAAGACCTAAGTCTTATGGTAAAACTTAACGCTGAAGAGTATACTACCCATTGTCTTACTCATGAAAATGAAGTCAAACGTTTTGATCAAAAATTGAAGAATTTGATTGAAATAAATGAAACTCTGGAGAAAAAATATAAAGGGACATTATTAGAATTGGAACAATCTAAAGAAAAGAGACCAACTGTTTTCAAAAAAATTGCTAAGTTTGAAAACAATTCCAACTGTTTTAATGATTATGTTGCTGAATCAAAAACCAATTCTGATGATCGAACTGGAATGGGATTTTTCCCAAAGTTAAAGACACAAACTAAAAACCTTGAATCAATCAAGTTTGTGTCAGGATGCAAAAGACCTATTGAAACTTGCCCATATTTTCATTCTCTAGAAGTTAAGTTTGATGAAAAACAACAAAAGTTTGATATTGGGGAATCAATTTACTCTAAGGGTGATAGTCCACCTAAGACTAAATACGTCTGCCCCTTGATTAGGAAGAGTGATTCTACTTTTCAAACTGTACTCCCTTGGAATAAGTTTCAACATTAAAATCCCATGAAACCTATGTTTAGAGACTTTCCTAAGGAGATACCCTCTTCATGCAATCTGTATTGCTCCTACTGTGATATATACGGTCATTCTTTCGAAGGTTGGTACTCTAGATGTTTAGTTAACCCTGTCTGTAATACTCTTGTATACCAAAACTTTAACTACTCTAGGAGAAGCCGTAACAATTATGTTCTGCCTAGACAACCAGATAAAAACTATAACTATAGAAAGAGAAAGACCAAACCTAAAAGATCATTTTCAAGAAGACTTCCTAGACACTTTCCTAAACCAAATGCTCATATTTTCCATAAGATTCAAAATCACGCGCAAAATATTTTCAACAAAAATCTAATGCTCGCAAATTTTATCAAATGAGAGCAAATAAACGTAAAATGAAAACAAGAGCTATTTGGGTTAGAAAAGATGAGCTATTGCCACAGATGAAGTGTAACATTGTGATTACTTCTTTAAAAGCTGAACACACCTCTTCTGGTTGGTATTTAGACTGTGGGTGTTCAAAACATATGACTGGGGATGATACTAAACTTTTAAACAAAACCAGCTTTGCTAGGGGAAAAGTCATTTTTGGTGATGGTGTGTCATCTCAAATCATTAGTAAAGGAACCCTCCAAGAAGAAGGAATGCCTATTCTTGAAAGTGTTCTTCTAGTAAAAGGACTTAAGGCTAATCTACTTAGTATTTCGCAATTTTCTGACTCAAATCATACTGTCACCTTTTCAAAGAATAATTACAAAATTTTAAATGAAAAAGGTGAGTGCATAATTGCAGGATTCAGGACTCCTAACAATTGTTATACTGTCATGAACAGTACTAAAATTTGTAACTTTGACAGAATGGATGACAATGAAATATGGCATAATAGGATGGGTCACATAAATTACGATAACCTTAGTGGATTGTCTTCACAAGAAATAGTTAGAGGAATTCCAAAAATCAAACCTATCTCTAATATTGTCTATGGATCATGTCAGGAAGGAAAAATTATTAAGGCACCTCATAAGAAAGTTAAAGATATCCCTACCTCTAAACCCTTGGAGCTCATCCATATGGACCTAATGGGTCTCTCTCGAACTGTTAGTCTTTGTGGACACAATTACATTCTTGTTATGGTTAATGACTTCACCAGATTTACTTTGGTGGCTTTCTTAAAAAAAGTGTGATACTTTCCAAACCTTTTTTAAAATACTTCTTCGGATTGAAAATGAGAAGGACACTTAAGTAAATAGAATTCGTAGTGATCGAGGTGGAGAATTCATAGATATTGGTATTATAGAGTATTGTGACTATAATGGTTACAAACATTAATTTACTGATCCTAAGACTCCTCAACAAAATGGAATTACTGAGAGAAAGAATCGTACCCTTCCAGAGATGGCACGAGTTATGATTCATGCCAAGTGTTTACCTTAATATTTTTGGGTAGAATCTATTCGTACTGCTTGTCACATTATCAATAGGGTCTATCTTAGGAAGAATTCTAAACAAACTCTTTACGAACTATGGTATGGGATAAAGCCCAATCTTAAATACCTTAGAACCTTTGGCAGCATGTGTTATGTCTGCAAAGATAGAGAACACTTATCCAAATTTGAGACTCATGGAGATAAAGCTATTTTCTTAGGATATTCTCCTGACAGTAGAGCATACCGTGTCTATAATCTTCACACAAAGACCTTAATGGAATCCATAAACGTTATTATAATTGACACTACTGTTGAGAGTAATACTGGAGAACCAACTATTGTGGAAGAGTCTGGAAATGTTTTAGAAAATGACTCTCCAAAAATAGATGACTTTTTACCAATTGAGACACCTGAAGTACCTAACTAGGTTTCTAAAGATCATCCCATAGATAACGTTGTTGGTAACCGTAGTGAGCCTGTTCGTCAAGATATCAATTAAGAAAGTATGTTCATTATGCTTGTTTTGTTTCCCTTGTGGAACCAAAGAATGTAAATGAGGCATTTAATGACCGTCATTGGATTTTTACTATGCAGGAAGAACTTCTTCAATTTGTCATTCATGATGTTTGGTATCTTGTACCTAGGCCTGGTCATAAAAAAGTTATTGGCACACGTTGGATATTTAAAAATAAACCTGATGAAAGTGGGATAATCATTAGAAATAAATCCAGATTAGTGGCTCAAGGATACTCTCAAATTGAAGGAATATATTTTAATAAGACTTTTTCCCCTATTACTCTCTTAGAATTTGTTCGTCTTCTTTTTGCAATAGCTTGTTACTTGCATTTTATGCTTTACCAAATGGATGTCAAATCTACCTTTCTTAATGGAATCTTGACTGGAGAGACCTATGTTGAACAACCCAAAGGGTTTATTGACCCTCAGTATCCTAACCATGTTTATCGTCTTAAAAAGGCGTTGTATGGTCTAAAACAAGCGCCTAGAGCCTGGTATGAGCGTCTTTCCAAATTTCTCTTAGACAAAGGTTTTAAGAGAGGTGGAAATGATCAAACCCTTTTTGTCAAACATTTTAACAAAGATATAATTATATCTCAAGTCTATGTCGAAGATATCATTTTTGGATCCACCTCCCCTTCAGAAGTTAAATCTTCCTCTGAAATTATGCATAAAGAATTTCAAATGTCTCTTATGGGTGAGTTACAATTTTTCTTGGGTCTTCAAGTCAAAAAGAATACTGAAGGTCTATTTTTTTTGCAATCTAAAAATACTTTAGAGATTGCCAAAAAATTCGGCCTTGAAAGTGCCAAAGAATCTAAAACTCCCATGAGTACTTCGGTCAAAATATCTAAAGATGAGAGTGGTAAATCCATAGATCCTAATCTATATTGTAGTATAATAGGAACCTTACTATACCTTAATGCCTCTCGTCCTGATATTATATATGTAGTATGCGTATATGCCCGTTATCAAAATAATCCTAAAGAGAGCCACTTAGTATGCGTAAAAATAATCATTAAATACATAAAAGGCACTCTAAATTTAGGACTCTAGTACACCAATGATACTACTAGTACTATAATAGGATACCCTGATGTCGATTGGGCAGGGTGTAAGTAAGAGCACTTCAGGAGCGTGTTACTATATTGGTAACAATATGGTAGGATGGAGTAGTAAGAAACATAACTGTACTTCATTGTCAACAGCTGAATCTGAATACATAGCCATTGGTAGTTGCTGTGCTCAATTACTTTGGCTTAAGATAATGCTAAATGATTATGGTATTCAAGATGATAAACTACATCTCTATTCTGATAATCAAAGCACGATCAATGTCTCTAAAAATCTTGTTCAACACTCACGAACTAAACATATAAAAATTAGACATCATTTTATATGCGAATTAGTTGAGACTAAGGAATTAGAAATTAATTATCTTCCTAATGATTTGTAACTCGCAGATATGTTTACCAAACCTTTGGATTATAATAGATTTCTTGCTTTGCGAAAATCGATAGGAATGGTGTGTGCTGAATAAACATCTATGCCTTAAGTATTTTTTTCCTTTGTCCATTTGAGACAAAATGGGGGAGTAATTTGAGTCTTATGAGTTCAAATTTTTTGTACATATTTCTAATAAGCTTGATCTTAGTGAATATTTGCAGGAATCTGTACAGTTGTATTCAACAGATGTTATTAGGGTATTGATGTACAATTAGTTGAGTTATATAATTTTCTCTTTCTAGGAAATGGGTAGATAGAATTTTTGTATAAAAATAGTTTTTTCCTTATTTCTTTGTAGCCCTATGAGTCCTAGTTGAGTAAAGGAGATTTTATCTCATATTTCCAATGGGGGAGATTGAAGCACCTTATACTCTTGACTCACTTGAGTCTACATTGTATAAGTGCTCATCTAGTTCGGAAATTGTGACAAAATTAGAGTCCCATTCCCTAGATACCAAAGAGCCTCAAAACCTTCTTCTTAAGCCACACTTGATTCAATTGAAGGTATAAATCACAATCACACACACTAGGGTTGCATACATTGTTCATATTGCATTAATTGATTGTGTGTGAGTTGTGTGTGTTTAATCCCATTTAAACTGGTTTTAATAATTTTTTGGGAATTTTTAATGATTTTTTTAGAAATTAAAACTTGGTTTTTAAAACTTTTAGGTAGGATCCGAATGCGAATGCGCTTTCCTAAAAGTTAAGTTGGGTAGGATCCGAATGCGCTTGAGAATTCAGGGTGCTTGGGTAATTATTTTGAAAACACGCGTGTGTGAGTTCATCTGGGCCTTACACCTGTCAGCATTATATCAGCATGATATGTATTTGTTGGTAGACTCATAACTCATACACCTTCTCAGCCCTTGGATCAATTCAATCAACGCTCTCATGCGTTCGAACCCAATCTCTGTGAACCTCTCTAGACCAATCAACACTTGTTTAAATCACCGCTAATGACTAACCGTTGGATGAAAGTCAAAAGACCAAGACCAAATCTCATCCAACCTTCTCGATCCTTCCTAGCCTCTATATAAGGAGTCTTACCCTCATCATTAGGGTAATTTTTGGCAGTTCGTCTAAATAGAGAGAAGAGAGAAACCCTAAATCATCCAAACCCTATTTTGTTTTCAAACCCTAAATTCATTTCTCCAAAAATAGTTTTTTCCAAAAACTAAACCTGTGTGTTTGAGAGTGTTGTTGGTGGGGGTTTGAAGGTTGTTTAAAGATTGTCATCCTCTGTGTTCGAGATCTTGTTTCTAACTTAGACATTTCATGATAGATCTCTGCAGGAGGATAGTGAGACTGAGGTCTATGAATAACTGGAAAGGGTGAGGCGTGACCACTCCAATGGACACTACCTGCAAGGTCTTTAAGGTTTTCTGGTGCAACTCCTCAAGAAATTTTCTCCTTCTAGTAACAATGGAACTGAAGCTTCAACTCACTCCCTGTAAGAAGATGAACTTTCATAGCAAAAATAGTAATTTTCTCAAGGGAAACACCTGAGAATGATGGCTCTCAGTGGGGAGTGAAAGAACAAGGCATTCAACACTAAGAGAATGAGCATGGAGAGAATACTAGGTAGGTCTGGTGTGGTTTTAGCAGAGTAACAGTGCAATTTTAGTTGTATGTCCATTGACCTTTCCCAGAGGTCTATTTATACTAGGGCATTAGTGATGAGTTGGCATTTTTGGGCGCCAAAATTGAGAGGGTTGGTGGGGAACAATGTCTGAATTGTACCATTTGTCCCCATCTGCAGGCATCCCTGCCTGTGTCCTCCTGCAGGCGCCACCTGGCGCTAACCAAAGTCAAAAATCATATATGTCTCCTAATGAAGACAAGATATCAGATTTGGTAATTATGTTTTGAAACGGTAACTTGTGGTGCAATTTTGCAAATCTTGAGAGAGGAGGCCTTAAGGGCTCCTCTCTTCTAAAATTATTGTTTTTCTTGAGAGGGACCTCGAGGACCCCCTCTTCTGGAAAAGTTATTTTTTATAAAGAGTTTATTCCTTGTGAGTAGCCAGCTCTTTGGCTGCTGACTTCACTTGTGACCAAGTGTGAAGTGTGTGTAGTCTTGAGTGACTTCAGGGTCTTCCTACTAGTATTCTCTCAATCCTATAGTGCTAAGCGGTTGAGCTTGCTCAACATACCTTGTCCCTCAACCGCCAAGCCAAAACTCCCAGGAGGTCCCAACTAGCCTACTTGAGCCCTGCTTGCTCAACTAGACAATCTGTACAAGAATAGTGTTAATACTGTTGTTCTTTTAAAGAATGACGTTTCATGATGAGGAGTTGATCGTGGTAGCCACTCCCTCATCCTGGCCATCCTGGGTGGGTTCCTTCTCAATATGAGTTTCTACCGGGACCCTTATAGTGGCACTTCTCGGATAACATTTCTGCAGTGACCCTTTGCGGGGAACTTCTCGAACGTTATTTCTGCAGTGACCCCTGCGGTGGCACTCCTCGAATGACATTTCTGCAGTGACCCTTGCGGTGGCCCTTCTCAATCTTGGACTTCCGAAGTGACCCTTATGGGGCACCTCTCGAATGTCATTTTTGCAGTGACCTTTGCAGTGGCACTTCTCGGATGACATTTCTGCAGTGACCCTTGCGGTGGCACTTCTCAATCTTGGACTTCTGTAGTGGCCCTTGTGGGGAACCTCTCGAACGTCATTTCGGCGGTGACCCTTATAGTGAAACTTCTTCGAATCACATTTCTGGAGTGACCCTTTGCGGGGAACTTCTCAAATGTTATTTCTGCAGTGACCCCTATGGTGGCACCCCTCGAATGATATTTCTGCGGTGACCCTTGCGGTGACCCTTCTCAATCTTGGACTTCTGCAGTGGCCCTTGTGGGTACCTCTCGAATGTCATTTCTGTAGTGACCCTTGCAGTAGCACTTCTCGGATGATCTCTCTGCAGTCACCCTTGCGGTGGCACTTCTCAATCTTGTACTTTTGCAGTGGCCCTTATAGTGGCACTTCTCGGATGACATTTTTGCAGTGACCCTTGTGGTGGCACTCCTCAATATTGGAATTCTGCAGTGGCCCTTGCGGGACACCTCTCGAATGTCATTCCTGTAGTGACCCTTGTAGTGGCACTTCTCAGATGACATTTCTGCAGTGACCCTTGCGGTGGCACTTCTCAATCCTGGACTTCTGCATTGGCCCTTGTAATGGCACCTCTCGAATGTCATTAGTGCAGTGACCCTTGTAGTAGCACTTCTCAGATGACATTTCTGCATCAACCCTTGCGGTGGCCCTTTTCAATCTTAGACTTCTGCGATGGCCCTTACGGGGCACCTCTCGAATGTCATTGCTGCAGTGACCCTTCTCGGATGAAATTTTTGCAGCGACCCTTACGGTGGCCCTTCCCAATCTTGGACTTCTGTGGTGTACCTTATGGGGCACCTCTCGAATGTCATTGCTGTAGTGACCCTTGCAGTGGCACTTCTCGGATGACATTTTTGCAGCGACCCTTGCGGTGGCCCTTCTCAATCTTGGGCTTCTGCGGTGGCCCTTACGGGCACCTCTCAAATGTCATTAATAATAAAAAAAAAGTATTTTTATTTTATTTACTTTTTTTATAGGTAGGCACCCTTCTACATTAGCCCCTCGTGCAAAGTTTTTTGGGTTGGGTAGTCCAAAAAAACTTTGTACGCCATAAAGTCAATTTCAACAATTATATATATATATATATATATATATATATATATATATATATATATATATATATATATATATTTGTATATTTTTTCTTTTTCCTGAGGGACCCTAGGATCATTAAGTGCGGTGTCCCTTTATCCAAGGTTTTTAATTTTTTGAGAACCCACGCGTCAGTGTGGGAACTATCATCTCATCATTTGGGAAAAAAGGTCATCACCTTTTTGCCTTCCTGCACGTTTTCCCACTTTAGTGTAAAACCCATAAAGGCCTTTTTCTTTAGCTCTTTCATCTTCTTCAAAACCCTCATAGGGTCTTTGGGTTTGTAGTGAGATAAAGTGAGAGAAAAGGAATTTAAAACACCATAGCCTCCAATCTTTTTGCTCTGGCTTTTTCGATACTTCATTAATGGCTTTTAATCCATCAAATACTTCTTCAAATGTGAACACCCCCATAGCTCACTTAACACTTGGCTCCATACCTCCTTAATTGCCTATCCCCACTGCCCCAACCCTTGGTACTATGGTCGCCGGTGACCTCCGGTCGGGTTTTCTTGGTGGCACTGATGCTTTTTCTAGGCAGCCTGCGTCTTCTCTATCAAGCGGCGGTACTGATTTTGGGTCGAGAACCCTCATGGGATCCTCGCCATTTCTCTCAGCAAGTAAAGGAGACCTTGTGGTTTCTTCCGTTGCCCATCAGACGGTGACTTCTCAAGGTACTGCTTCATTTAATTCCTTATTGTCTTACGGCTCCTCGACCGAACCTTTGTCGACAGCTAGGGGGTCAAAGGGTATCTTGTTTAATATGGCAGCTACTAAGGGTTCTCCGCGAGTGGACCCCACATCCGAGGGTCTCTCGCCGATTACCTTGGATCTTGCACACACCCAAGTTGCTTTGGGCGGGGGTATCTCGACCTTGGGTTCTAAAAATTTACATGTTGGTTTGGGTTAGGGTGTCTCAACATATGCTAGTGCTGGCAGTGGCTCCTCGCGCATTGCCCTAGATACGGAGGGTTCCTCGTCGAGTCAATCATTTATGACTGGGGGTGTCTCGTCATTTGGAAGTATTACGAGGGAGTCCTCGTCGTTTGATTTTTTTGCTTTGGGTGTCTCGAAACCTGCCTATGTGGGGAAAACTGCCAGCTGTGACAAGGGAGGTCCCTCGTCCATCGATGTCACCGCTAAGGGTGTCTCAACACCCACTTCTATTGGTGTTGGTTCCTCGCGCTTTGCGCTAGACATGGGGGGTTCTTTGCGTCACCCAACCAAGGGTTCCTCGCCAAATCAACTATTGGCGACTGGGGGTGTCTCGACCTCTTGTCACGCCGAGGGTTCCACGACCCAGGGTGTCTCGACCTCTTGTGGCGTCGAGGGTCCCATGACCCAGGGTTCTACGGGGGTTTCCCCTTCCGCTTCTTTTTTTATGACAGGGAATACCCAGGATCCATCACTCGAAGTCTCTACCAGGATGAGTTCTTTTCTTGAGCTAATGACTCTTGGTAGTTCATCAGCTACATCATCCTCTTCTCAGGCATGGAAGGACTATATGTGCATTCGCCAAGGGCGGGATTTTGGTATTTATCTTCGTGATCCTTTTTTTGGTCCTGCTGACAACTTCATGGTTTCACTTTCCGAATTTGGGGAAAAAAATTTTGACACTGTTCTCGAGCGCTCTCATATGGGGTTAAGTGAGTCTGCTGATTTCCCCACTATTTCTCCAGACTCCATTCTCTGAGTCTGAGTCGACCGCGGTGACTTTCCTTATTCCAATGTTTAAGCTAAAGCTATGGGGGGTCCCACGGAGGAGTGGGCTAGCTGGGTTGACTATGTTCTGAGCATTCCTGATTATGTGGCTATTCTTAGGGAGGTGGGTCTTTTTACCGCCATCAGCAGCCTGAAGTCCTGCACCATATCTGAACATATTTCTTCGATCAATCTTTTATTGTCTCGATGGAGTATGGAGTCCCACACATTTGTCACGGGCTGGGGTGAATTTACTATCACTCTTGAGGATATATATGAATTGTATGCTCTTCCTTTCTTTGGGCAACATGATTTTTCTGATGACTGCGAGGATTCTTTAGAGCAGGAGATGGTGGGGGAGCTATAGTCAGCTCTCAGTGAGTGCTCAAAGTATGTAGCTATAAATATAACTAGTCATTCCAAGCATTCCTTTGCCAAATGGCAAAGGTACTGGTTCAGATATTTCGAGCAGTTGCAGAAGGGGGAGACTTCCCGTACAGCCCCCAGAACCCAGGATGGTCCCAAGCTCCACTCTCCTTCACATTTAGCTGCTTTCTTGGTTACATTTTTGACTCGGTTCCTTCTGCCAGGTAAGCCTAAAGATTCCCCTCATGAATTTATTTTTAGACTGGCTGTACGTTTATCACGTGGCAGGTCAATACCTATGGCTGCCTTGACTTTGGGTTCCCTTTATACCTGGATGGACCGAGCACATATAAATGTAGAGAGGTCTTGCGGTCAGTATGATGTTGCTAATTATGCAAATGCCTCTCTCTTGATGGACTTTTTATTTGAGCTCTTCCCTCACTTTACTCCAGGGACCCATGTTTGTCATAGCGATGCTGCGCGACTTCTACGATGGCATAAAAAAATTCCGAAGAAATATTTGGGAATATTAATTGATGATATTGAGGAGTTTCAGTTTCGGCCTTATACCAAGCGCCCCGGGGGAACTTTCACCTGGCTTTCTTTCCCTAGCGATGGAGGGACTTTCTATTGCGCTTCAGTAGTGGGGTCTGTTTCCACCTGTCCTCATATTAATGTGGTGACGTGGCTCTTACCATGTCGCCTCCCTTCTTGGACCGAGTTGGATCCGCGTGCTGAATGTTATCATTCCGAGAGAGCAAGACGACAGTTTGGCTATGATCAGGGTGTTCACATCCCTCCTCTTCCTACCTACAGCGATCCTTCAGAGGCGTGTGCTAGCTTCACTCTTTGGGGATTCTTCCGTAGGGTCAGTGGCTTGGGTGGTCTCTATGTGCCTCCGTGTGATTATTATCCTTCGTTTACTTCATATTGGTTCCTTCTTTGGCAGAGGTAGGTTTGTCTTATCCAAGAATGTGTAGTTGGTCCTCCTCATGAGACCAACCCAATTAAATATACCAAAGCCCAGTTTTTGGTCAGGCGGACGCAGAAAGATCCTTGGTTTCTCAGTACCACTTCCACGCCACCCTTAGAACAGGTCATTCCCATTTTAGTTAAGCCTCTTATTGATGAGTCACTTCAGCCTCTTCCGGTTGAACTTCCCCTTGTGAAGTCTAGAAGCCAACCGAAAAGCAGAGGGAAAGTGAGTACTTCTACCGCAAGCAAAAGGAAGCACCCTGATGCAGATGTATCTAATTTCGTTCATGCTTCTACCTCTTCACCTCCCCCTTCTCCTCTGAGGACTGGGGTTGCAAAGAAGAAGAAAGGAAATGGTGATGGCCTGACTGCCTCCTCCATACTGGACCAAGAGTCTGATACTGATGATCTTGGGGTGGAGGAGATATGTCAAGTTGTGAAAAAGAAATATTACGGAGCATCAGACCTTTCTTTCTGGGAGGCGCGGGTCGCATCTATTCCCATTACAGAAGGTACTATATCACGACATTCTTTACTTAGTGGTACTAGTTCTCTCTGAGTTTCACCTCCTGGATCTCCCTCCCCTTCATTGGAAGAGGAACTAGTTGATTATGGAAGCACCCCTTGCTATGAGGACCATAGTTCTTCTTCGGGTGATACGAGCGACCTGGATTTCCATAGCAAAAGCACTACTGACACTTATACTTTGTTATCAGTCTCAAGAGAGTATTATAGTGATGATGAGGCATCCCATTCTTATGGGGGAGTTATCCCCACTACCCGACATCTCCCTTATGGCCAGACTACGCGCACTGCTGCGATAAGTGTTCCCCTTCGTTGGAAATTTGATGTATACGATTTTATTTCTTCCCCCTAATTATTTTACTTGTTAAGGAAAGTATTCTGTCGTATTTTATAGGTCATTTGCCTAGAGGCAAGTAGTTCTCCTATTCCCCCGCTACGACTGACGCCTTTCCAACGGGAGAGGAACTCCATGCTCGTTTCTTCTCGAGGAATTTTCAGAGAGGTTTTTCATCTCCTTATTTCTTTTACCATCTAATGTAGTTTGTTAATCCGCCAATTACATTTTGGTTGTGTATGCTGGCTTTTCCCTGCAGCTTTCATCTGCGCACCATACCGGCACGATGACCACTTTCGTGTCATCTCCTTCTGCTCAGGTATGCCTCGCCATTTTTGTAAATTTCACTGTGCCCCTTTTTTTCTTTACTCCTTCCTTTTATTTACCCACTTACAACGTGCAGGGGGTTGTGCCTTCCAGCATTGTCACTTCATCTTCTCTTCTTTAGGCAGTGGGCACTTCTACAGCTAAGCCCCTGGGCACCTCTTTATCTAAGGTATGTATTATTATTATTTATTTATTTTGAATGTTTGTTTCCTTTCGGTAGCAGGTCCTAACGACTTTTGGATTTTCGTCTCAAGCAGGGACTTTTCCCTTACCTTATGTTACTATCCCCGATTTGTCCTCTTCAGGGAGGATTTCTATGTCCCCAGTCTACGGACGACAGGCCCTTGGTTCAGGCAATTTCTCACGGCCCAATATTTAATGTGGCCTCAACTACTGAGCCTACACTTTGGGTTAGGCCTTTTCCATTCGAGCATGGAGTCTCTTTTCCTTCAAACATGTGATGAATAACACATTTTCATTCTTTGCAGGCTATCATCACAGCCCCTGCTGCGCCGACCGTCCTTTTCCGCTCTTCCCCTCTAGATGGGGCCCAAGTATTTTCATATTTGCTTATTTGTATATTTCTTCTCTATCCAGTCTGTATTTATCATAGCCATCTTTCTCTTTTGTTGCAGTTATCTCTTGGTGCTATTTCGATGGTGGCTCCTGCTATTGTCTCTTCAGTAACCCCTATACACGGGCCCGCTTGCCCTGTTATCGCGCCTCTTCAGGTATCTATCTTTGCTGTGCCATTGAGGGATTTCCCTATCCCCTTTTTAATTAATATATTTTTTATTTATGAGATAGGTGATTTATTAACTCTTGGCCCTTCTTCTCCTCCGTAGCCTCGCCTGTCCATTGCGACTACCATTATTGAGGTTGTTCTTCCAGAAACTCCTGAGGTTGAGGTAGCCTCTCTAGGAGCATTGGTTACTGGGATAGCCCTTTAGGATCACCCGAGATTGAGGCCACCTCTTTAGAGGCGCTGGTCACTGAGACAGCCCCTACAGGAGCATCGGCCAGTGTGGCGGCACCTGTGGGAGCCCCCGAGTCTTCCCCTTCGACCGTTATGGAGGGCGTTATTCAGGTATAGTGTATAAAGGTATCCACTTCCCTTATGTCATTATTTTTTTCTTTTTTTATGCCTTTATTATTTTGTTTGAATTGTGCAAGCATTCCCATCTTCGCCCTTGTTGCATTGTTTCTAGGTGAGTGAGGTTACTTCGATGACTATGGAGTCCGAGGAAATTTCTCTAATATTTGTGGAGTCTGAAAGTGGGATGGCTGCGAGAGAGGTATTAAATTAGCATACCCCATCTTTTTTACTATTCCCCTCTTTTCTTCTTGCGTATATTGTGTAAGCGTTATCATTTCACCTTTGTCTCATCGTTTCTAGGTGCATGGGAGTACTCCGATGACTGTGGAGTCTGCCAGTGGGGCAATTGCAAGAGTGGTATTAAACTAGCATACACCCTCTTTTTACTATTCCCAATTTTTCTTCTTACGTATACTGTGCAAGCGTTCTCATTTCACCTTTGTCTCATTGCTTCCAGGTGCATGAGAGTACTCCGATGACTGTGGAGTCTGGTCGTGGGGCAACTGCGAGAGAGGTATTAAACTAGCATACCCCCTCTTTTTACTATTCCCCTATTTTCTTCTTGCGTATATTGTGCAAGCATTCTCATTTCACCTTTGTCTCATTGTTTCCAGGTGCATGAGAGTACTCCGATGACTGTGGAGTCTGGCAGTGGGGCCATTGCGAGAGAGGTATTAAACTAGCATGCCCCCACTTTTTACTATTACCCTCTTTTCTTCTTGCATATACTGTGCAAGCGTTCCCATTTCACCTTTATCCCATTCATAGAAACCGTAGATCCAATATGCAGATCTAGCATACCCCCTCTTTTTACTATTTCTCTTTCATAAAAACAGTAGATCTGTTTATTGCATGTCATATTACACATAGATCTGCATATTTTATTTTCTCATCTTGAAAATCACATTTGTTGATTACTGTTCTGTAAATGTTTTTCAAAACGTTAGAATCAACAAATATAATTTTTGTTTCTATTTCTTTTGAAACAAGACTGTTGACCTAGTTGGAATCACAATTGGCGATTTTCAATTTCAAAAATATTTTCAAAACTCCTGAAATTGATTAAGACCTTGAACCGTCTTTCGAGAAAGGTAGCCTTGGATTTCGAGATTATTTGAAAGGTCAAATAAAGTCTTTTTGTTTCTAAAGAAGAGAGAAACTGGAAACAGCATCATTCAGACCTGATTTGTAATTTTCTAGGACTTGTTTATATAAATAAGTGTGTGTGTGTGTGTGTGTGTGTTAGATCACTTTCACAAACACTTGTCACATTACAAAACAGAAGTGTTGGCCATAAGATCTTAAATTAACAAGAGTCGACGTAAAGACTGGAACAAAGTGGAGAAGTTATCAAACTGAGAAAGCAATAACAACATCAAACCTGCAGAGAAGTTAGAATTAAACTAGTGGGTACATATTCTAAACTTGTATAGGACTGTTTTGTGTGCATGTGTGCTATATAGTTTGTAACTTGTATATTTTGTTTTAGTGGATTTTTGGTTTGTGACTTAGAAGTCACCGTGAATGTTTCCTCAGTTGGGTGAGGTTTTACCACGTTAAAAATGCCCTATCCTTAATCTTTCTACATCTCCTCATCTCGTTCTTATGGGTGTGAAGATTTAAACCTTTTAGTTTTATTTTTCAAAACTAGTTATAAAATTTTGAACAAATCTCGTGCATGTTTTATTAAACACATTTTGTGATTAATCTATTTTGATTTAAAGAAAAGTGTTTCTTCAAAAAACTGTTCTGAGTTACTTCAATAGTTTAATCTTGTATTAAATGGCCTATGTAACAGCTTTTTCATCCCCCCCCCCAAAAAAAAAGCAATGACAACAATGATGAATTACTTGCTCTAACAGCCTGACAACAATTAGAAAGTAATCAGTCAGTGCTCTAATCTCTTAAAACTTTGATCTCTTCATCATCTGTGAGCACTCAAAAATCTTTATAATCTTAATAAGGTGAAGGTGTACCCCTTCTCAACACATAACATCCGCAGAACACGTATATCCATGTAGTACCACTCTCATAAATTTCCAAGTCAACAACAGCAGCATTTCCAGTCCGCGCCTTAGTTAATTCTCACTATACTGGAACAGATTGTGCAGCGTAGACCCCCCCCAACACCTATAGATGGTGAAACCTCTCTTTGACCGTTTCTTAGGGATTATAATAAGTTTCCATCAGTCCCTAATGTATGGTGAATATCTTGTGAAATAATTGAGACCAATTTATGAAAAAAATGAAGGTAGAGATTACCAGCTAATGCTTTAGTATTTATTATTGTAGTTCAAATTATGGGATAGGATTCCAATATATTGGATGTTTATTTTCTACATATAAAATGATATATCATGAAATTATACAATTAGCAGGATGATTTCCTCATGGTTCCTTTAATTTCCAATGATATCTGTAGCTTTTCATCAAAGGAGACGATGATTGTCATCTAACCCAATGATCATAGTGTGTAGAATAAAAGCAACAGAGTAGAGGGCAATGATTTAGATGCATGTCTTGGACGCTTAGAAATCATTGGGTTTGCAGTGGCTATTAAGTGTTGAAGTAGAGGCAAGAAAATGACTACTAGAGGTATGTCTCATTATTTTCTTGATTTTATTATTATTATTATCATTATTATTATTATTATTATTATTATTATTATTATTATTATTATTATTATTATTATTATTATTATTATTATTATTATTATTATTGTTGTTGTTGTTGTTGTTGTTGTTGTTGTTGTTGTTGTTGTTGTTGTTGTTGTTGTTATTGTTATTGTTTTGTTTCTAATATGGTGCTAAACCGTTGTTATTGTTGTGTTTCTAATATGGTGCTAAACCTTAGAACATCCTATGTCAAAATCTTTTACTTTCTATAATATTATTTTGGGGATATTTTGCTTTTGATACCCGAAACTTTTGTTCGCTTAAGGATTATACACAATATTAAATTGGCCATACGTTGACCCATTTTTTACTGTTTGTTTTGGCGTACAATGATATAATGCCGTATAAGAGTTAAAGATATAAAAAATAGAAAATTGCTCTCTTATCTGTCTCTCTCCCTATGCCACTCTTCTTAAGCTAATGCACGCATATATACACAAATTAGTAAATTAAAATAAACAGAAAATAGATAAGAGAGGGAAAGACCTAGTATGAAAATTGCAGTATGTCACTACGTGTCTGATCTTGGAGGAATATGAGTATAATTCGATAGAGTCATCCTCAAGGACTGAAGTTAGCTCAACTAATTGGAATTCATCAAGTCATTCTAAGACGACAGGTGAGTTAGTGCGCAAAAGTTATCCACTTCATGTAAAATGATGAATTGGTCCAAGATGACAATGGAATATTTATAGGCGAGAGCTCTCATAATGGCATGAAAAGCTTCCAAGTATGAAGGGTCAATTACATAAGTACTCATGTGTTTATAAAAAAACTTCTTAGTTATTAAGAAATACAAACAAATTTGACTATGTAAAGGAGGTCGGGTGATTATAAGGTAACATTCGTCAAATTTTTGTGATCAATTTTAATGTTTAATGATGATGCATTAAGACAGTTGCATTTCATAAAGAGAAAAAAAAGGCTGGGGGCAAATGATGATTTTTGATTATGAGAGAAGAGGACAAGGGTCCTTAAAACTTAGTAATTAAAATAAAAGATAAAAATGGTCAAAGATGTTACATAAAAAAAAAGAGTAACAAATAAGAAGCCATGCTGGTGTTCTCTGTGTCGTCTTGTCCTGACCGACCTCTCCTTGGACAACGTAGTTAACGTCATCACCCTTTCCTTTACGATGAATAAATGATGACGTATTCATCCACATTGAATAAGGGGAAAGTATACTAACAAGGTCTAACTAATCCAAGTAAACCAAGAAAGGCTGACTTAGGCGGCAAGTGAAAAAAGGGAAAATAGGTCATCCAATTAGGGAGACACATGTGCAAGACGAACCTCCTTTATCCTTACCAAGTTTGGCCATCGAATTCAGTTCTTAGTAGTGTCCCGACAGACTTAAGTCGACCTATCCTAAATTAATACCAATCCATGCTTTCTTGGTAATGGTAAGGGAGAACACTATTGTAGTGAACAATGCCCGAGGCTCTCCAACAAGAGGATAGGCATCGTCAATAAAATCATTTAAGATTACGGACGAGATCAAGAAGTCTAGGACACCCTATAAAATTTTAAGTATAACATTTGTAACTGGGAATTACTCTCAATTTTATTTTGGAAATAAGATGTAATTTTACAAAAGATATGTTTTGTATCTCATTCATTTCCTTTCACCCTATAATTTATCAATATTAATCTAGACATGTAATAATTAATACTTTCGTTACCCTTACTCTCCCTCGCATTCCTTCAATCCAAACATGCTTAAAAATCTTCTCAACATGTGACTTTGTATTACATAATTACGTAGACTTAGCAACAGGTCGTGTCGATTTTTATCGTGTTCGTGTCTAAACATGTGACTTTTCTACCAAGTGACATGTGACAAAAATTCTATGTTTTGTTATGTAACGTATCGTGTGACTTATCATGTCGTGTTATGTTATGGAATGTATTGGTATACTTCTTTCGACATGATACTCTCTCCCCCTCTCTCTCTCCCTCCCTTCATTATACATGTTTGGTTGTGTTGTATTATATTTTTTCTTATGCATTCAGGATAAATTTAAGAGATGATATGTAAATATATTTGGGGTAAAGTAACCCATTTTAAAAAGTTGGGAGGGTTTAATGTTAAAAATTGAAGTTTGTGGGGTGAAGTTAAATTAAGGAGGCAAAGTATAACTAAGCTTATGCTATTTTTTCTACAGCAACTCCATAGTTTTAATTTAACTAATATGATATGTTAAATTAGCAGGTTACAAATTTTGTAATTGCCTTGGAAATCCAATTACTTTATATCTGAATTCTGAACAATTTCAACGTCAAATGGACAGTAATATATATATATATATATATATATATATATATATATATATATATATATATATATATATATATATATATATATATATATATATATATGGACAACATATTGGACCGATTAATATGTGATATCTTATCATAATCGTTTAAGAAACCATTATAAAAATGCAAGTGTAAAAATGTAGGATAGGGTTGATAGAAAAAGAATAAATATTTAATAACAGTGGCATTCCACCTGCACTAGAAAATACATGAATAAATATTTAATTCGAACCTGCTCATTTTCTGAAGTTTTAGTCAGATGTTGTTGGCAGTGTAATAAAAAAAAATTCAAGACTGTTAGTTTTTGTTTGTGCACCCGTAATCCATTGTTTTCTGTAGATGCATGCGACATTATAATATCCAATGGCAGGGAAATTTATATTGAGTAGGTAATTCTCAACCGAAAATATATTGTTACCCTTACCATTAGTTACTCAAGAGTGTATCAGTATCAATTTGAGTCTATGGTCTCCATGTATTTATTTTCCTAATAAAATTGAATATCTCTCAATAAATAATTAGGTTCCACTTCTTCCTACTTTCTTCATAAGTATGTCTCAATATATACAATCAGGTAGCCAAACTATATATCAGATAGGAATGTAGTTGGTGGCTACATTTAAATGTGGACCTTGACTTATCAATCCAATGGTAACAACACTTTACAATTTTCTTCAAAGATAATTAAAGTATGCACAAAGATGATCCATGCTTGAAAACAGAACATCCCCGAATAAATTTTTTAGGCCTCAAACATTCCATTTCTATATCTATTTCGCTGAGAGAATATTTTGTTTATTTACTTTCTAGTAGTGTCATTTTACATAGGATAATGGACACAATGTCATATATGCAAAAGGAGGGTTGTTTGCTTCGTGGGTGTGACACCCCGCCTAATTAAATATCGGGTGATCAGTCCTTTATTAAATTAGGCGGGGTATCACAGGTGGTATTAGAGCATCAGGTTCTAGTGTCCTTTAGGATTTGTACTGCTTATTTCGCTTCCAGCTTAGCGTCCTTGATATAGAGCCCTATTTTTAGGAATGTTGTATTCTTGTATTTACGCTTACGTCTTCAACTAGTTGAGAATTGATAATAACTGTAGACTAATAGATTTCCTTTTCATTTCAGATGCCTTCAAGATGCGCACCCCAAGATAGGAATGCCAGGTCGAGCATCCAACATCTCTGGCTCAGGGGATGATGAACATGACTGAGGTAGCCTCTATAGTTACTCAGGCGATGAATGCCGCATTAGCGGTAGTACAGCAGGCTCCACCCTAGATTCAGGCAGTGTCTCCAGTACCAGCACAGCTTCCATCTGCATGGGAGCGGGTGAGGGATGCCTTTCAGAAGGTGCATCCCTCGAAGTTCTCGTGTAGTTTGGACATGGTAGTCGCCAGCTAATGGAAGAAAGATATCTAGAGGCATCTGCGCATATATGAGTGTACTGACATGGAGAGATAACTTTTGGCTTCCTTCAAGCTAGTGGGGGCCGCGTTTTAGTGGTGGGAGTCCACCACCACGTTTAAGGAGAGGGACAACATCACGATTCAGTCATTCTGGGTGTGGTTTAACTGCAAGTACTTCCCATCCGTCGTGCAGACTGAAATGAAACGGAAGTTATAGAATCTGAAGCAGGAGAATATAATTGTTGCTGAGTACGAGGAGGAGTTCACTAGACTTATCACTATAGTGCCATATGAGGCACCCACAGAGGGGAAGAAGATACTGCTATTTGTAGATGGATTGGCCTGGAGGATCCGCTAGCACCTCATATGCAATCTATCATTGAGTAACTACACTGATGTACTCAATGTTGCTTTGCTACACTGTCATGATCATCGCTTCCATTTGCAGGGAAGCAAACGAGCAGGGGAGTCCAGCCAGCAGGGCAGGACATGGGGCAGTAGTACTGGTGGGGCACCAGCAGTCCAGGGGCAGACCCATCACAGTGAGCAGAGTTCTCATCAGGAGGACCCTACCAAGAGGTTCCGATCAAGTGACTCCAAACAGGGATTTGGGAGATTCAGG
The DNA here is from genome assembly GCA_949130495.1 of Sambucus nigra. NCBI lineage: Eukaryota > Viridiplantae > Streptophyta > Magnoliopsida > Dipsacales > Adoxaceae > Sambucus > Sambucus nigra. Next base: position 2,225,098 of record CASBWL010000029.1, read on the forward strand.
CAGGGCCAGTCTAATCAGCATGGCCAATAGGGCCAACACCGTCAGTAGCAGGGATAACAGCAGGGCCATCAGGGTCAACAACGATTCCAGCAGGGCTAGTAGCGGGGTGGTAACGGTCAACAGGGCCATGGTCAGCAAGGGCAGAGGGGTGGTAACTTCAGGGGTAGATGTTTTGTATGTGGAAAGAATGTCCATAGGCTCCAGGATTGTCGAGAGGGAGATAGGGCTCCACAGCAGTAGGGTGCCCATAATGAGCCACAAAGGCCACTCTTTCCAGCTGCCCTCCCCGCGCCAACTCAGGTTCCAGCCTTACTTGCCATCCCAACAGCTCCAGTTCAGCAGGGGAAATTATAGTACGGACGTTTTTATAACATCCACCAGGAAGTAGCACCTCAGGCACCACTCACGTTTGAGGGTAAGTTTCCTATCCATGGCACTATGGGTTGGGTTTTATTTGATACTGGGGTGACACACTGTTTTATAGCTACTCATTTTGCAAAGGCCTTAGGATTATTAGACAAAGCAGAGGGCACTGTGACATGCATAGACTCACCACTGGGGAATGGGTCTTTAATTTTCTTTATATGCCGGGGTGTGGGAGCAGAAATTGGTAGCTTGATTTTATCAGCAGACATGCTAGTCTTAAAGATGCATGAGTATGATGTTATTATTGGCATGGATTGGCTCGCTGCGTACAGAGCCATGATAGATTATTTCGGTGGGAGTATCATCTTTACCATTCCGGGGCAGGAGATGTTTTTGGTGGCGATGCCTTGCCCAGAGGGAGGCTCTACCGCTCATTTGTACTACATAGAGGAGGATACCTCTAAGGATGTTGTGATTCCCTTAGATTCGTTCCCAGTTGTTCATGAGTATTTCGATGTATTTCAGGAGATACCGGGCCTACCCCCCAATCGGGAGATAGATTTTGACATAGACTTGATGCCGAGTACTTGACCGATAGCACGTGCACCATACCCTATGGCTCTAGTAAAAATTAGGGAGTTACGGGATCAGATAGAGCATCTGTTAGGTCAGCGCTTCATTCGTAGGAGCACCTCCCCTTGGGGCGCTCCAGTGTTGTTTGTGAAAAAGAGAGATGGTTCACTGAGGTTATGCATGGATTATCAAGAGTTGAACAAGGTCACGATACAGAATAAATATTCATTGCATCGAATCGATGACCTGTTCGACCAGCTGAGGGGAGAAACCTTCTTTTCGAAGATAGAGTTGAGATCGGGATACCATCAGCTACGGATTAGGGTGCAGGATGTGTCGAAGACTGCTTTCTTGACGAGATATGGGTCCTATGAATTCAGAGTCAGGCCGTTTGGGATGACAAATGCCCCAGCCGTATTCATGGACTTGATGAATCGAGTGTTCAGAGAGTTCTTGGATCAGTTTTTCATCATTTTCATAGATGACATCCTGATATATTAACACACTAAGGAGGATCATGCCGAGCACTTGAGGCAGGTCCTTCAGACTTTATGAGAGCATCAACTGTATGCTAAGTATGAGAAGTGCGGATTCTAGTTATGGGAAGTACAGTTTTTGGGTCATGTTGTGTCGAAATTGGTAATATCAGTTGACCCGAGCAAAGTGTCGGTGGTGAGGGAGTGGGGACAGCCCACGACACTGACGGAAGTGCATAGTTTCTTAGGGTTAGTCGGGTACTACAGGAGACTCATCCGAGGCTTTTCAAAGATAGCGAGTCCGTTGACGAATCTGACTCGCAAGGGAATTCTGTATGTTTGGGATGACGCTTGTCATTTGAATTTTGATGAGATAAAAGATAAGTTCACTTCGGTGCCAGTTCTTACTTTTCCCAAGTCGGGAGTAGAGTATATGGTGTACACTGACGCTTATTTATGGGGACTCGGGGGAGTACTTCAGCAAGAGGAGAAGGCCATAGCTTTTTCCTCCCGTAATCTAAAGCCTCGCGAAAGGAATTACCCCACCCACGACCTAGAGCTAGCAACGGTCATTTTTGCATTGAGGATTTGGAGACATTACTTGTTGAGGGATAAGTTTCGCTTGTTCACATTCCACAAGTCACTGCAGTACTTGTTCACTCAGCTAGAGCTGAATATGTGTCAGCGCAGATGGTTGGAGTTTGTGAAAGACTATCAGTTCGAAATACAATACCATCCGGGAAAGGCTAACGTGGTTGCTGATGCATTAAGCCGTAGACCGGTGGGCAATGTAGTGGACGTTTAGAAAGCGAAGTGGAAGGATTTTGGTCACCATGATGCGATAGCTCGTTCCTTTGTATCTTCCATGACAGTCACATTAGAGATTGTTACGAGTGTGATACAGGCATAGTTGGCGGATTCGTTTTGTCAGGAACAGATTGTACGACTTTTAGCTGAGGGTGCTGAGTTCTACTCATTAAATTCTAATGGAGGTTTGAGGTTTAATGGGAGATTGGTGGTCCCAGAAGGAGAAGACTTACGTCATGCAGTGATGACACAGTCTCATGGATCCAGATTTTTGGTGCATCCCGGAGGGGATAAAATGTACTAGGATATGAGGTGGCAGTACTGGTGGAGTGGGATGAAGAAGGACATTGCTGAGTTGGTGTCTAAGTGTTCTACTTGCCAAATGGTAAAGGTAGACCACCAGAAACCGTCGGGGTTACTTCAGCCGTTAGAGATACCTATGTGGAAGTGGGACAGTATTTCCATGGACTTCATTACTGGACTTCCTACTTCACAGCGGGGCCACGACTCCATATGGGTTATAATGGATAAATTGACCAGGTGGATCATTTTCTTCCAGTACGAATAGACTATACCACGGGCCAGTATGCACAGTTGTTCATTGCCGAGGTTGTTAGGCTACATGGGGTGCCCCTGGACATCTTATCTGATAGAGACAAGATTTTTGTGTCACGTTTTTAGGTGAGCTTTCAGGAGGCCATGGGTACAGAGTTAGGATTGAGTTCAGCTTATCACCCACAGATAGATGGACAAACAGAGCGTACCAAACAGATGTTGGAGGATAGGCTACGCATGTATGACCTTGATTTTAGATGAGGATGGGAGTCGTATCTTCCACTGGTGGATTTTGCTTATAATAACTCCTATCAGTTCACGATTGACATGTCTCCATTTTAGGCATTGTATGGCAGGCCTTGTCGTTCTCCCGCTTGTTGGCTAGAGGTGGGGGATAATAAATTTCTCATCATGAGTCGCATTCGGGTAGCACAGGACAGACAGAAGAGCTACGCTGATACTAAGCGGTTCTTCCGAGAGTTTAGCGTCGGGGACCAAGTATTACTGCGGGTATCTCCTATGAGAGGAGTAATGAGGTTTGGAAAGAAGGGGAAGTTGGCTCCAAGGTACGTGGGACCATTTCTCATTATCGAGAGGATTGGTCTAGTGTCATACATATTGAGGTTGCCAGAGCATTTGCACCGCATTGACGATGTATTCCACATCTCGTTGTTGAGATGATATCTTTGGAATGACATGGCCCATACTCACATCGCGATATAGGAGATTGATTTACATCCCGACAGCTCTTACTAAGAGAGACCAGTGGCTATCCTAGACCATAGCGAGAGGAAATTTAGGTCGAAGGTAATCCCACTTGTACAGGTCCACTGAGAGCATCATAATGTGGAAGAATCCACTTGGGAGCGTGAGGCAGATATGCGCAAAAAATATCTAGAGTTATTTTTACCAGGTATGCCTTATTTTTCTAATTTCGGGACAAAATTCCGTTATTAGGGGGGAAGTATGTAATACCCCATATTTTTATGACTTTTAAATTTGGGGATTTATTAAATTTAAATTGAGATATTAATTTAATATTAATTTGGAAATTTATTTAAATATTTACTAGCATAATGAGAGTTAGTAATTATTGGAAATTTTTTGAATATTACTAAATGAGTAAAGTAATATATATTGTTGACTTTATAAAAATTGTTACAAGTGAATAAAATGGCAATTATGGAAATTTAAGTCGGGACGCGCCTGTGTCGTGTCAGGACTAAATTATTATTATTAAAAGTGAATTAACTATAAGTCACCCGTTTGGTCATTTCGAGTGCGCCAATGTGTCCTAAAGGGTCGAGATAGTCAAAATAATGTACCCGGGGGTTTAGTTTGGTTCTCGGGGAGTTTTTAGGCCTAATTGACATCCCGGGAGGGTATTATAGACATTTGACATTTTTGGGTAATTAACCCACGAATTTCCAAAGGATATAACATCCTTTAGGAGTTGCCTTCTAGGGTTAACAAACACAAAATCCAAGAACGGCCATTAGAGAAGGTGTTGGAGAGCTTTCCAAGCAACTCAAGGCCAAGGACTCAACCGTTTACACCGCTGCCACCACCAAATCGTAGATTGCGCGATGACGAACGCAACCATACCTCTTTCGTCCACAAATCAGAAACTCAAATCCTAGGAAAGTGTATATCTTGCTTCTCTTTTAGTTAATTTTCACACCGTGTTAGATTAGGATGATTAAACCTATGTTTCATGGAAGAACTCAAGGATTTAGAGGACCCAATCGCATGTTGTAGGGAAAATAAATAAACTCTAGACATCCCAATCATATGTAGAGGATTACCCATGAAATTTGATTAATTTAGAAGTGATAAATTTGGAAAAAGATACAGAATAATGGAAGTTAGAGGAAAGTTAGGGTTCTTGATAATTTAAAATAATTTAGCCATTAATTCAATTTCGTTGTTAAATTTATACATGTTTCATGTAGGAAATCTTACCTATATGTATATAGAACTTGTGGTAATGTTATTTGAGAATTTGGGAGTTGTAAATGATGTTTTTAAAGAAATTAGAAGATGAAACTCGTAGGTTTTAATGGCAGTTTCTGGGCAAGAACTGCTTGATCGATCGATCGACCCTCTTTCCTCGAATGATCGACCCCTCCTGGAAAATTGTATATTTCTCGTCCGTTGGTTTAATCCGATTAAAATTCATATGACCCCTTGATTGTTATTATTGGATTATAATGGGATATAGAGAAGACCAGTAGGTCCTAGGTAGACCCCGTTGAGTGAAATTTAGTGTAGGATGAGATTTTGGGTTAACGAGGAATTATTCATGTGTATAAGAAATCATGCATACATTTAATAAAAAGATCGAGACTCGTAAGGGAGTTAGACCAGAAGGTAAGTGAGTGTATGCCTACTGAAATTATTGACGCGACTAAAAATTCGTCTCAAAAGTGCGTTTTCTCTAGGCTCAAGTGCAAGCCTGTCGCTCAAGTAATAAACTCGGTAAGTCGGGATCGTCTCCACAGGGATCAAAAATGCCAAATATTAATAGGGAAAGTTATTAAATCTTGAAATGATTTCTCAAAATAAATATAAAAAGACGATTAATGATTGGGAAAATTTCTAATGAAATAAAAATTTTACTTAAGAAAAACAAACTGAAAATTGCAAAGAACTTAGATTTGACAAATAAGAGAAAATAGGGTAGGGTACAATCCCTCAAACCTTAACAAATTACCGTATACAATATTAGAATTGTAAATTAAAATTCTTGACTAAATCCAGTCTTTATAAATTCTAAGCATTACATATATGAGGGATCTAGCCCGCATCATATGAAATCAAAGATAGATATAAAGCGGGAATGATAAATTATACTCGCAAAGCGTTCTTAAACATCTCAAGTACCTATAGCAAGAGAGATTAAAAGATTGACAATGTTTGTATGATTTTCATGGACGATTCAATCAATATTTTAATTTATCCTCTATGTTCTACATAAATAATTTTCCTTGGATTGAGTTCATGTACCCCAACTCTTGGGAATTTAGCTAGACATGATTTGGTTAAAGAACAAATTCATACACAAACTTATGGATCTACAAGACATGGTAAATGATTTTCAAATAATAAAATAAGAGAATGGAAAGATTTTACTTGAATTCAGCAACAAGAAATGGAATTGCAATTCAGAAAATTCTTACAAACTAGGGTTCATGAAACTCTTGAAGAAATTGAAACTTTCTAGCTTTTTCTCTCAAAACCTAACCCTAGAAATCGACCTAGAATTCAACCTCTAATTCTCCCTAGAACTCTAACCTCCCAAAATGATGTAAGGCATGGGCTTTTATAGCACAAATTAACGAAATTGACAGCCCAAATTGCTTGTGGCACAAGTTTCACCAGCTATGCACGCCAAAAATCTGCATAATATATGCCAGGATTTCACATGACCGGACCGATCCGGATTACCCTCGGATCGGTCCTATATCCACCGGATCGGTTCTTTTTTTATTCTACCGGATCGGTCCAGTCCTCATCGGATCGGTTCTTTTTTTATTCTACCGAATCGGTCCGGTCCTCATCGGATCGGTTCTTTTTCCATCGGTTTGCCATCCATCCGGGTTTTACTGGACTTGGTTATTTCGGATCGGTCCGGTTTCCACCCGGATCGGTCCGATTTTCTTTTACTTTGACTTTTTCCCTTCTATTTGACTGGCCATAATTTTTGATCTAGAACTCCGATTTGAGTGTCGTTTCTTCCGATGCTCTTGTGAACTCATGCTCTTCAACTTCCCTTTTGGTGTCGAGTTCGAATTCTGAGTAGAACTTACGCTTTTTCCCTTTGACTTTTCTTCCATTCATCTTCTGGTTTCTTTCTCTCCTTTCTTGCATTCCATTCCTGAAAACTTCATCAAAAATACACAAAAACTTGGGAAAATTATTAGAAACAGTCAATGGAGTGATATGGCATAAAAATGGTTCAATTACCTTGTTCGAGATATTAAAATCACTAACTTAAGAGGCTAAATTCAGAAGAATTTACGCTTGGTCAATTATACTTAGAATACTTCGAGAGAGGAGAAGTGAGTATGAAGAGAATTATAAATTAGAATAAAAATGACGAGTCCATTACGCAAAATAATCGAGTAAAATGTGTTAATAATGGATAATTATAATTATTGGTCATGAGCGCACCTAATTTAGAAATGTGTATATTTATATATATATGACTGTGTGATTGTTCATATATTATATATTTGTATAAAAATCATACTTGGGCTGCTTGCTATCACGGGGGTTTCCGTGCCGGGACGGTCTTATCTCGATTGGGCCTTTATGGGGGATATTGACTCATACCCTAGAACATAGGATTCCTTGGTACAGTCTATCTGATTGATAGTCAGACGGTCCTAAGAGACGTGAGGGTATGTATTGATCTCTTAGTGACTTAGAACTATGTTTTGCCTCCATTTGTATGTGTTTTATGTTTATACAGTTCGAGAGTGATTCCGAACTAGTATTTCCCTTAATATGTGTGATATGGAGACTTGATAGCAGAGTATGCCAGCACCATAGATTTTATACGTGGTGCCGACAGTATATATATTATATGAGTGGCTAATATATATATTTATACTTAAGTATGGGAACTTTCTACTGTGCATAAAAGTAGTTAAGTAATGAATAAATACTCTGACTTTATTATTAGTGTTTGAGAATTTTGTGACAACACTGGGCTATTTTTAATATAAAATGAGATATATGTGAGAGCTTAATTTTCATAAATTAATTATCTTAGCCATCGTAGTTAGCGGTATGAAACTTGATGGGAAAGTTAAGTTAAAATAAGCTTCTGAGGTTAATAGTACGGTAGGCGTGCACATTAGATGAGAGGTGAGAATTTCTCAAGAGAGTGACGCATATTAACATGGTTGTTACATTAGTCGATAAGTATTTTAAATACTTGCTAAACTAAAATTTTAAACTGTTTTACACTTGGGCTCTGACTCGTTTCCTGTTATTTCTTTTCTCTTGTATAAATATGTATATGTTACAGGTGCCCAGCCACAGGGGCGTCATGCTTAGATTTCTTGGATCAGATGCACTGTAGCTTATATGGGAGTTGCAGGCTATTGATTAGACGACCTCATTATTCACTCCACTCTTATTTTTAATTCTTATTAGATAGGGCATGTGTCGCCCGTTTCTCTATTCAGTTTGGATTTTTGTCAGAGATTTATTTTTCGTTATATTTCCAGTATTTGGTACTCTTTGGGATTTAATTATTGTCATGATGGTTTTATTTATAGTCTTACACTGGTTTGGTTTATCTGGATGATTCAAATTCTTGTGTGCTATTATTCATCCTAAATATTTCGAGATTCTTAAACTGTGGATTATTAAAAGGGTTTTTAAGTTTGGATTTAATAAATTGGAAATAAGGTTTTAAATTGTTTTGGTACTTAGCTCAATTACTTAGGGTGTTTAAATTGAAAATTTTATTTTCTGGCAGTGATGCTGAGAATGAACCAATCGTTCACCTTGATTTTTAATTTAATAAAGGACTGATCACCCGGTATTTAATTAGGCGGGGTGTCACAGTGGGTAGCATAACCTTCTGGGTGAATCATTTCTCATTATGGCATCTTCAGTTGGGTAAATAAATGATTCCAATAGGATTTAGAATAATGACTGACGAACAATAATTTCTTACAAAATGACGTAGCAGTCATTAGATAGTGGACCCAATCAACTGCCTGGCTAAACATAATGGCTACCACATCACTTTGTGTGCGTTTGTGTCTACTTTTTCTCTAGTATGTTTGTTTAAAAACAAGTTCCTAAACCTAGTTCAGGGTTCAACAACAGCAAGAAGTTTTGATCTGGTTGCTTGAAGATTTAAGCAAACAGTGGACACAAGTAGAGTGGCAAAATGCATATTTATCTGACCCGACAGGCTTGGTTCGCTTATGTGTTAAGACAGTTTATGTGGTCACTTTTTCACACTGTCACCTTCTTTGAGAAGTCACTTAAGAGAAGTGGTGTCCGAAAATTCAACTAGACTTTACAAAATAACTCAACAAAAAGTTCTAATCCTTAGCATCCGATGGCTTTGCATTTATCGCGGATGTTGTCTCCTCTTGTGAAAGTAAGTGTGTTTCTCTAAAGATTCCAATTGATCTCAGGTGATTATTTTTTTCGTCTAGGTGAAAAGTACATCAGTGAGAATTAATTTCACCTATTATGCATAAGAAAATTTGTTTGTATAAAATTGTATTTTCACTAATTTGAAGTTAAATTTTTTGTTAGTATAACATTACAAGTGTGTGATTTTTGCCAAAATTAGTGTAAGAACTCAACTTTGAATAGATGACATTGCTTTTATAACATTTTACTATTCACCACTTATTTTTATTTTTACGATAGTTTGGCTTTTGGCCCCCATTAGTTTTTTTGCCTTCACTTATAGGTGCCAAGTTTATTGCAATATGCCTTTGACCACAAGAGCATCATAGTTACACTTTTTCAAGATCTTTTAGGATCTTTTTTTAGTATTTATGACACTTACATTGGTCAAAGGAACATTATTGAAAATTTTGACACCCAAAGTGATATTATATTTTCCACTTTTCAAGAACTGCTAATAGAGTATCTTGTACATCCAAGCAAACAGGGGCCAAATGGAAAATTACCCAAAATATTTCACCCCGAACTAAACGGGAACTTGAGAATTGGCAATACCAAATTCTACTAACTATTCTTGTGGATGATGACTTTCTCCCGACAAAAGATTCAAAGGAAGGAATGATATGTGCTTGTTCTCTATAATAACATCTAATGATTGTGGAATGTCTTTGATCTATAGCTTCTTCACACTATACATTCTCTTTGGTCTCCATATATAACTCAGACATTAGCTGGAGAAATAAAAGTTGTAATGATTATGAGTGATGTTGAATGAACCAATCTTCTTAGAGAAGATAACCCTAAAGGGCCAAAGGGTGGATTAACTTTCACAGATGGGTCTCAGTTTGACATGAATGAGGAAGGTTATGTCGATCCAAACAAAACTGGTATACGAGATTGGTTGAAAGTTATCAGAGATAGTGGATACATAGTATATTTTGATTATGTTCCCCCTTTTGTCAAATTTGTTTTGTTCAATTATCAAGTGTATTGTCTGAATTTTACTTCAACTCATTTACTTACAAGTTTAGTTTAAGCCTTCTATCTATTATTTGTTGACATATTTGAAGATTTTTTTTACTTTTCAATGTGATTCATTTTAAATCATCTAGTGCTTTGCTTAATTTTCTGAGTTCATGATCATCTAATACCTGGATTTACACTACATTGTATGGTTATATCTCTAAATTACTTACAAGGTGATTGAATTCTTAGGTTCTTATTTTTCAAAATATTGAATTATATCTAGAACAAGTAAACATATTTACTTTTAGTTCCGTGTTACTATATTACTCTGTGGTAACAAGAAATTTATAAAAAAAATATATCTAGGACACTTTGAGAAGATGTTTCACAAAAAATATAAATAGGGCGTATTTTACAGGTAGGAAGGACATTACACCTTTCCACTAGAGTTTGGGATTATTGTAGGCGTGTGTCTGATAACCCAAGATTGCATCCCCAATTACTAGTCACCTTTAAAAGCCGAACATTAGGAGGGAAGTTTTTCCAAACTTATCCTCCAACAAATTATGAATTCCTTGGAATATAAGAAATGCACTTTTCCTCTCATTGTTAAATATTCAGATGGGTAACTTTATAATCATAAGTAGTTTTATATACTCTATTTAGAAACATGACTATTAATTTGGGATGGACTAAAAAAAGAAAGAACTATAAATTTGAGACAGAGGGCTATAATTTCCAACTCTGGGTAGTGTTTGATAGAACATACTTTCCATGCTAAAATGCCCCACCTCCCCCAGGGGTACAACTAGATAAAGTTGTGCTTTTCACATTTTCAAGGTAAACCCAATCAAACCCAATCTAAATGTTGTTATTTGTTTCATATGCTATTTTGATTACTTCTTGTAGGATATGATTAATATAGTTCAAATAGTTAAAATAAGGGTTTATTGAGCTAAGTTGAGTCCAATTGGCACTGCTAATGTATAGTCCTTGACAATTCATATGACGCGTTGGGTTTATTTTATCTTTTTATTTTTTGGTATTAATTGAGAAAATACAAAAAGATTTTTCTTTTGTATTTTGAGTTCTTATTATGTGTTGGTCAAAAATTGAAAAACTCAAAAAGATTTTTTTTGCGTGTATATATTTTGGTTTTACACACCTTTTGTGGCATATCCTTGTGTTGAATCCTTCATTTCCCGCTTCCACGTGGCTAGTATTTTATTTGTGAATTTCAATCTTTAAATTGTTCTTTATCATGCTTGCATAGAGTAGTTAGATTTGATTTCCTCACTGGATTATATTATTATCCCTCTTTTGCACACATGCACGAGGTCATTTGATCTTTAACTTCACATGTATATTGAGCTAAGTGAGATGTTCTCCTACTAATTTAGTCATCTGCATGTTTTGTGACTATGGAGGATTTGTGCATGTAATAACCGTTTCCTGGATTTAACAATGATAGAAAAATATTTATCTGGTTGGGTTTGTTTATAAACGGGGAAGGGCTATGAAAGGAACATTTGCCCTTTGCGATTAAGCCACCGTTTACATTGGACCTAGAAAAGTGTGGAATTATAAAGAGTAGCCAAGGTCCATAGAGTTTGTAATTGGCCTAAAAAGTGTGGCATCATAAAAATAGACAAGGTCAATTTAGTTTAGTTGATATTATCATTCAAAAGAAGAGAAAAGAAAATAATTGGTGTTTGGATGGAAATATATCAACGCGTTTGCACAATGAATCCTAGTTATGCGTACTTTGTCATGACTCTATTGGTTTGTAGAATCATCAATATTCTAGGCTTATATGCATTATGCTTGTTTGTTCATCGAGTTCACTTTATCTTGTCACATAATGATAAATCTTAGTTTATAAAGTTTTGCAATCAAATAAGAACTCCGTGAACATGTTTAAGTGATTGGGTCTAAATTCTTTGGTTACTAGTTCACACCCTTTCACTTCCATTTCCAAATAACACATTTATGCCATAAGAGTGTGAAAAACTTATATCATTTTATGTTGTGTCATTTGTGGTGTTTATATCTATATATATATATGTGTGTGTTTTTGTGTCATTGTTATCCTTTGAGTATGTATATATATGATATTTCCTTTTGTTTTAAGTCTTTTCCATACTATCTAGTCCATAGTTGCTTTTAATTCAAAATTGGTATCTACCTTATTGCGAATTATTGGTTTGATATCCCATGTTTAGCGCAATAAATTATTAGTCGTATCTTTTTGTCATCGCATCATTGTTGATATCCATTATCATTTGTGTGGATTAGTTAAATTTCATGCTTGCCCATATGTTTTCTTGTTATGTATCTTTATACATCATCGCATGATAAAATTGTTTTTCCATTTATCTTAACCCTTGTTTCGTTTAAGGGGAGTATGTGCTTTAATTGGGGAGAAATAAGTTTTTTAATGACTTTTTAATCTTTGTCTATTGCTGAATAAAAAGGGGGAGAAATGGTATCTAATCCTTTTAATTTGAGAGATCTAACTTGGGGGAGACGTCACTTTCTTAAGTAGGTCATTGTTAGATAAAGGGGGAGAATTAATTAGGGGGAGAGTTTATTTTTCGCACTTTGTATTGTTATATTCCCTATGCTTTTGATGGTTTGTTTAAGTATGCAAGAAATCATCTTTAGTGGGTTTGTGACAAAGCTACTATGAGTTGAGTCAAGCGTCTGTAATTTTATTCTTTTGGGTGGGATTTGTGTCTAGAAGTGCTTGACGGCCCATATAATTTTTTAGTTTTAATTTTTTTCCCGGAATAGCCAAAGGGAGATATTTGTAAGGACAAATTTCCAATTGAGTCAATTTATAGTGTTGGCTTAATTACGGACAAAACACTTTGTGTCATAGGATAGATGTTCATGTTGTACCTCAAGCCTACGAAATTTGAAAAAGTTGAAGATGTAGCGGCCCAGAATTTAAAGTTCATATCATTGCCGAGCTTAGTGCCATGTTTTGCTTCCCCAACATTTCATCTTTCCAAGGTCTTCAGGTATGAATGCATTTATATATTTAGGACCTTGGAAATTTATTTTGGGTGTATTTTTATTTAAATTTATTTTGAAAATGATTTTATTATTTTTTAACGAAAAATAATTTTTCTGAAATCTCGTTAGTAAGCTGTTCGAACGATATCATTCGAACAAGTTTCAAATAAATTTCTAATGAATTTTGTTTTGTATTCCCTGAATTTTCATTATAAGGCCGTTCGAATGAAGCTGTTTGATGAGATTTCAAATGAACATCTAACGATATTTCAACCATTTTTTCGTTAGAAGATCGTTCGAACGACCTGAGCGGGAATAGTTTTTTATTATCAGTTTTTCCCCATTTTACCACTACTTTTTACCAGATTTAAGAGGTGCGGGAACAACTTTTGAGATAAGACTTTTCATACTTTCCAAAGGCTTTATAGAGCACTTTTTTAATCCAAAAAGCCCCCTTTTGTTTTGTGTGATTTAAATTCTCAAATCTTAACACAAAAACTGGTTTGCACCCATTGTTTAGTTTAAATCCAAGTTTATATATATATATATTTGGTTGGAGATTGTTTGGCACCGAGTTCTTTCTCTACCCATCAAGGAGATAGTTTGGGTTCCTTCTTTACCCAAAAAGGAGATTATTTTTTCTAAGGTGTTCTCATACGGTAAAAGGCACCGTGTGTGAGTTGATGGTAGCCAAGCCCCATTGGTGGACTCCAAGATTTCGGTGGACTCTGGAGTTATCGACTAGAGGGAGGTTGATGCAAGAAGGGGCGTTAAGGCTTGAAGGGAGTCAAGTCGTTGTTGTAAGTCTGTTGTCTTATTTTTGTAAAATTACCATAGCTAGTGGATTTGTAGGCTAGGTCATCCGATGTTTTTCCTGTTCTGGGTTTTCCTCTTACATCACCGCATAATGTGATTGTGTTTATTCTATCTTGCAAAAATTAGTTAGATGCATGCATAGGTTAAAAAGATAAAATTTGGTTTAAATACAAAATAATTTAATTTGGTGCTAAAATTAGTTTGGGCAATTTTAAGTTTAATTTAATTCAAGACAAAATTTAATTTAGTGAAATTTTTCATATGTTTTCTTAGATTATAATTAAAACTTAAGTTGATTATTGTTAGGCTATTTTGGACTTGAGTTATGATAACTTGGTTTGAAAGAAAAATTCACACATTTATTTAGTTTAATTTTGATTTTACAGAAATTAAAATTTGATAATTTTGAAGTGTGATTTTCAAAAGGAAATTTAAAATCTGTGAACCATCCCAATCATATCTCTCCTACGTTACCCATAATATGTGGAAGTATTGACGTAATTTCATAGAGTCATTCGGTATGAATGCTACATGAAGAACATAAGTCAGATGATGCAACTGGAAGAACAAGGATGTAAAAGATCATAACATGAGTGATTCTGTTGATTTGGATTCTAGACTCACTTCTGACGATGAAGAAAAGGGCTATGGAAACACTTTGGGAGTATGCCAGAAGGTACTTGTAGTTGTATAATGAGGGGGAGGACTGCACCGATCAAGTTGCGATGACATTCTTCAAAATTGATTTATTAAGCAATTTCATAATCTACCAATCCCTTACCAAGCGGGAGGCCATCACGATCGACGACCTCATGGCTAGGATTGACAAATATGCCAAGGTAAAAAATACGATGACCATAGTTGGCTAAGATGGAAAGTGAAAAAAAGCAATCTAAGAATGGGTATAAGGAGGGGACAGACAAAAAAGTAGGAAGAAAGTAGGGTGGGAAGCAGAAAGGGGCTGAGAAAAAGAATCCCAAAAAGTTATTCAAGGAATTTAGCGCAGTGTTTTGGAATCATTATCGTAGGGCATAGAGGGGGAGGTTATAAGCGTCTATACCGTAAAATTAATTTTTGACGAAATAAAAAAGACATATATGGTAGAATTATCCAGCCCTATTCACGAGCTTGTACAATCGATGCCACAGAGATAGCCAACTATATTATTGAAGAAATGAGGAACAGGCGACGATTTGGTGAAGGATTCAGTTAGTTGCTTAAAGGAGTCCATCGATCGGTGTGATAATTTTACAAACCACTTATGTGCAGTGTCTCCAAGACTAGAGGGTAATATATGGCACATTAATCCTTTGTTATTGTTCCATAGCATAATCGTCTAGCGATATTTCTTGACGTGATAAGTGGCATCAGTCTTCCCATCATAAATCTTGAATCTTGGGGGAGACAACTTCTTGGGAGGCTAAAAATCTTAAATAGATCAGCTAAAAGTTGACTTTATCAGGCAGGCGAACGCTCTTTAGGCGAGCTCCGTGGTAGTACAATACCTTTGGATGGGTTGGGTGTTTCGCTACCTCACTTCTAATAAAGTCACAAAGCTCTCCCTTTCGATAGAATGGTGCCAATTGTAAGTGGTAATTTCCTACAGTGTTTGTATTTGATGCACACAATCTAAATTAAGGAAGGTATTCAAGGGCGAGGACAAAAAACACACAATACAAGAATATACATGGTTCGACAACGTGCCTACGTCCACGGGGTTTGGGATTTTCTCTTTTATTAACTTAGATAACAAGTCAGCAAAGTTGTAGTACTACTCGACATTACAAAATTGGATGCCCCTCTCCAAGAGGGGCGTGTTTAAATTTATAGAGGATATTAGTAGAGTCCTAGGCTCTGTTAATAGCTATCCCTAGAAGTTCAGACCTAACTCTTATCAGTTTGATCCGTTCCACCGGATAGATATAAGGGAGTGCTTTGTGACTTGGATTCTTAATTAACTTGGTGCGTAAGAAGCTTGTTGGCCTATGCCAAGTATGTGCAAGTCACGTGTCATCGTAACTATGGTCCCTAAAATTGTTTTTTCATGTAATTTGTGTTTTTACTCGTGCTTTCATAAATTATGAGGTTTAATTGGTTTCAAATCATTATTAATCGTGTTTGTTGTGTTCTACACGGGACATGTTTTTATTAGGTAAAAATACATGATTTTGTCTATTGTCATGTTCGTGTCTATTTGGGGTTTGGCATGTCTTATCATGTCAAGCCTAAACATGCATTTAAGACATTAATTCTACCCAATAGACCATATCTGAAGGTGTGTCCATGGGTCGGGTCAGGCTGGGCCTGGGCGGGCTCGGTCGGGCTTGTAAAAATTTGAGTTATCCCAAGCTCGAGTTGGTCATCTTCGTGTAATCCCAAGACTGGGCTCAACTGGACCTAGAATACATGCCCAAGACCGCCCAGAACAAAATTGAGCTTATAAAATTTTAACAAACTCGATTTGCGGGCCCATTTACCCTACCCAAGACCCTTTTTTTCGGGAAAACTGGGTGGACTTGGCGAGCTTTGGGCCTATGTCCACCCCTAGTATGTAGTGATGGTAGCGGTAAAAAGTAGGGTTATAATTGCGAATTTTGGCTTGAATTTTTACGGGCCACTGTTCATACACAATCAGTGTTCATATGTGGATCACTGTTCATATGTAATTTATTGTTCATGCTCAGTTTACTGTTCACTTTTTCTCCTTATTTAAGGAGAGTTTCAATCATGGTTCAAAACACACAAAAATAAAAGAGAGATTATATTGTTCATCATTTAGTGATCTTTTATATAGTTTGAGAGAATTTTGAGGCTTGAGAGAGATGTAACCCCTGCTGCTTATATCAAAGAAAGGAAGCCACCATCCATGGACGAAGCCAAATTGGTGAACCATGTACATCTTGTCTTGTGATTTGTTGGTGCATGTTATTTCTCATTACTTTCTCATTATTTTGTGTTTATTGTGTATTTATCTTGTTATCACTTCGATTGATCTTTATCTTGGATGTTGAGCGTGCATGAATCACTCCATTGAGTTAGTATCCTCACAACAAATTTCTATCAAAGCTTTGGGTTGTAGGGCCTTTGCTTTGTGTGCATCTAAGGTGCTTGATAAAATTTCTAAGTGGGATTTTGGTCTTGGCCCAATTTTTTCTTGTTGAATACTCATTTCGGAGATTAGAGAATGTCTACATCTAAGGTTGAAAAGGTGTCAACGGTGAGGTTTGGACTTGGGGAAGTTTGATGGAAAAACCCTTAATTTTGGCATGGGTAAATGTCCAATGAGAGATGTTTTGATCCAACAAGGTTTGCATAAGAATTTGAAGGGCATTTTGGCTTAACACGAAGATATGTTGGATGATGATTGGAGAAAGTATGACTTACAAGCGTGTAGCACAATCCGATTAAATCTCACAAAAAATGTGGTGTACTATGTTATGAAGGAAGAATCAACGGAGTCAATATGGAAGAAATTGGAAGATAAGTATATGATAAATAATGTGGATAATCATCTCTATCTCAATAAGAATATATTTCAATTTGACTGTGTTGAAGGTATGGAAATGTCTGAACATCTTGATGAGTTTAATTAAATTCCATTTGATTTATTAATCTTAGATATTGATATTGATGACGATGATAAAGCTTTGTTTCCTCTAAATTCACTCACGGAATCATATGAGCATTTAAGCATCACATTGCTATATGGGAAGGAGGATATAAAGTATGAGGATGTCTCTTAAGAATTATTGGGGAGTGAGAAACAAAAAAATGAGGAGAGTTATTCTCAGTCTCATGCATTGGTTGCATGGGGTAGAATCAAGGAAATAAGGCAAGGTGGAAGAAGAAGATCTAGGTCCAATCCTAGGAGACCAAGGACTTGGAAAATTTCATGTGCTACAACTGCGAGAAGAAGGGGAATAAAAAAAGGATGTCCTTGAGAGCTAAAGGCAAGATATGATAAGAAACCCGTGGCAGAATCTGCTAATTCTGTCACTTCTAAGGATGATGAATTTGGGAGTATATTAGTAGTTTCTTCACGGGAAAGATATTCAAACGAGTGGATACTTGACTCAAGGTGTTCTTAGCACATACTCTCGAATAGAGATTTGTTCCAGACCTTTAAGGAGGTGTATAGAGGTAAATTCTTTATGGATAATGACCATGTTTATTGATGGAAGGGTATTGACACGATCAAATTGAAGATGTATTATAGAGTGACTCGAACTCTCACGAATGTTCGGTATGTTTCGAGTTGATAAATAATTTGATTCTTTAGGTTCTTTAGATTGCAATGGGTGCATGATTGTACTCGGGGGCGAAATGTTAAAGGTTATTTCGGGTGCCTTGGTGGTCATGAGAGGAAAAAAATGAGGGAAATCTCTATTTTATTAAAGGCAATACAGTAGCATGTAATGCCTTGATTGTTGATAACAAAGAAGAGGAAAATATGGATTCCACCAAGCTTTGGCGTATGCATTTGGGACATGTTGAGGAGAAGGCCATGACAGCGTTGTGTAAGAAAGGGTTACTAAAAGGTGTGAAGAGTTGCAAGTTAGGATTTTATGAGCATTAGGTGCTTGGGAAGAAAACATGGATGAATTTTGGAATAACGATTCATTGCACAAATAGCATACTTGATTACGTTTACTCGAATATTTGGGATCCTTCAAAAACACCATCTTTGGGGGTAGTCACTATTTTATGATGATTATTGATGAATATCTCGATGGACTTGGGTCTACATTATGAAACACAAAGACAAGGTATTTGGTATGTTTCTTAAATGGAAGAAAATGGTGGAAAATCAGACCAGTTAGAAGATCAAGATTCTTAGGTCGGATAATGATTAGGAGTACCGATATAACCCTTACTTGAAGTATTGTAAGGAAGAGGGTATTGTTTGGAACTTTATAATCCAACGAATGACACAAAAAATGGAGTAGCAGAGAGGATAAATTGAACCTTACTTAAAAAGGTGGGGTGTATGTTGTCCAATGCGGGCTTACCGAAGCAATTTTGGGCAGAGACTTTATCCTATACTTCCTTCATTGTCAACTGTTTGCTATCTACTGCAATTGTTTATAACACTCGTATGGAGGCTTGATTAGGTACACATCCTTCTTATAAGACGGTGCATGATTTTAGGTGCCTAACTTATTTTCATATTAATGAGGAAAAAATTTATCCGAGAGCTCGAAAGTCAATTCTCATAGGTTCAAGCAATGGGGTCAAGGGATACAAGCTATGGTCCCCAAAAGATAAGAATATAGTTGTGAGTAAGGATATAACTTTTGATGAGGTGTCTACGCTCAAGATTCCAAAGGTAGAGAAAGACGATTCTACGATGGAAATTTAGAGTGAAAAGGTGCAATTGGAGGTGACTATTCTAATCGATTCTTCAAGTGAAAAGGTCGAGGTTCCAGATAAGGGACCTAGTAAAAAATGGAAAGAATAACCATCTTTGGCAAGCGAAAGAGAATCGAGGGTTCATAAAAGTACAAAAAAATATGGATTTATTGATGACATGTTTCTTATGCATTATTGGTTTATGGTGATGAGTCATCTACGTATTGTAAGGCGATGAAAATACTCATTGTGAAGAATGGAAGGTTTCCATAGATAAGGAGACTGATTCTCTTAACAAGAACCAAACTTGGGAGCTTGTGAAGTTTCCTGAGGGGAAGAAGTCTATTGAGAGTAAGTGGGTGTATGCTAAGAAAGATCGGACTCCAGATTTTGATGTTCATTACAAGGCAAGGTTAGTGGCCGAGGATTTTGAACAAAGAGAGGGTGTTGATTACAATGAAGTGTTCTCTTTGGTGTGAAACACACTTCCATTTGGGTGCTACTGGCTATGGTAGTGCATTTTAATTTAGATCTTGAACAACTCGACATCAAAATGGAATTTTTTCATGGGGATCTAGAGGAGGAGATTTACATGTCTCAACCATAGGGTTTCAAGGTTGTTGGCAAGTAATATCATATGTGAAAATTGTGGATGTATTTGTATGGGTTGAAGCATTCCCCTCGATAGTGGTATAAGAAATTTGACACGTTCATGTTTGGTCAAAAATTCACACAAAGTGATTTGGATCATTTTGTCTATTTCAAATGGCTCAAGGAAGGTACTTGAATCTATTTACTCTTGTATGTTGATGACATGCTCATTTCTTATTCGAGCATGGTAGAAATTGACAAGATAAAGACTCAAATGAGCCAAGAGTTTGACATGAAAGATTTGGGTAACGCCAAGAAGATTCTCGGGATGGAGATAAATAGAGAGAGGAAGAAGGAAAGGTTGAGTCTTACTAAGAGTCTATACCTAGAGAAAGTTGTAGCATGGTTCTAGATGGAGGATGCAAATCCTGTGAATACTCCCTTGGATGCACACTTTAGACTCTCAGCTACAATGGCTCCGAGCATCGAGGATGAGGTGGAGTATATAGCTTAAGTTTCGTATGCAAGTGTGGTGGGTATCTTGATGTATGCCATTGTTTGTACTCGATCGAATATAGTTCAAGTAATGAGCGTTGTGAGTAGGTATATGGAAAATCCAGACAAAGAGCATTATAATGCAGTGAAGTGGATTTTACAGTATCTACGGGGTTTACTTGGTGTAGGACTTGTGTACCAATGGGTGGAGAAGTCACATGTGTATGGGTACATGGATTCAGATTATACGGTCAAAATATTGTTTTGACTTACCAATTGTTCTAAACAATTCGCTAAAAACTGGACTTCCGCGGTGTCACGAACTCTCAAAAAGTGTTGAATTAATTATTATTATTTTTTATTTTTTTCTATATATGATATTTGTCCTCATATTTTGGAGTTCCAAATATGTAGTCACACTATTTTTATGCCTCACCAATTGTCCTAAATAATTCGCACAAAGTTGAACTTTCGTCGCGTCGCGCGTCGTCAGATAATTAGTACTCAAGCTCGCGTAGCATTCGTTGCTTGTCTAAATCGCGTGAAACTTAATCAAAGTACTTAAAATAATTATACGGATATAAATCATAACTCATACGAAAATATGCGAAGTAAAAATTTCATTAACAGAGCGTCGGTAAATAAAAGGATAATCGTACAAGTACAATTTAAAAGTGCGGTTATTACATCCTTCCCTCCTTAGGAGATTTCGTCCCCAAAATTTATCTCAAGTCACTCAAAAAGCTGTGGATGTTTCTCTCGCATCTCGTCTTCTTGCTCCCAAGTGGCACATTAGACTCCCTGTGACTCCCATAGGACCTTCACCAACGGAAAGACTTTGTTGCCCAGAATTCGGTCCTCCCCGTCAAAGATAGATACGGAACTAGTCACGAACGTAGTTAGCTCTTCCAACTCAATGTTTTGCGAGTTACCAACAAGGTGAGGATCATGGAGATGCTTCTTCATCATAGAGACGTGGAAGGCATTATGAACGTGAACTAACTGTGGAGGTAGCGCTAACCGGTATGAGACATCCCCGATCCTTTTCAAAATATCGAAGGGTCGAATGTACCGAGGAGAAAGATTGCCCTTTCTGACCAAATATCTGACTACCAGTCCTAGCCCTAACCTTCAACAACACTTTATAACCACTTCGAACTCTAAAGATGTATGGCGATTATCGATATAATTCTTCTGTCTGACCTGAGGCGTCACCAGCCTTTCTCGTATTAACTAAACCTTCTTGGTCATCTCCCTGATTTTATCTGAGCTTGTAAGATGCTTCTCACCCACCTCTACCCAACATATTGGAGAATGACACAGTCTCCCATACAAGACCTCGAAGGGGGGACATCTCGTTACTAGCTTGGTAATTGTTATTGTACGAAAACTTTGCTAAAGGCAAGTTATCGTCCCAACTACCATGAAAGTGAAGTTCACATGCCCACAACAAGTACTCCAGAATCTGAATCGTACGTTCTGAATGTCCGTGTGTCTCTGGATGGTATGCCATACTCAAATTCATATCAGTACCCAGCTCCTGCTAGACCTTCCTCCAGAATTATGAAATAATCGGGGATCTCTATAAAAAACAATGGTCAAGGGTACACCATGGAGTCGGACAATCTCCCGTATGTACATCCTAACCAACTTTGCTATGTTGTCTGTGATCCTAATCGGTAAGAAGTGTGCTGAATTCGTGAGACGATCCACCACAACCCAAACTGCATTATGACCCCGTTCATCTCGAGGTAGCATTATGATGAAGTCCATGGTGACGTGATCTCACTTCCACTCGGCCATTGAGAGTGGTTGCAATAACCCGGTTGGCTTCTTGTGTGTGCCTTCACCGCCTAACACGTATAGCATTTAGACACACACATATCTATATCCCACTTCATCCCAGACCACTAGAAATCTCTATATAGTCCCGTATACATCTTTTTTTAACCCAGATGTATGCTAAATCGATGACTGCAGTTCCTTAATAACCAACGCAATCAACCCACCCGCATGTTAACCCTATCATGGTGGACTATAAAGTCTTATTCTTAACTACGAAGAATGCCTAACATGTCCGTTCAATAATAACCCGATTTTTTTTCAAATATTTTTCTAACACCCAAAGAACTCATCATCATGAATTTATTCTGAATGTCGTGATTTATAAGCCTATGTTTCGTCAAACGATTTGAATCTTGCCTAGCTTAGGCACACACATACTCAACATCAATAACTATTATCATTAATGATTTTAAGACAATCATTTAATCCCATTGGTCAATCCGACCGATACCTCCTATGAGACTACGGATTAATATGGAGTCATCTAAGGTATCATAACCCAAATACACATGAAAGACTACATTCTCAATTCGCAAATGTCATACGTAGTGAAACACTAGTATTTAATGTCCCACTAAGTTTTAATATTCATAATGTCTTAGAGTCATGACCTCAAATCCACAATATACATCGTAATTAGCTATACCTGTTAACTAACGAGTCTGTCCACCTAACGTTATCAAGTACACAAGCAAACTACATGCAATAAACCGTGAGACCACGCGTACACACCCACCTGGGTAAATCAAAGGTGCTTCCAAAGAATAGCGTACTCATGTACCGTGAAGCATTAGCCTCAACCTGACATATCCCACATCACTATTGAGCTTTACACAATGCTACACCTGAATACAAACCCACAATTGAAACAACAACTTCCCATTATCAGAATCAATCAAGACATAAGAAGATGCAACAAATTTGGCGATTACCATACTAGGATGAAATAATTGAATTAGAGCAACGAACCATGCCACGAGAAGTGCGAACCATAATGTACACTTGAAGTCTAAAATTCTCACTTACCTACATGTGTGCTAAAGTATTAGTCTAGTCACTAACCGACATACTCAAGTCTCTATAATATCCACATGCGATCACTAACTTTTGAACCTGTAGATCCTACTCATTATAACGAAACCCAACACTCACATAAATTTTCCATGCTTACCATCGCTACAATCCTTAGGAACGTGCTATGTGGTCTCAAATCATAATTATCGAATGAATTAATATGACACTTCAATTTTTCAAGCATTATCCATTCCGGAGACCTAACGATTCTTCTCACTAGAGTCTTACTAAATCATAAAGTTAGCACACTTAGGTTATATAATCAAGCCTAACACTTCATTTTGAATGTTATCTCTAAATCCAAGATGAGCATCATCGTGTTCTAAGCCTCCCAAGTGCGTAACCCACACTTTTCGACGTGACATTTTTCATAAAAATCATATTATAATACAAGTTTATAAATAAAGCCATGGGCTCTAAGGTATTGCCACAGTATAAATATGACTCAATCATTCTATAACCATCAACAGTCCGTTATGTAAATCTCAACACAGTAATTTCCTAAGGATACCAATTCAATCATCTCCAATTAAACACACACATATCTAAGTGCAAGAATCGTCATGACATAATCCTATAATGTGCAACAACCGATCATGGCCACTTAATTAATTCCTCAGTGGTCTAAACATGAATCCTAATTACTACGTGTTACGCCAACTATAACTCTATATTTTTGACATCATAAGGAATCCCGAAGGTTCAAAAAGGGACATCTTTGTCACTGTAATACACGGGGCATAATTTAAAGTTCACCATTACTAGGCAATATCTACTATTTGTACTAATACATCATTAGATAATTCTTAGCACATAACTCTAAAGAACAACTTGATACATATTCATTTGGCTATCCAAAATGCTAACCAAAACCAAATTCATCATAACACATCATCAAATCTTTAATGACTATCCCACCACGACATCTAACTTATCTTACTATGTAACCATCGCATTACATGCTAAGCCTCAAGCTATCTCATAAATTTCTAAAACCATAAATTAATACCATAATGTCTAACGCTAAGTCCTGAGGGTTGTATAGATTCATTTGTAAGGTATCTTGAATTAGTGTGACTATCAAAACCTAAATCATAATCAAGTTACTTAGGCATTCTAATCTCCATATAATCAATACTTATAAGTGTACTACCTAATAACCTAATCCCCTTGATGGATTTTCAAGCTCTTTAGCTAAGATGAATGCATTCATCTTGACATTGCTATTACCACTTAGTATTCTATAATTATCAAATTGCCACATTATGTACCTCGCACAAGACTATGGTGTCATCCCTCTACTGATGGGAGATAGTCTCAGCTAACAGGCGCACTCCTTCCTCAGTAACTCAGTATTACCACTCGCAGCGTTGCGAGTAGGAACCATCCTATACAATATGAAAGTTTAGTACTATAATATTATAGGTAGAAATGGAAGGGAACTAAAACGAGAATCACTCTGACGCTCATGATGATCCTAATGATCTAATACCAAGTTATAACACCCCGATTCAGATTATAATTGTAATACCCCGTACTTTTGTCTATATTTATTTTTGGGGATTAATTAATTAAATACGCATTAATTGGAAATTAATCCGGGTTATAAATACTAATGTGATGCGAATTGGTATTTGATTATATATGATTATATATGTACTTGGTATTATAAAATTTGTCGTGGGATTTATATACGGCATTTTAGAAATTTTGTTGAGACGCGTGGGACCGCCGCGTCACGGTATAATATTTTGATATTAAAAGTGAATTTAAAATCGATAATCCGTATGGTCGTTTTGAGTGCGCCAACGCGTCCGGAAGGGTCGAGATAGTCAGAAAACACTAGCCGGGGGTATAGTTTGGCTCCCGGGGTATTTTTAGGCCATCCCGGCACTATAAAGGGTATTTTAGTAATTTGGTATTTTTGGGTAATTAAAAGTGACGAAAATTGAGAGTTGTAATCTGATAAGGGATTGACCCAACCAACCTTTATTAACCCAACAAGCTACGGAGGTTTATTAAATTAGGTTTTCATAAGTTCCCTCAAAGCAAACCCTAGCCACCATAGCCTTTTGGAGAAGAAAGCTTGGAGAAGGAGAGAGAGAGAGGAATTCTGCAGAAATTCTACACCGAATCCACACCAAATTCAGAAATCAAACCAAGGCAAGTGACTTTATTTCATTTAAATTCGAAGAATGTCTTTTCCATGTTAGAAATTTGAAGAATCTTAATTGTTCTTGAAAGATTAAAAGAAAACCCATGAAATTTGAAGTTATTATTGAATGTTGGGATAGGTTTGCATGTAGAAACATTGTTGGGAGATTTAATTTCGGAGATTTCATATCTAGGTGATGCATAAACGAATTAAGATCTGGGAATTTATGATGAGAAAAAGTTAGGGTTTATGTTCTTGAAGAAAATTGGGAATTAATGTAGAAATTGTGATTTAATGATGTTTAGATGATATCAAACCCTTTAATGATGTTAGTATAGCCCCTTAACATGTTTGAGGATGATTAGAGAACTCAATATATTGTGGGAACGAATTTTAGAAGAGGATTGAGGAGTAAAAATGGTGAAAAACGACTTTTGGAAAATTCTGGGCCGAAACTGGCATCTCGTTAGAAGCAGCCCCCAGGTCGTTCGAACGAGCTCGTTCGAACGAGCTTCTAACGAGTTGACCAGTCGTTATTAACGAGTAGGGGTTTTCGTTCGATATCTCGTTCGAACGAGATATCGTTAGAAGGGTCAGTTCGTTCGAACGAACTGGGATCTCGTTCGAACATCCTCGTTCGAACGAGACTTCTAACGACCTGACAGTCCAAACTCGTTCGAAGCCTCGTTCGAACGAGACTTCTAACGAGTTGACAGTTTGACCCTTTTTGGACTGTTTTGACTTTTGGAGCCCCTTAAACTTGTTCGAGGATATAGATAACCTTCCTTTATTGAGGTAAGGTTAGATTTAGGACTTTTGGATTTTTGAGATGAGTAAATCATACCCTAGAGTTATATTCAATGAACCGTTTGAGTTGAGGCGTGAGTGTCTTCTACGATGTGAGGATAAATTATGGCACGTATAATTATGAACCGGAATAAAATAAGTTGTGATAATTATAATTAGTACGAGAGTGCAATATGTACTACGAATATAATACGGTATTACTAAGATGTGTGTTTACTTAGTATTAATATATGGATTGTATGAATGACATACCTACCATACTTGCTATCACGGGAGGTTTCGTTCGCTTAGGACCCTCTAATCCTTGTGTGCCTACGGGGGGGGGGGGGGGGGGGATATAGACTGGTACCTTGATGAACATAGGTCATAGAAAGACTTATTGTGATATTAATAAGTCCGCTGACCATGGGAGCGTAGGTATGTGCGTGACCCATGTGATGGTGACTGTGTTCGCCTCCACTATTTGTGATTTGTGTTATCTGAACTATTCCTGAGAGATTCGGAATATGTGATCCTTATGTACGTGATGTACCGGGATGGATAGCAGAGTATGTGTGCACCATAGCTTAGATTGCGGGGTGCTTGTATCGTATATTTATGATGTGAATAATATACATTAAATTTATGGAAATCCTCATGTTAATGTTGTAAAAATATTACGGTATTGTTTCGATATATATAATGAGTTAGCTGATAGTTATATCAATAGCATACTTAATAACTGAGTTTACGTTAAACCTCTATTAAATTAAGAGCGTTGTTATGTTGAATTAACCGAGTAAAAAAAATGGGTAGAACCTTTGGTAGTCTAGCTAGTTACATCGTCACTTAGCTAGTGGAAAGGGTAGTTATAGATGGGTACTTACGTTAGGAGTGCACAGTTAGTCGAGAGGTGAGAATTTAATGTGAGTGCACGTCCTAACATGTACTTTGCATTTAATGTTTTAAATGTTTTTAAAGCACTTGCAGGTTTTTAAAATGACTTCCACTTTCGGGCTCTGACCCATTTGCTTCCAAATATATTTTTTTGTAAAACCATTTTAGGTGCCCAGCCACAAGGACACCAAGCATAGGATTCTCATTCAGGTGACGAGCTGTAGCTGTTTGTGGAAGCTACAGGGATTTGCATGTAGACGCTTCTCTCATTTGGATTCCAGTCTCAGCATCTATCAGTTGTAGGGCATGTTGCCCAATTCTATTAGACATTTTTACATTTCAGTTTTCAGACTCTAGCATGTATTGCTCAGTATTCAGTTTTAGTTATTTATTTCAGTTTACTTATCAGTTGTGGGATTTGTATTGAGGAGTTTTTCCTCCAGGTTTTATTTACATTTTGTGATGGTTATTCGTTTCACTTCAGTATGGTGAATGGTGTTATTTATTTCTTCATTACTTTTGTTGCATGTTAATCAGATTTAATAAAATTTGGCACTTACTTTTTAAATACTAGGTGGTTAGTAATCTTTAAAATGTTTTCGACAGTGATGCTATTAACTGAGCCAACTTGGCATTTTGAATTAATTGTATAAAGGAGTAGCTACCCGGTGTTTAATTAGTCGGGGTGTCACAGGTGGTATCAGAGCATCAGGTTCTAGTGTCCTTTAGGATCTGTACGGCTATTATGTTTCCGCTACGTTTTCTTTGATATAGAGCCCTATATTTAGGACTGTTGTACTCTTTTGTGTATGCTTCGTTCTTCAGCTATATTAAGTTTATAAACTGCGAACTTATAAACTTTGTTCTTATTTCAGATGCCTCCACGACGTGCACGACGAGTTCCCAGGAATGCTACGCCCGAACCACAGCCCGCTCCAGTTCAGGGCATGTTGAACGCCGCTGAGGTTGCTGCTATAGTAGCCAAAGCGGTAAATGCAGCGATTGTCGTGATCCAGCAGGAACCACCTCAGGCGCCGGTTGCCGCGCCAGTACAGGTTAATGCATTCCCGTCTGCTTGGGAGCGTGTACGTGACGCTTTTCAGAAAGCGCATCCGCCAGAGTTTGCTGGAAGCTCAGATGTGGTTATCTCGAGCCAATGGAGAAAGGACATGCAGAGGCATTTGAGGATGCATGAGTGCACTGACGTTCAGAAACAGGTGCTAGCTACTTTCAAGCTAGTGGGATCTGCACTGCAGTGGTGGGAGTCCATTACCACCGCGGAGGAGAGGGATACCCTCACGATTCAGGAGTTCTGGGTGCGGTTCGACCGCAAGTACTTTCCGTCCGCAGTTCATACAGAGATGAGGAGGAAGCTAATGAGTTTGAAGCAAGAGGACAAGACCGTGGCCGAGTTCACTAACCTGTTGAATATCGTTCCAGACGAGATTCCAACAGAGAAGAAGAAGATAGAGAAGTTCACTGATGGGTTGAATTGGAGAATCCGACAGCATCTGCTTGGGAACCTATCGTTGGCCACGTATTCTGATGTGGTTAACGCTGCATTACTACACTGCCAGGACCACCGTTTTCATATGGCCGAGGGCAAGCGGTCAGGGGAGTCTAGCCATCAGGGCAGGACTGGAGGACATGGTGCCAGCGGGGCACAAACCGGTCAGGGGCAGAGACAAACTGAGCAGGGTACCCAGCAGGGGGACAATAAGAGGTTCCGGTCAGGGAACTACAGGCAGGGACAGGGAGGTTTCCGCCAGGGCCATCAGGGTCCAATCGGCCATCAAGGCCAGCAGGGGCAGAATGGGCAGCAGTTCCATCAGGGCCAGCAGGGCCAAGGGAGGAATGGTAACGGCCACCAGGGCCGGGGACAGCAGGGGCAGAGGGGAGGGAACTTCCCAGGGAAGTGCTTTACTTGTGGCAAGACTGGCCATAAGAAGCAGGATTGTCCTGATAAGGGCAGGGCCCCACAGCAGCATCAGCAGGGTGCTCGCCAGGAGCCACAGAGACCTATGTTTCCCGCCGCTCTTCCCGCACCGCCACAGATGGCAGCTTTGCCACCCATTCCAGCAGTCCCAGCTCAGCAGGGGCAGCTACAGTATGGACGTGTCTACAACGTTCACCAGGCTGCAGTTCCACAGGCACCGCCCGCGATCGAGGGTACGTTTCCTATCCATGGCACTATGGGTCGGGTGTTATTTGATACGGGTGCTACACATTGTTTCATTGCTACACACTTCACGAAAGCTTTAGGATTGTTAGCTACGGCAGAAAGCACAGTGACGTGTGTCGACTCACCATTAGGGAGTGGGTCACTTATTTTCTTTATATGCCGGGGAGTCGGGGTAGAGGTTGGTGGTTTGGTATTGCCTGTAGACATGTTAGTGTTAGACATGCATGTTCATGATGTGATCATCGGTATGGATTGGCTCGTAGCATATAGGGCCATGATTGATTGCTTCAGCGGGAGCATTGTTTTTGCCATTCCGGGGCAAGAGATGTTTATAGTGGTGATACCTCGCCCAGAGGGAGGATCGACCGCTCATCTGTATTACATAGAGGAGGATACCTCTAAGGAGGTTGTTATTCCTTTAGATTCGATCCCGGTTGTCAGGGAGTGTTCAGATGTGTTTCAGGAGATACCAGGCTTACCACCCAGTCGAGAGATAGATTTCGTTATTGATTTTCTACCGGGTACGAGACCTATAGCACGTGCACCGTACCGTATGGCTCCAGCTGAGATGCGAGAGTTACGGGATCAAATAGAGCAGCTGTTAGGGCAGGGCTTTATTCGTAGGAGTACCTCACCTTGGGGCGCTCCAGTCTTGTTTGTTAAGAAGAGGGACGGTTCACTGAGGTTGTGTGTGGACTACCGAGAGTTGAATAAGGTCACGATACGGAATAAGTATCCGTTGCCTCGAATCGATGACTTATTCGACCAGTTGAGAGGAGCTTCTTTCTTCTCGAAGATTGACTTGAGGTCCGGATACCATCAGTTGCGTATCAGGGAGGAGGATGTCTCGAAGACTGCGTTCTTATCGAGATATGGTTCTTATGAGTTTCGGGTTATGCCTTTTGGCTTGACCAACGCTCCAGCAGTGTTTATGGACCTGATGAACAGGGTGTTCAGAGATTTCCTAGATCAGTTTGTCATTGTCTTCATTGATGACATTCTGGTTTACTCTCAGACAGAGGAGGAGCACGCCGAGCATTTGAGGCTAGTTTTGCAGACACTTCGTCAGAACGAGCTGTATGCAAAATATGAGAAGTGCGGGTTTTGGCTGAAGGAAGTCCAGTTCTTGGGTCACATTATTTCCTACCAGGGAATATCTGTCGATCCGGGGAAGGTGTCAGCGGTGAGGGAGTGGGGACAACCCACGACACCAACGGAGATTCGTAGTTTCTTGGGTTTAGCAGGATACTACAGGAGGTTTATTCGGGGTTTCTCAGAGATAGCAGGTCCTTTGACACATCTTACTCGTAAGGGTGTGCCATATATCTGGAGTGATGCCTGTCAGTTGGCATTCGATGAGTTGAAGGACAAATTGACCTCAGCACCTGTGTTAGCATTGCCGAGACCGGGAGTTGAGTATTTGGTTTACACCGATGCGTCTTTGCAAGGGCTTGGAGGTGTTTTGCAGCAGGAGAGACAGGCCATAGCTTATGCTTCCCGTAAGCTTAAGCCTCATGAGAAGAATTACCCCACGTATGATTTGGAGTTGGCAGCAGTAGTATTTGCCTTACGAATTTGGAGGCACTATCTTTTGGGGGAGAAGTTTCAGCTGTTCACGGACCACAAGTCACTACAGTATCTGTTCACGCAGAAGGAATTAAATATGCGGCAGCGTAGGTGGCTTGAATTTGTGAAAGACTACCAGTTCGACATTCAGTACCACCCGGGTAAGGCTAATGTGGTAGCAGACGCGTTGAGCCGCAGGCCAGCAGATGAGGTGGCAGAGGTATGGAAAGCGAAGTGGAAGGAATTGGGACACCAGGATGCAGTGGCCCGATCTTTCATGTCTGTGATGACCGTTACACCGCAGATTGTCACGAAGGTAGTACGAGCACAGGCTAATGACACGTTCTGTCAGGAGCAGATAGTTCAGTT
Organism: Sambucus nigra; assembly: GCA_949130495.1. NCBI lineage: Eukaryota > Viridiplantae > Streptophyta > Magnoliopsida > Dipsacales > Adoxaceae > Sambucus > Sambucus nigra. The sequence continues at coordinate 2,256,149 of CASBWL010000029.1, forward strand.
GCTAGCAGAGGGAGCCGAGTCCTATACTGTTAGCTCAGACGGGGGATTGCGCTTCAATGGGAGATTGGTAGTTCCGGAAGGGGAAGAATTGCGGCACGATGTGATGGCAGAGTCGCACGGCTCACGGTTCGCGGTATACCCCGGTGGGGATAAAATGTACCAAGACATGAGACGTCAGTATTGGTGGAGCGTAATGAAGAGATATATTGCCGTGTTTGTTTCTAAATGTGCCACTTGTCAGCTGTTAAAAGTGGATAATCAGAGACCGGTAGGACTTCTACAGCCATTAGGGGTCCTGATGTCGATATGGGAGAGCATCTCCATGGACTTTATCACGGGGTTACCTACGTCACAGAGGGGTCACGACTCCATTTGGGTAATTGTGGGCAGGTTGACCAAAGTCGCTCATTTTCTACCCGTAAGGACAGACTACACTACGGGACAGTATGCCCAGATTTTTATTGCAGAAATAATGAGACTTCACGGTGTGCCCCTAAATATCGTGTCTGACCGAGACAAGATATTTATTTCACGATTTTGGGAGAGTTTTCAGGAGGCCATGGCTACGTAATTGTGATTGAGTACGGCTTATCACCCGCAGATCGATGGGCAAACCGAGCGTACAAATCAGATGTTGGAAGACATGTTGCGTATGTGCATCATAGACTTTGGGGGTGGATGGGAGCAGTACCTTTCATTGGTGGAGTTTGCTTATAATAACTCCTACCAGTTCACCATTGGTATGGCTCCATTTGAGGCGTTGTATGGTAGACCTTGTCGTTCCCCAGCATGTTGGTTATAGGTGGGGGACATACACTGCCAGGACCACCGTTTTCATATTGCCGAGGGCAAGAGATCGGGGGAGTCTAGCCATCAGGGCAGGACTGGAGGTCATGGTGCCAGTGGGGCACAATCTAGTCAGGGGCAGAGACAGAATGAGCAGGGCTCCCAGCAGGGGGATAATAAGAGGTTCCGGTCAGGGAACTACAGACAAGGATAGGGAGGTTTCCGTCAGGGCCATTAGGGTCCAAACGGCCACCAGGGCCAACAGGGGCAGAATGGGCAGCAGTTCCAGCAGGGCCAGCAGGGCCAGCAGGGCCAGGGGAGGAACGGTAACGGCCACCAGGGCCGGGGACATCAGGGGCAGAGAGGGGGGAACTTCCCAGGGAAGTGTTTTGTTTGTGGCAAGACTGGCCATAAACGTCAGGATTGTCCTGATAGGGGCAGGGCCCCACAGCAGCAGCAACAGGGTGCTCGCCAGGAGCCACAGAGGCCTATGTTTCCCACCGCTCTCCCCGCACCGCCACAGATGGCAGCATTGCCACCCATTCCAGCAGTCCCAGCTCAGCAGGGGCAACTACAGTATGGACGTGTCTATAACGTCCACCAGGCTGCAGTTCCACAGGCACCGCCCGCGATTGAGGGTACGTTTCCTATCCATGGCACTATGAAGAGACGACAATATTGGTGGAGCGGTATGAAGAGAGATATCGCTGAGTTTTCTCGAAATGCGCCACTTGTCAGCTTGTAAAAGTGGATCATCAGAGACCAGCAGGATTGCTACAGCCGTTGGAGGTTCCGGTGTGGATGTGGGAGAGCATATTCATGGACTTTATCATGGGGTTGCCTACGTCGCAGAGGGGTCACGACTCCGTTTGGGTAATTGTGGACAGGTTGTCCAAGGTCGCTCACTTCTTACCCGTAAGGACTGACTACACTACGGGACAGTATGCCCAGCTCTTCATTTCAGAGATTGTGAGACTTCACGGTGTGCCCCTGAATATCGTGTCTGACAGAGACAAGATATTTGTTTCGAGGTTTTGGGAGAGTTTCCAGGAGGCCATGGGCACGAAATTGCGGTTGAGTACGGCTTATCATCCGCAGACTGATGGGCAGACAGAGCGCACCAATCAGATGTTGGAAGACATGCTACGCATGTGCATTATTGACTTCGGGGGTGGATGGGAGCAGTACCTTCCACTGGTGGAGTTTGCTTACAACAACTCCTATCAGTTCACGATTGGCATGGCTCCGTTTGAGGCATTGTACGGTAGACCTTGTCGTTCCCCAGCATGTTGGTTGGAGGTGGGGGACAACAAACTACTTGGGCCGGAAGTGATTCAGGATACTTCGGCAAGGATTGAGTTGATTCGGAGTCGCATTCGGGTAGCTCAAGACAGGCAGAAGAGTTATGCTGACGCGAAGAGGTTTTTCAGGGAGTTCCAAGTGGGGGACCAGGTTTTGCTCAGGGTATCTCCTATGAAGGGGATTATGCGTTTCGGGAAGAAGGGGAAGTTGGCACCGAGGTATGTGGGGCCGTTTCCTATTATTGAGCGGATCGGACCGGTTGCGTATAGACTCGGGTGACCGGAGCATTTGCATCGGATTCACGACGTGTTCCATATTTCCTCGCTGAGGAAATACCTTAGAGATGATTTGGCTCATTCTCACATTGCTGTGGAGGACATCGATCTCCAGCCGGATAGCTCTTATGAGGAAGAGCCGATTGCTATTTTGGACCGAAGCGAGAGGAAACTACGGTCAAAGATAGTCCCGTTAGTACGTGTTCAGTGGCGACATCACAATGTCGAGGAGTCCACATGGGAGCGCGAGGATGGGATGTGCGAGCGCTATCCAGAGTTATTTTTAGCAGGTACTTTCTAGTTTCGAATTTCGGGACGAAATTCAGTTATTAGGGGGGAAGTATGTAATACCCCGTACTTTTGTCTATATTTATTTTTGGGGATTAATTAATTAAATGCGCATTAATTGGAAATTAATCCGGGTTATAAATACTAATGTGATGCGAATTGGTATTTGATTATATATGATTATATATGTACTTGGTATTATAAAATTTGTCGTGGGATTTATATACGGCATTTTAGAAATTTTGTTGAGACGCGTGGGACCGCCGCGTCACGGTATAATATTTTGATATTAAAAGTGAATTTAAAATCGATAATCCGTATGGTCGTTTTGAGTGCGTCAACGCGTCCGGAAGGGTCGAGATAGTCAGAAAACACTAGCCGGGGGTATAGTTTGGCTCCCGAGGTATTTTTAGGCCATCCCGGCACTATAAAGGGTATTTTAGTAATTTGGTATTTTTGGGTAATTAAAAGTGACGAAAATTGAGAGTTGTAATCTGATAAGGGATTGACCCAACCAACCTTTATTAACCCAACAAGCTACGGAGGTTTATTAAATTAGGTTTTCATAAGTTCCCTCAAAGCAAACCCTAGCCACCATAGCCTTTTGGAGAAGAAAGCTTGGAGAAGGAGAGAGAGAGAGGAATTCTGCAGAAATTCTACACCGAATCCACACCAAATTCAGAAATCAAACCAAGGCAAGTGACTTTATTTCATTTAAATTCGAAGAATGTCTTTTCCATGTTAGAAATTTGAAGAATCTTAATTGTTCTTGAAAGATTAAAAGAAAACCCATGAAATTTGAAGTTATTATTGAATGTTGAGATAGGTTTGCATGTAGAAACATTGTTGGGAGATTTAATTTCGGAGATTTCATATCTAGGTGATGCATAAACGAATTAAGATCTGGGAATTTATGATGAGAAAAAGTTAGGGTTTATGTTCTTGAAGAAAATTGGGAATTAATGTAGAAATTGTGATTTAATGATGTTTAGATGATATCAAACCCTTTAATGATGTTAGTATAGCCCCTTAACATGTTTGAGGATGATTAGAGAACTCAATATATTGTGGGAACGAATTTTAGAAGAGGATTGAGGAGTAAAAATGGTGAAAAACGACTTTTGGAAAATTCTGGGCCGAAACTGGCATCTCGTTAGAAGCAGCCCCCAGGTCGTTCGAACGAGCTCGTTCGAACGAGCTTCTAACGAGTTGACCAGTCGTTATTAATGAGTAGGGGTTTTCGTTCGATATCTCATTCGAACGAGATATCGTTAGAAGGGTCAGTTCGTTCGAACGAACTGGGATCTCGTTCGAACATCCTCGTTCGAACGAGACTTCTAACGACCTGACAGTCCAAACTCGTTCGAAGCCTCGTTCGAACGAGACTTCTAACGAGTTGACAGTTTGACCCTTTTTGGACTGTTTTGACTTTTGGAGCCCCTTAAACTTGTTCGAGGATATAGATAACCTTCCTTTATTGAGGTAAGGTTAGATTTGGGACTTTTGGATTTTTGAGATGAGTAAATCATACCCTAGAGTTATATTCAATGAACCGTTTGAGTTGAGGCGTGAGTGTCTTCTACGATGTGAGGATAAATTATGGCACGTATAATTATGAACCGGAATAAAATAAGTTGTGATAATTATAATTAGTACGAGAGTGCAATATGTACTACGAATATAATACGGTATTACTAAGATGTGTGTTTACTTAGTATTAATATATGGATTGTATGTATGACATACCTACCATACTTGCTATCATGGGAGGTTTCGTTCTCTTAGGACCCTCTAATCCTTGTGTGCCTATGGGGGGGGGGGATATAGACTGGTACCTTGATGAACATAGGTCATAGAAAGACTTATTGTGATATTAATAAGTCCGCTGACCATGGGAGCGTAGGTATGTGCGTGACCCATGTGATGGTGACTGTGTTCGCCTCCACTATTTGTGATTTGTGTTATCTGAACTATTCCTGAGAGATTCGGAATATGTGATCCTTATGTACGTGATGTACCGGGATGGATAGCAGAGTATGTGTGCACCATAGCTTAGATTGCGGGGTGCTTGTATCGTATATTTATGATGTGAATAATATACATTAAATTTATGGAAATCCTCATGTTAATGTTGTAAAAATATTACGGTATTGTTTCGATATATATAATGAGTTAGCTGATAGTTATATCAATAGCATACTTAATAACTGAGTTTACGTTAAACCTCTATTAAATTAAGAGCGTTGTTATGTTGAATTAACCGAGTAAAAAAAATGGGTAGAACCTTTGGTAGTCTAGCTAGTTACATCGTCACTTAGCTAGTGGAAAGGGTAGTTATAGATGGGTACTTACGTTAGGAGTGCACAGTTAGTCGAGAGGTGAGAATTTAATGTGAGTGCACGTCCTAACATGTACTTTGCATTTAATGTTTTAAATGTTTTTAAAGCACTTGCAGGTTTTTAAAATGACTTCCACTTTCGGGCTCTGACCCATTTGCTTCCAAATATATTTTTTTGTAAAACCATTTTAGGTGCCCAGCCACAAGGACACCAAGCATAGGATTCTCATTCAGGTGACGAGCTGTAGCTGTTTGTTGAAGCTACAGGGATTTGCATGTAGACGCTTCTCTCATTTGGATTCCAGTCTCAGCATCTATCAGTTGTAGGGCATGTTGCCCAATTCTATTAGACATTTTTACATTTCAGTTTTCAGACTCTAGCATGTATTGCTCAGTATTCAGTTTTAGTTATTTATTTCAGTTTACTTATCAGTTGTGGGATTTGTATTGATGAGTTTTTCCTCCAGGTTTTATTTACATTTTGTGATGGTTATTCGTTTCACTTCAATATGGTGAATGGTGTTATTTATTTCTTCATTACTTTTGTTGCATGTTAATCAGATTTAATAAAATTTGGCACTTACTTTTTAAATACTAGATGGTTAGTAATCTTTAAAATGTTTTCGACAGTGATACTATTAACTGATCCAACTTGGCATTTTGAATTAATTGTATAAAGGAGTAGCTACCCGGTGTTTAATTAGTCGGGGTGTCACAATAATTACCATTGTAATAACCCGTATCCGAAACAAGGTGTTAAGGGGGAGGGGGATAGATCCTATAAGATTTATTTGGAAAATATTTTCCTCCTTTTACTTAAAAAAACTTACCAACGTTTATTATAAAAAAGGGTGACCACTCATCATGCAAGTTACGTTCAATTAATAATTTATCCATAAAACATTTGGCATACTTTAATTCACAAAATAAAACACAAATACCTGTATTATTACAACTTTAAATAGTTCAAATCTAAAACCAATTTCATCTCATCAGAAATAAGGGATTTCATCAACATAAGTCTAGGGGATTAAAATAGGCACAAAGAGACGACTTGCACTTTCCGCGGCCTTTCCAATGTCCTTACCCGACGTACCACCTGTTGTACCTGAGGTTTTGTAAAAAAGGGTATGAGAAAAATTCCCAATAGGGTGGTACATAATAACAATATTTTTCATAGAAAAATACTATGCATATACAATGCATTTTAATAAATCCGAAAACCATAATTGTTCTATATTCATTAAGTATTATGATAAAAAAATTCAAGAAGACTACATTATATTCAACTAAGTTATCATTTATCTATACTAACAAGATTCCTTAACTTATTCATAAATGCACCTACATGCAATGCCCCAGTTTACATGCCCACTCGCACTTAGCATTTTAATGTTCCTTGCTAGGAGCTTAATCATATTCAATTATGTTACCACATAATAATCCAATGAATATATACTATTCATTTATTCATCTTTCATGAATATTCGATTCAATACTTATCATTATGTATGGGATTCCGCCGATACACTCACCCATCACAACACACGCACACCCACAGTTTCACGAAATTTCACCGCCCGGCACCGAGCACCATGTGCTAACTGCAATTGGTATAGGGTCTTTCACCACTAGGGACATCATAACTCTGCTTAATTATTTAACCCGTCATCATCCAAATATCATTATCTTTCATGTGTTCAACATTATTCTAATGTTCAAGTTTACATATTCGATCTTAGCATTAAAACCCATTTTCCGCCTTTACTTCCTACGAGCCGAGGAGGCATTTTAGCGTCAATGTCGAACACTAAAATATACTAAATCACAATTTTCCACTTTAATTTACCAAAATTTCATCTTACACTTTTATTATCTAAAAAGCATTTCCTTAGCATTTTCAAGTATTTTTCATGCAAAAATACTATTTAAGTGACTTTTCCTCATATTTATCAAATCTGCCACTAAGGCATTTTTAACCAAAAATCACCTTTCTAAGTGGGTTTTAAGTACAAAAATCATTCTTTAAAGTACTACATGTTTCCACCAATAATTAACCCATTAATAACGATGAATAATCCATTTTAACATAACTTTGTGTAATAGCCCAACTATACTAATATTAAGTCATATATAACATAATTAAGAAGCTTAAACTAACATTATGACTTAAATGATTTTGGGGCTGTTTTTATCAAATTCTTAATCAAATGTTTAAACTAACATATTTCATCATTAATCATCTTAAATCTCAAGATTAAAGCAGATTACACATTCTACACATACAAATGGGTATTCTACCTAAGAATGACCCTTAAATACAACTAATATATCTATTTTCTTGCAATATTTCACTTTCTATATTTATTTCATGAGATCATTATATTTACAGCATGCTTTCAACATTCATAATGATTTGAAAATTAATCTAAAAATCATCTTCTCCATTTATCATTTTTCACAAAATGGGTTTTTTATAGCATATGAAAATAAGGGAGAAGAGCTAAAAAAAACGTCACTTTTTCTTCATCCTCTTGTTCACACTAGCATTTGAAATAAAAGAGTTTAAGAAAGAGGAAAACCCTACTTGGAAATAGGAAGAGGAGGTGGTTGAAGAAGATGAAGTTGAGGTGTCAAAAGTTCCACCCAAAGTTCCCAATAAAGCCTCCCTGCAAAATCCCCCCACAAGCTGTCCCAAATTTGATGGTGGCTCCAATGGGGTTTTGAGGCCTCTAGAGTGGTGTTTTGATGGTGGAAAAATGGTGGAAGGTGGAGCTACGAAAATATGAGGGTGTTTACACTTGCTAGAAGTTGAGAGATTGAGATAAATGAACTGCATTTCTATAAGGATCTCTTCTCAAGCTTCCTCCATCTATCTCTTATAATCTATAAGAGGCATTATTGAAGCCTTGACCCAACAATCAGTGTTCATGTGTTATAAACATGTAAAAAACACTACCCAAAGTCCAAGGGCTGATTTGGAAAGGGACTACACCCAACCACCCTTAAACCAACTTTGAAAGTGGTGCACATTGTGCTGCCAAAAGTTACCAGCGTCACTTTCTCTCTCTAAAACTTTTTTTTGAAACTTTCAACATAAGGGTCTTATTCCTTGTATTTTTTTGAGAGAAAAATTATATTGACACTAATTTTTTTGGCCTCCCAAAATGTCCTATGCATGGAGCGTAAATATCAGGAACTCCGCGCAAAACATATTTTTTTCGATTTTTCTTCGTATGGTAATATTCCTTATATTTTTTTGAGTCTAATTATATAGTCGAAATATTTTTTTGACTTACCAATTTTTCTAAACAATTCGCTCAAAACTGGACTTTCGCAATGTCACACACTGTCAAAAAGTGCTAAATTAATTTTTATCTTATTTTAGTTTTTTCTATACATGATATTTTTAAGTTCTAAATGTGTGATTACACTATTTTTGTGCCTCACCAATTGTCCTAAATAATTCGTGCAAAGTTGGACTTTCGCAGTGTCGCACGTCATCGGACAATTAGTACTCAAGCTCGCGTAACGTTTGTTGCTTGTCCAAATCGCGTGAAAATTAACCAAAATACTTAAAATAATTATACGGACACAAATCATAACTCATGTGAAAACATGCAACGTAAAAATTTCATCAACGGAGCATCACTAAATTAAAGGATAATCGTACGAGTACAATTTAATTATGCAGGTATTACGATAAGGATAGTAAGTACTACATTGGTCTACGCTTCCTAATCCGTACCAGTCTGGTAGGATATGCCAAGAACAAATCCTTATCCTTGTAGGTCAGTTTAACTTACGTTGTTAACACATATGGATATCCCAATAATGCTTCGATATCCCTTTTAGGGTGTTATTTTCAAGTCCCTAACATGACATCATCAATTTAAGTCCTTAATGCTTTTCCTATACCTCACCTACTTATCTCAACTTGGATGACCTCACTAAGGATTACAATATTCGACTCCTTAGAATTGGACCTACGACCTGAGATCATTACTCAACCCTCAATACAATCATCGCCAAAACACTTAGCACCTCATAATACCAAACTTAATTGGCTCCCTAAGGATACCAAGAATGCCCTGCGTAAAAGTCGTTAAAAAACCAGACAATATTTCCTCACTTGTGACCAATATCATCGCAGGTACGCTCTATAAATCTCTCAATATCCACATCATGACTATTACGTACTCGTAACGATACTAGTATACAAGACTTTACACATGGCGTACTTTAATCAATTAACACCTCAAGGCATCACAACGAGCCGATATCTATTCCTAAGGGTGCCACACACAAATACCCCCAAGGATACTCCAAGGGCTTCTTTTTAAACAACTAATGCCATATACAATGTATTAAACCACAAGCTGACACTGTTAAGGATTCTGGCAGGATATAGGACGTTGTGTACAACCTATGAGCCTCTAAGTCCACACTACCGACGTTAGTAGGGATCCTATTACTCAAATATTGCACCATATTTTCCCAAACTACGTCATAGAAGACTACCCAAGGTTCACTCATATGTTACTTCAATTCATCACTATTACACATGTAACACAATTACCACCATTGGTCTGTAACTCTGATCATAGCTTAAGGGATACATCTCTCAATCGACAATTTTCAGGGCACTCAACTACAATGATAATATCCTATCAAATAAGGCTCGAGTACCCATCCTCAAGTAATTACCAACACGGGTTCACATGCCTATAGTAATGTCAAATGCTTATGATTTGACACTAGCACAAGGATCAAGGTTGCCTAATCACATCATCGACATCAAATACTCATAAGTACCACACGCAGAAACTTAAAGCATCCTTATCATAAATCAATAGTGCTTAGGCATGATATTCTAGTCACCTAATCTCTATAATTGACTTCACAAAATTCATGACCTTAATTCAATAAATGTCATTTTCCTTTGTTAACATCTTACTAGACCTTCTTGCCTCGTCAAAGATTGACATAAAATCACTTCACACTAAAAATTGCGGTGTCGCCACTATTGGATCACACAAACACTTGCAAACTACTAACATGTCTAAATCAGAAGCGCGGAAGGTATTAATTGAAAACTAACTTGGTCACTAGCTACTTGGCCACACAATGTGCATCGAGTTAATATCCTTGACTCTATTGTCTAGAATACAACACGAAATCGTCACCTGTCCAGCATGACCGTCCCAAAACCAACAGCGACGTTGAAAGTTCCCATATCGGCCTCATCGCATTACTCTCAAAAGGAACCTTGAACCTAGAGCTCTAATACCATGTGTAACACCCCGGCCCGATTTATAGGTTACCCATGGTCAATCCGGTTCCTCCTGAACGTTAGGTGTGAAGTGCAATGAGACAACCTAAATAATGTTACTAATCTAATTTTTATTTAATTATCATTTCACTTACTTAGAATGTCATTCTAATTTAAATCAAACTATGTGAGGGACTCGTGGGAAGCATCCCCGAAGTCCAAGCATACGGAGATACTAACGTCAAATAAAGAATGCTTACCTGTGCAATGCTCTCAAAACACGGAACCGCTCACCACCTGCCGTAACAAATAAGAGGAAATGGTTTGAATGCTCAGTGGGAAAATACAACAATGCAATATAGAATCGAAGGGAAGAAAAGATATTCAAACAGATTTACCTATGAGCACATGCAATTACCCTATGTATATACATAAACATATATTAATGCATGAAACTTTTTTATTCCAAAAGCATTACTCTCCTAATTAAATCACGTTAATCATATAAAAGAACCCCTTTTTTCTTGATTTGACATTTTTCTTAATTTAACACAATGGGTTAAGTACTTAAAACAAAATACCCTTTGTTTAGTGAAAGCACTTATTTCAAAAAAATTAATTATTTAATCATACCAAATTTACCTGAGTATTTTCCATGAAAACCACCTTTAGACTCACGCACGCACCATGTTGGAAAATACTCATTTTATCATTGAAAACCTTTCATAAACACACTCTTGTGTTAAACATAGGTTAAACCTCATTAGGTTGCTTAATTACCCATATGATTACTTCACTTTACTATTCCTTTTTTTTCATGGACATTAATCAATTACACACTTTACTTGTCCACGTTATCTTTCAATCCAAAATATGCATTAATTCCATTAAAGTTAGGTTATCTTTTCTTATGTTCACCATACAACCCATTTTTTACACGTTCCACTTTATTTTATTTTTTCTCAAAATCTTCCAAATATCCGCATACTTTAACGGGACTGTACACCGCCGGCAATGCTACCATATTCTCTGGCCAGTGATTTTGGGTCTTTCACCCCATTCCCAATCTCATTCGATTCTTTATTAATTTGTTTTAATATTCACCAAATGTCCACATTATTCCACTTTCTACCGACTGAAGCCAAAACCTGGGGTCTCACCCTGCGTTGTGTTACACTTTAAAAATCACCATTTCTCGTCCTTTATACACTTACATTGATTTTTTTTCAAAAATCACTTTGATTTACGACAATTTGTGTAACACCATCTCCAATGTTTTTATTTCATAAAAATGTTCAACTTTATATAAAATTATCAATTTGCCCATTTATTTCCAAACTTGCATTTTGCTCCATTTTCACAAGTGTTATTTTACCAAAAACATTATTAAGTTATACATGCCAACTTCTCAATGTTTTTAACTCATTAACACTCATTTAACACATTGTAGTAACGCATTTATCATTGTTGGGAATCTCTTTATTTCCATTACACCCCTTTCGCAATTCGGAGGCTACTTTACAACAAAAACACCATATTCCTTTATTAACACATGTAGTATTAAAACATACACTTAGCACATTTTCTAAACTTAATTATACACTTTAAGGGCTGATTTTTCTATTTACTTTATTTCATGTTAAAACCCAATAAAACCTCCATTAAACTTGTTTATATGCTTATCATCATAATACTACAAGTATATAATCATGGGGAGATGGATTTTGAGTCCAAAAATTTAAAACAATGAGTTTAACACTTGATTTATTCAAGAAGTTTCATAATATTTGTAACAACATGCCTTTTAAGACTAAAGAAATTTTTTATAATTCAAAACTTGAATAATTGCCTATCTTTATGGAAAATCCAAAATTTTATAAGAAAACTCTGAAACACTTGTTCATAAAATATTTTTGACAAGATAAATATTATTTCAAAACATTTTATTCCATAAAATGTTTAACACCAAGTCTTCTTGACGTATATCAATGTACTCAAAACCATAAGAAATACCTTCCTACATCATTCATGCATTTTACTCAAACAAACTCTAACTACAAGACCAATACTATGGAAAATAGAGTTCTTAAATTAAGAGTAGAGTTTTCTCACCTCATAGAAGTTCCAACAATGGTAGGATGAAGGTAGAAGAAGATGAAACCTCCCACCTCCTAATGTGGACTTAAAGAGGTTTCCTAGCTCCACCAAGTTTTCCTTCATTAAAGCACCATGCAAGAACCCCTTCAAACTCCATTAATCTCCCATTTTTCTTCTTCAAACTCCCCCAATAATAACTCCATGATTTTACTCCTTGTCCTATAAATGGTGTAGGTGGGTTTTATGGTCTTAAATATGGGGGTTTATGATGGTGCTAGTGTGGTGTGTGGTGGTTGGTGGTGGAGAAGCTCCCAAGAGCTAGATAGAGAGGAAAATATGATTGAAAATGCCCTATAATGGCCAAACTCACACTTAAATACCCCAAAATCCTTGGTGTTAAATTTCCAAAAATCCCCAAAGCTCTATCCCTGAATTGATCTACTACTGTAGGAGCATGATGCGTGTCTTAATCTAACGGTCTAGGCTTTGACAGCACCCTCCAAATATGCAAAACCTAAAATTTTAAATCTTGTTTGAACGAGAATGGATATCGTTCGAACGAGAACTACCCTTTCGTTCGAACCAGACTGTATTTCATTCGAATGAGAACTACATTTCCTTCGAAAGTACTTCGAATGAAGTCAGGTTTCCTAGACAGAGATACTTCGTTCGAAGGTCATTAGAAGACCGTTCAAATGAGATTTGAATCTCATTCAAATGACTTTAGATGTCATTCGAACAACCCTGGCTTTTCCAAAATTAACTTATAAGACCATTCTTTATCCAATTAGTTGCACCAAGGTCACTTTATTACTCAAAGTCCACAAATAGTTCATTTCATAAGGTCCAAAGCCCAATTGGGTCATATAGATTTGTAATAACTCACAGGTACAGTCAAAGTCGCACGGGCGGGTGCTACAGTTTTAGTGTTCGTAAATTATTGCATTGATGTATGGGGATTACCGAATTTTTTGCAAGGGTGGATATGTGTCAATTTTGGCAGGTATTGTTCATGCGCGGGTACTATTCATATACAGGGGTATTGTTAATACGCAAGGCACTGTTCATATAGGGGAACTATTCATATGCACTTTACTATACAAATGTGGTTTATTTTTATACGCACTTTACCATACATATGAGGTTTATTATTCATACGCGGTTTACTATTTAATTTTACTCCTTATTTAAGGAGAGTTTAATCCATGGTTCAAAACATATACAAATAGAAGAGAGCTTATATTGTTCATCATTTAGTTCTCTTGTATACACTTTGAGAGGATTGTGAAGCTTGTGAGAGTCGTAACCCTTGTAGTTTATATTAAAAAAGGAAGCCATCATCTGTGGATGTATCCAAATTGGTGAACCACGTACATCTTGTCTTGTGATTTGTTGGTGTGTGTGATTTCTCATTACTTTATGTATAGAGTGTATTTCTCTTATTATATCTTGGGTTGCTATTTATCTTAGATATTGGGCAAGCATGAATCACTACATTGAGTGATTATACGAACAATAATAATTTAATACATGATACAATAACATGATATAATTTAATCCAAAATTGGCATAATATGTTGTCATTGTGTTGTGTTCATTTTGAGATTTTTGAAGAGATATCGTGTTGTTTTTTGCCCATGTTAACTGTAATGTCATGTTTTATTGTGTAATCCATGTTTTCACACATGCTTTCATAAATTATCAGGTATAATTGGGTGCAAATAATTATTAATCGTGTTTGTCGTGTTCTATGTGGGACGTATTTTTATTAGGTAAAAGTACATGATTTCGTGCATTGTCGTGTTCGTGTCTATATGGGGTTTGTCGCGTCTTATCACGTCAAGGCCAAATACGCCCTTAAGACATGAATTCTACCCAATAGACCTTGTATGAAAGCATTAATCCATTATACATGAGAAACCAAAAACTACCCTCTTAAAGATATCACAAAGCATTAATCCATTACACATGAGAAACCAAAAACTACCCTCTTAAAGATATCACAATCAAACCAATGGACTATGGCCATAAACTATAGTATAAGTCATGAGAGAAAATTGTCAAAATATCTTTCTAAATAGGACTGATTAATAAGAGAAGTTGTAGTGAGCTCTTTCATTTAGAACAACACAATGATCAGTTTATCAATGGATAACTTTACCAATGACTACTTGCAGTGACAACATGTGTGGCGATTTACAAAATTCCCGACTAATATCATACAAATACCAGAATTTTCTACTATTAGTTTAACAAAGAGGTGTTACAAACATCCATTTCTTTTTCTCTAGAAATTACAATGGTGGCATAAGAAGGGAATGAAAAATGGAGAATTGTGTGTCTACAATGGTGTGATGACGAGTTGACAAGCCTTGTCTAACTTTAGCTAATGGTTACCCGATTTGTATCAGATAATACAAACTTCATTTATTTGTACCAATTTATACGAAATTCATTTTCTCGAATTATAACCTTTTCTATTCATACAAACTTATGTTATTGGCACATATATGTTTTTTATTCATACGAATAAGATTTGATCATATGAAATGTAATTTCAAACTAAAAGCATGTTGTTCATATGAAATGAACTTTCAAACTAAAAGTATCACCATTGTGGAGAAACTAACTAACATAAGGTAAACAAGCATTTTGGTCAGGTAATTTTACATATCGAGAGTGTGGATTCTCCCACATCACATAATGCTTAAAAAGAGTTAACAATTCAATAACTTTCAAAATATATCATCTTACCCCAAAATCCAAAGGGTGTCGATTTTTTGATAGAAAATTGATCACGTGCCTTGCATGTGAGAGTATATTTGTATGTTCTAATATATTGACGAAATTAAAAAAATTAAATTATTTTAAAAAAAATTACAAAAAAACATTGTACAAATATAAAAATGGTAATTTTTATAATAAAAATATAAAAATAGCTGATAAAATATTTTGAGGAAACTGTAGATGATAAATTTAAAAAATTTGGAAATTAATGAAACTTCATTTAGAGAATTCAAAAGGTTATAAAGCATAATAATAAAATATTTAGAAGGCTTGAAATTATTAGAAAAAATATTTATAAAATCTGGAAAAAATATTCATAAAATTGTTTATGTAATATTTTGATGGCCCAATCTTTCAAGTATCTCATAATGACAAAATCTTAGAGTGTGTTAATAGCATGATATACATTTCAGGTGTGAATTATTGATGTCAATTATTTGCATACTTTGTAACTGTATTCTAGTGGAGACTAAAAAATAATTATATTTGTTGTTACGTTGTTCTTAAAAGCAGGTCAGCTTTTATGGACAATTCCTTCCCTGAAGGTGTTAAAACAAAATTATTGCGATACTACTGCGAGTCAAATGTTATTTAGGAGTCATTGAAGTTTTTTGAATCTTTTGTTTAGTTATGCATTTGTTTGTAATTGGAGTTATTTATTCTTCAATTTGTTTCACTACTTATATGATTATAAATTGCTATAACACTTTTTCAAATCAGTATGCAAAATGAAAAGTGTGCTTTTTGGTGTCATAAGACACATTGCACATTAAAGATTGGATATAATTATAGGATGGTTTGCTTAGTTTGACATTAATCTGTTATGTTGCAGTGAATATCTTTTTATCCAAAAAAAAATATGCCCGGATTTTATGCTAGTCTGCTTTATGTTCTATTTGTATGCGTCCATCCTAATATTAGGATTGTTTTGTTGGGTAATACAAAGTTTATATGCTGCCAAGTACTATTTTATCATTTTTCCATGTTACTACCCCCTCATCTTCCTTATACTTGTATACAATACTTTTTAGAAGAATCTCACAAATCTCTCAAAGGACTCATGATAACAAAAACCTAAAATGTGCTGACAACCAAATGTACATTTTTGGATGTCAATTAGGGATGTCAAAATGCCAAAAAAATATTTAGAATATATATTGTCATAGATTTTCTTTTGGCAAAGATTCATTTATATTTCTATTATTATATTACTTCATTATGCTATTTTTGAGAGTATGCATAAATATACTAGTGTGAATGTTAATATCAAACGAATGTTGGGGGTGGGACGAATTTTGTAGGGAAAGGGGAATATGGGTAGGGATGGGATGTCAAAGTGTTTGGGCATATCTATAGCTTTAGATTTAGGGTTTGTTTCATTTTAAAGTAGTGGGTTGTTTCATTACATGGTTCGAGTATTAATTTGTATATTTTTGTCTAAAAATATTTTCGGGGGATTTTTTTAATGGTATTAGACTTATTTAAAAAAAATAAAAAATGGATGTTAGGTCAAATATATTCGAAAACGTGGAGTGGGGGGTTTAAGGACAAATTTCCAAATAGTGTCAATTTGCATGTATTGGCAATATACCGGACAAAAAACAATTTGAGTCATATGATAGATTTTACTTATTATGATTCCTATCAAGCCTATGACATTGAAAATGTAGCAGTCAAACTTCAAAGACAGATCATGCCGTGTTTATTGGTGAACATTTTACGTCATCATATCATATCATGTTATGAGAATCTCTGAGGTATGAACGCATAATGTTTATGGATTCGAAAATATTTTCTAAGGAGTATATTTTGTTTAAAATTGTTTTAAAATGTTTATTCTGAGTTTATCTTTTTTCAGAGTTGTATGAAACATCTCCTTGTGTTTAGATGGTTCAAACGGCATTTGCAGTCATTCAAATGACATCGGCGTGTCGTCCAAACGACGTGGATAAGTCGTTCAAATGACATAGCTGTATCATTCGAACGCCATGGTGATATTGTTCAAATGACCTGCCGACTTAAAGTTTTTATTTAAGGCGTCTTTCACTCACAATTTTGAGAAGGCAGAATAAAAAAAAAAAAACAGAACCATACATTTTTCTGTAGTTTATTTTCAAAGGATTTTCAAAGATAAAATCATCCTTATAGTTTAAATATCCAAACTTTCATACACATATGTTATAAAGATCTTGGCTTTCACCATTGGAGTTTGTTCATCTCTACTGAACACAAATTGTTTCGTCGAGTTTTGCGATGAAGAAGCGGTGGACTCCTGTTTTTAAATCGTAGGCAATTGCGAAGCTGTATCGGTGGATACTGAGGCACACATGGACTCGTGTGTTGTGGACCTGGCGTAGGTGGACTCCTGCGTTACACTGTGGAGGAGTGATTAAAACATAAAATATCATCAAGGATAGTGTGGATCGAGTTGTTGAGTAAGTTTACTATCAGTACTTTGTAAAATCATATCATAGTGATTGTTTGCCTAGGGCCACTCGAGGTTTTTTCTCTTAGTGGTTTCCTCATACATCGGCGTTCTGTGGACTTAATTTATTTTACTTTCTTAATCATGCTAGATGCATGTTTAGTTTTAAAAAGATAAAATTTTGTTAAGTAAAATTAATTCACACTTGGTGTGAAATAAAATTGGAAAAAGTTTTTTCAATTTTATTTATGTTATCACCTAAAGCACACATAAAAAAGGGCACCAAAAATTGGTATCGGAGCGGGTTGCACTAACTGATTATATTTGATCCTGTTTAGTGCTTCTTTTTGGGTGGTTATTTATTTCTCACTCTTGGTTCATTTTTCTCTTGATGGATTCTCCTAGTTTTGACGAGTTAAATATTTTGAATTTGAAGTTTACAAAATGAATTGACATACTTGAAGTATAAAATTCCCATTTTAAAAATATGATTGAATATTTACAAACGTTTCAAACTCAAAGAGATATCATTCGCGAGAAGTTTATTGCTTGCACGATGACTTTAAATCTTCAAAATTGGCCAAGGAAGAGAGTGAGAATAGATTAATTGTTTTAAAAAATGAATTAGAGGACTTGAAAAATTCTAGGATTTGTTTAAGTGTCGTTCAAGAAAATGTGTTGATTAATGATTTTAAGGCACGAGAAAAGAATCTTAGGGATAAGTTTGCTTACATTGAGGGGGAGATAGATAACCTTCTAGGGGTAATTGAAAATTTAAAGAAGGAGTCCCTAAAATTTGAGGAGTCTAAGTCTTTGCTTGAGCCCAAAATTTAAAAGTTAAAAAATTATTTAAACGACTCAAGTAGTTATGGCAGTGGCTTATCTTGTTCTAGTGCTTTGGTTGCAAAATCCAACACCATAGTTTGTTTTAGAAGATCAACCACAACCCAGAGTATCAAAAAAGGTCAACCCAAAGGTATCGTTACCCATCGTGTTTACACATATTCGTATTGTGGTTAGAAATGTCACCTTAGGTGGTTTTGCTATGATCTTAGAAAAGACCCTAGGAAATTGAAGTGTAGTGTCCCATCAGTTCCTGAAACCCATCGAGTTAGGTAAACTCCAGTTTGGGTTCAAAAATCTATTTTGGAGATGATAAATGCTAGATTGGTTGATTGTCACATGCTTGCACGTGATGCTTCGCATGCTATTTCTTATGGTTGATTTCTTGCATGATTATGTTTGTCATACACTAGTTGTGCTTCATGATATATTCTTATTAGTGTTATGACATGTGTATCTCTTTGTATTATATTTTTCATCTATTTGAGGCTTGTGGGAAAAATACAAAAATATTTTATTTTGATAAAACTTTTGGAAATACAAAAACATTTTTGGCTACATATATTTTTGAAAAATACAAAAAGATTTTGTTTTATTTGAGTAAAAATATGTTGAAAAACCAAAAAGATTTTTGGTTTATTTTTTGTGTCGTGAGTATACATGTTTGATGTGGCATATTGGTGTGCTTGTAACCCCATCGTTTCATATATCCTTGTGGCTAGGATATTTGATCATAATTATATATGCTTAAAATGATTTTAACCATTTGCCTAATGGGGTTGTTTTGAAGTTGATTTGCATTTTGATTTGACTTTGCATATATGTCATTACACACACATGCACGAGCTTATATGAATATTTGAATTCTCATGCATATTTGAGTTTGTTGAGACGTTCCCCTCTCAATTTTGTCATCTATGCGCAATTAGACTTAGGATGAGGTGTGCATGAAAGAACCATTTCCCGTGAGGATAGATATTATATTAATAAGAAATGATGAATGTGCACGGGAAAGTGCTCGGAGAATAGATATTATATTAATAAGAATCGTCAGAATTTCAGATTATTGTTCATGTTGTTTGTTTAGTTTGTTCAGATCAATATATTAATTGTCACATATGGTTAAAACAAAGTTTGATGAAATTTAGCTATCTATTAGAGCTTCTTGATCTTTTCAATGTGTTTAAATTGTGATTAATTTGTTTCAGTTCACGCCCATTCATTCCATAACCATTTTTAGGCACATTGATACTATGCTAGAATGTAACTCACATTATTTTTGTATGTTTTTGAGTCTGTTTTTCCTACTATTTTGATCTTGTCGTTACTATTTTGAGTTATTTTTTTGGCTAAGAAAATGTTGTACATTTTTAGAACTGGAATTGAAAGTTTGTCAAGTCATTCAAATAACTTTTGGCTGTTGTTCAAATGACATGTCCTCATCGCTCAAAGACTGGATCATGCGACCTTAAAAACGAGCTACAGCAAGTGTCAAATATGGTCGTTTCTTAGGTCCTTAGATGTTTGCTTCGGGAGACATGCTACTGTTTTGGTTCACTTCTTACATGGTTCGAACGACATGCTTCAGTTGTTTAAATGACCTGGCAATGTCGCTCAAATGACCCTGGTTGGACTTTTGTCTTTTTCTTTGTTTTAGTACCTGCTTCGTATATATGCTGACATTACACTATTTTGGTACTTCTGGGTTGCTTTGGATAGTTTATATGCAGTCGATATTGATTATTCATGTTTGATTTTTATACTGCATTTATTTTGTTTAGTCACATCATTTGATATTGATGATTATTATTTGTGACTGTTTGATAGCTATGATTTGAGATATTCTAATTCATATTAGTTGGATACACCATGTTTATCTAGATATGCTTCATATGATTATTCTCATGCTAGATACAATGTTTTTGTTTATCTTTTTCACTGATTGTCTATTGGAGACAAAAAGGGGGAGAGATAGTATGTGATGTAGGGGGAGTTTTGATTGATGAGAACATATGTTTACATGTTTATATATTGGCATCATATTTGAGTTATATTGGAAAGTGTGTTTAAAAATTGATATCATGATTTGCTCACATGTTTAACAAATTTTTTTATATATCATTTGTTCCTCCATACTTCACTTGGTATTTGTCTATTTCATGTGCGTAGGTATTATTTAGAGATTCGAGATTTCGAGACTACATCGCATTCAGACAGTTCATGCTGTTGGTCTGACATTTGTTTACCATATCGGGTCCTGTATTTTCTTTTTGGGTTTATGGGATGGGATTCAGGTCATTCGCCTTGACGTCCCGGCATAGGCATTTCACTTTTTTGATTTTTTCCCGAAATAGCCAAACGGGGAGATTTGAAAGGACAAATTTCCAAATAGTTTGTATGTATTGGTATTATTCCGGACAAAAATCAATTTGAGTCATATGATAGATTTCACTTGGCATGATTCCTATTAATCCTATGACGTTGGGTTGAAGATGAAGCGGTCAAGCTTCAAAGATAGATCATGTCGTGTTTATTGGTGCACGTTTCATGTCTTCATATCATATCATGTTCTAAGAATCTCTCAAGTATGAATGCATAATGTTTATGGGATTCGAAAACATTTTCTAAGGATGATATTTTGTTTAAAATGATTTTTAAATGTTTTTTAAACGTTTATTCTGAGTTTATCTATTTTCAGAGTCGTATGAAATATCTCCTTGTGTTTAGATTGTTCAAATGACATTTGCAGTCGTTCAAACGACATGGAAAAGTCGTTCAAATGACATAGCTTTATCGTTCAAACGACCTGGTGATTTCATTCAAACGACCAGTCGATTTAATGTTTTTATTTAAGGCGTCTTTCACTAAAAATTTCGTGAAAGCAGAACAAAAAAAATAAAACAGGACCATACATTTTTCTGCAGTATATTTTCAAAGAATTTTCAAAGATAAAATCATCCTTATAGTTTCAAGATCCGAACTTTCATACACATATGTTATTGACATATTGGTTTGCACCATTGGAGTGTGTTCATCTCTGTTGAACACAAATTGTTTCGTCGAGTTTTGCAGTGAAAAAGGAGTGGACTCCGATTTCTGAATCGCAGGTGGTTGTCAAGCTGTAACGGTGGATACTGAGGCACACGTGGACTCGTGTGTTGTGCAATGGCATAGGTGCACTCTTGTGATACACTATGGAGGAGTGGTTGAAACATCATAGAGCATCAAGGCTTATGGGGATTGAGTTATTGATTAAGTCTACTGTCTGTACTTTGTAAAACCATATCATAGTGATTGTCTAGCTAGGGCCGTCCGAGGTGTTTTCTCTTAGTGATTTCCTCATACATCGTCGTTGTGTGGACTTGATTTATTTTACTTTCTTAATCACGCTAGATGCATGTTTAGGTTTAATATGATAAAATTAGGTTAAGTAAAATTGGTTCAGACTTGGTGCTAAATAAAATTGTAAAAAAGGTTTTCAAAAGAAAAATTGTTGTCACCTAAAGCACACATAAAAATTGGGCACCTATAGGGGGTACACAAATTAATGAATTAAAATTTAGGTTTCAAGTAAAAAAAAAGTCCTTAATTATATAAATCATTTTTTGTTAAAAAGTCGTTGCCTCGTGTTTCCTCACCTACTTCTTAGGATATTAGGGTACACAAGGAATTTAAAATTATGTGAATTTAATGATTTCCTCAAATGATAATAAATGAGGTTGAGGTTAATATTTAAAGGCATGCAATTGATCGCTATTGATTTTGGTTGTTGAACTTTGTCATGCATATGACACTTCAAAGGAAATGGCGTGTAGGATAATGTGACAAATTGGAGGTAGAATTATTGCATGTTGTTGGTTGTATTTAAGGGTAGTAATGATAGCCTAGGAGGGGTATATATGTATGTTGGTTGATATATCCAGATTGTTGTTTTTGGGTTGTACAAGTTTTGGTTGTTCCTTATATCTTATGAAATAGTGATTGATGAGAGCCCAAATATACTCTGTTCTACTTCTTTCAAATCATATACCCTTGAGATTTTCATACCGATTGCCCATCATTCCCTTTAGATCATCATAACTCAAGCCATTTAGTGTTTGGGGAATCTAGAGGTAATGTACGAAAGACCACCAAAGACCACACCGAGGAGAGTAGTTAAAGATTGAATTTATTTTGATAAGGCTAATTTTGTTACGTAGTCTAGTCATATCTATGAGAGATATGGAACATTTTAATTAATGTCTACCCGTAAATCCCCTATTGGAAAAGGAAAAAATTAATGTGAAGCGGTCTTTTTCCAAAGATTGCAATGGTGCAATAATAGGCGGAATTGTCTACAATTCTAGGGGTGAGGCCCATCCATTTTTTCAGGAAGCGAGTAGCATACTAATCTCTATCAGATTTAATGGAAAAAGTATTAGGGAAGAGAACCGGGGTCTAATTAATAATATAGTTGAATGAATTCTTGCTCTGAGGGGGTAGGCGGATGCCATGTACGACATATTTGAGTTAGCTAAGAGGTGTGACATAGATTTCACATAGGTTCCAAGGTCTTCCAATTTTGCTTCATATTGGTTAGCATCCAAAGGTATAGAGATCTATTTTCTAAATGGTTGTTGAGTAAACATCCTTGTCCAACTAGATAAGATCTTTTTTAATCAAATGGGTAACAAGTACCCTTTGTTAGTGGGTTTTGATAGAGAATCATAATTACTAGTTAATTAGTTTAGTTATATATAGTTAATTAGTTTAGTTATTGCTTTGCATGTTAGTCAGATTGTTAGGAAATTACAGTTTGTTGTTCTATTGGTTATAGATTAGTGACAATTGTATATAATTAATTTAGACCATTGGCTATGATGTAACCTGGTATGTCTATAAATACCAGATGTATTTTACTTGATATCTCATTGAATTATAATTCAGTCAAAGATTATTTTATGTTCATATTAAATCTATTTATAGTATTAGAGCATTAAATAGAAAATGAGAAACCCTGATCCTTCAATGGAAAAAAACACTTATGCATCATCAATACAATTGAATATGCAAATCAAGAATCATCTCTTGTATTTATTCTTTCTCATTTAAATTCACTTGGTACTGTTAAACTTGATTCTTTTTACTTTATGATATGGATAAGTCAAATTTAAAATTTGACGAGAGTTTCTAGTCTACTTTGATATATCAATGGTTCTACAACCATTTCACAAGAATTAGTTCTTGATAGTGAGAATCATCAAGATCGAAACCCTAATTTCAGTATTGGGAAAACATTGATGTCGAAATCTTTAGTGGTATGGCCCCCACCCTTACACTTGAAATTTATACTTCAATATTAAATTGCAACAGAAGTAAACAAGTTCGGGATGCTTTATCACATCATTTCACCACTCTATCTAGATCTCACATTCATCAGATGAAGAACAAATTGCAAAATGTGAGCAAGAAAATAGTTAAAATGGAGACAAATCTTACACAGATCAAAGTAATTACTGATGAATTATTCCTAGCAGGTTCTGTTGTTGAAGAAGAACATCTTATTCTATAAACCTTAAATGTTTTATCTACAGAATATGATTCTTTCAAAACCACCATTAGAAAAGGATCATCCCAGTCACTATGGAAGAATTGTCATCTCTAGTGAGATCAGAAGGTATTCGTAGTGAAGACCAAAAGAAATCCACTGATTCATTAAACTTAATAGTTGCATTTGCTATGAGTAAGTCAATATCAACCCTCCTTCAATTCAAATGTTGAGAACTCTCATTTTTAAATGTTTGTAAAAGGAGGGAGATCTTAATTTTGTGGAAATTATAGAGGAGGAGGAGGAGGAGGAAACTTCGGTTGTAGAAATATCAAAAGTGGTGGAAGAGGAAAATGTGATTAAAATTATAGAGAGCAATCTGTATATTATGTTACTCCAGTCATTTATCAAATATGCAATAAAGAAAATCACACTGCTGCAGAGTATTATACAGAGTTCATACTTCTTATCAAGGTCAACCACAAAATAACAAAACTAACGCCAATATCAAAGCTTACTACTCATCTAAAGGTTCTTCCTCACCTCCAATAACAAATACTCATTGGTATATTGATTCAGCGACCACAAATCATATGACAAATTGTTTGAAAAAATCTCTAAATTCATCAACCATATCAAGGACAAAATCAAGTCATAGTTGGAAATGGTAACATACTTCCTATTTGAAACTATGGAAATGATATTTTACCCACACCTCACTCATATCTTAAACTCCATAATATTCTTCAAGATCCATAATTAAACTCAAATCTTGTTCCAGTTCACAAACTCACAACTGATGATAATTGCACTGTAACGTTTTGAGGTTCTTTTTAAGTATTCACGAAATAATAACATAAATATTTTATAATCTAATCAAAAAACAAACAAATATTGAGTGATTAAATATTTTAAAACTCCAAATTGCAAATGTTGAGTTTACGCTGACTTTGTTTGGTTAAGTTATGAAGAGTTTTATTTATTTCAACATATGACCACAACTTATTTTGGAAATAATTATTTTCCTTTTTAAAATTTGATAAGCATATATATCTATTCTTTTATTAAAAAAATGTGTGCGGGGAGGGGGGTCCTACAACACTCACTCGACCTTAAATTGCTCTGACCCTAGTTGTTTGACTTATGTAAGTCATGCAATAAAACTTGACCACGCGGATCTGTGTTTTAATGTCAAATTTTCTTGTATTATTTGGTAAATAATAATGAACACATGTCAACTTATTTTAGTATATAACTTGTGTTTATTTTCTTTTGCTTCCTCCTTAAACTTAGGGTGTTTATAAGGGCACCACATGTTTTGCTTCAAAATACCACAAGTTAAAAAGAGGATTATTTTCTAAGGGCCGCCACATGGTATATATATTTTTTACACAACTATTTCAACATAAAATACCACACATTATCTCCCTCTATCCACCACACTCCAAACCCTCTCTTTATCTTCTATTCAAAAGTCAATACAACTTTGTCTCCATTAATCCAAAAAATCTTCTTCAACCAACCATCTTCAACATTATTAAAGTTTTCTTCCATTGGTACCCACACGACAATCATCTTCAACAATATTATTAAATTTGTTGTTCTCCAACACACCAACCATTTTCAACCACGTTATTAAATTAGGGTTTTTATTATCAAATACTCAAACAGTAATGGATATTCCCTACCAATGACAATGACAACGCCTACAAAGAAAATGAAAACTCCCCAAATCACATTTACGAGGTAAACTTTGGTTCCCATTATATAAATATTTGTGTATTCAAAGGTGTAAGGACACAATTATCCAATTGAGTCTTAATGTATTTTTGGCTCAATTTCGGACAAAAATGTTTATGTTATAGGATAGTGTTCAAGTGTACCTTTTCAAGCCTATGTTGTGTTTAGTTGAAGACGTAGCGGCAAAGAGTATAAAGCTTCATCAAATGCCGAATTTATGTGCCTCATTTCTACGTCATCACAGTGGTTCCATGCTCCGAAGATATGAATGCATTTTATACATATATTGGAGCTTAGAACGAGTTTATTAGGAGTTATGTTTTAAAACTGTGTTTTGTTTTCAGAAATATTTCAATTAAAAACTTTAAAATAAAGTATATAAATTTTCTGGGCAAAAAATAGAATTTTATAAACTTTCTGGTATTTCGTTCGATATGTCGTTCGAACGAGTTTTTCGTTCGAACCAGATGTCGTTCGAACGAGTTTGCCAACGAGCTTCCCATTGGACACTGGAACTTCGTTCGAAATGTCGTTCGAACGAGATTGCTGTTCGAACGAGATTTCCAACCAGTTCACACTGGAACTTCTTTACAATCCTCATTCGAACGAGACTTCGTTCGAACGAAAATGTCGTTCGAACGAGATGTCAGGCAAGAAAACGTTTTGGCAGTTTTTAGCAGTTTTATCTCACTAACTTTTTGCTGAATATCTATGTGCGGGAACAAATTTTTAAAAAATATCTTTTTCATATCCTACAAACTCCTAGAGAGTATTTTGAGAGCAAAATCATAAAGAGAGAAAGGTCAAGTTTTGAGTGATAATTTTCAAAGACAAATTCATCTACCACTCTAGTTTTTTCACCCATAGTTTTGTTTATCTAGGTTCATATATATACATCTTGCTTGGAGTTTGGCACCGGGTTTATCTCTACACCGAATTGAAGATATTGTTTGGGTCTGCTTCTACATCCCTAAAAGAAGAAGAAGTTTTGCTGCGGCTTTCTCACATGGCGAAAGACACCATGTGTGGTTGACGGTGTGCCTATTGTCCGATCGGTGGATTCCGAGATCGCGGTGGAGATCCGTGGTTATCTGCTAGGAAGAGGTGGTTACAAGAAGATGCGTCAAGGCTTGAGAGGGTTCGAGTTGAGGAAGTAAGTCATCTGTCTTGTAAATGTAAATTCTGTACTTAGTGAATTTGAGGCTAGGGCCGTCCGAGGTTTTTTCCCGTTGTGGGTTTTTCCTCATACATCGCGGCGTAGTGTGATTGATTTACTTTATCTTGTATAAAAACTTAGAACGCATGCTTAGGATAATTCAAGATAAAATTGGTTTTAATTGTCACACTTATTTTAAAATGAATTAATTTGGTGCTAATTCAAGAAATATGACTTAGGCAAATTTTCTAGGACTTGGATTAATTAATTTTGTTTAAGTGAAAATTTTTTAATGGATTAATTTAGTTCACTTGGTTGATTTTTAATTTGTTGAGAAATTAAAATTTGTTATTTTGTCTGAACCATCATTTTACGCTTTCGCATATCTATTTCATATCTAAAATGGAAATATATTTTTAAAGACTTTTAAAATTGGGGGCCTACATCTCAACAATTATCTCAACAAAAGGGATTAAAAATATGGAAAATCGCATAAATCGTCAAATTTTCCCCTAGTGATTCGGGGTCGGGATCCAGATTTCAAGTTAAAAAATTGGGGTAACTCTCCTGAACAAACCTTATCTTTTTTTGTACTAACTTGGTTCATTTGGTATAATCACCCCGATTAACATTACATGATTCAGCATAACCATGCCGAAATGTTGCACTTAACTCGGTATTTTCACCCCGAGCCAACTTTAAATTTGTCTAGCTTTGTTCGTGATAGTTACCCCAAAATAGAGTAATATTTTCAGCATAATCATGTCGAATGGAATTTAAATATAGAATCAAGTGTAATAAACGTGATTATGTAATGTATTAAAATTGAATTCAAACATACAAACATACAATCATACAATCATCTTAATTGTTGTCATTATTGTGATTCAAATATTGTTATTCAAATTCATTCATTGAGTACTAATAATTCAAATTCATACAATTATCTCCATATTGATGCATCCTCCCAGCCTGGAGAAGTGATCATAGATCCATGACTGCAAAACATACAAAATGATATTATAATATGAATTTACAAAATGAATTTGGAAAATTATAAAAGTAGATATTAGTTACCTGAATAAGAGAGAGGCAACCGCTCATTTGCTTCACACCGGAGCGAGTGACTAGGCCCATCTGCCAATAGACATGTACAAGGATACCCATTCCCCAAGCTAATTTGCCCACCTTCTTCAAGTCTTTCATAACATGAAGGCAAAAGACTAAAATCTTGTTCTTCATTTTATTGGGGAAAATGGTGCACCCCGATAGTGTACTGTAAGTATACCCTGGCACAATAGTCTTTGACTTTAGTAGTGGCATTAGTGCCCTTCTAATTTTCCTTAAAATTTTCTGTTAGCCAGTTCAAGCGCACAACACACTGCTCACCACATTCTTGTGTAACACCCCGCCTAATAAGATACCGGGCGATCACTCCAATATTAAATTAAAACAGGAGTCTCATATGGATCATTCTTAGCATCACTGTCGAAAATCCATTTTATTACTAATAACCTATTAGGCCGGTGTCAAAATTTCAACTTTACTACTCTTTTTAACAACAATAAATAAAAACATCCACACAGTTTATGCGTAAATGAAACTGAAATGAAATAAAGTAACCGAACACTCGGTCAAAATATACAACCATATCGAATGCTTACTCAAAGAATAAATAAATGAAATTGGACCATTGGCCCGAATATTTATACAGTACCTCCTATCTAGAGTACAAGGATGGAAGCGGCTATCAAAAACCTGCACACATCCACAGCTGACGTCTGACTCGAAAGATGTGTCATCCAGGCGTCCCTGTGTCTGGACACCTATATATATATATATAATATAGAAAGAAAGGAAAAGTAGATAAACGGGTCAGAGCCCGAGTTTTGAAAATATTTAGCAAGTGCATAAATGCCTTATTATTTTGAAAAAGGTTTTATCTCATATTTAAGTTTGGTATCGCACTCCCATGAGATACCCCTCACCTCTCTACTAACAGTGCACTCGTAGCGCATCCCTCTAAACATCCTAGTAAAGCTACCCTACTAGACTAGTCTATCACCCAACCCACTATCAACCCTAGATAGTCCAAGCAATGTACTAATGGCTAAACTTCACTCCAGTCTCAACGCTATGCCATGTTCGTGCGTGGGGTGTCTCGCAAAGCGAAATCCAAACATGGAACCCCCCCGATACACTACTACGCGGCACAGTCAATCATCGAGATCTGCCAGTCCCTTAGTATAGAAAGATATATATAAATATATATATACCATAAGCATTTATAATATTAGAGCACTAAGGATTAAACTTCTCCCCAGTCTCAACACATTGCCATATTCGTGCGTGGGGTGTCTCGCAAAATGAAATCCAAACAAGGAACCCCCCCGATACACTACTATGCGGCAAGGTCAATCGTCGGGATCCATTAGACCCTCGGTACTCGAGCCATCCATATATATATATATATATACATAAATATATTTTACCATAACCATCCGGATCTGTCTCCCGGACTGAGAGTTCATATATCAAGTATTTATCAATACTTTTCATTTTCTCAAAACTTCCCATTTCCCTTTTTATACTCAGGAAATGTAAATATAAAAGCCAATTCATTATCATGAATTGCTTTAACAAATCATATACTTTTAAAAGCCAATTTTATTATCATAAAAATGCTTTTCCTTTATATGCCATCCCATTTCCCTTTTTATACTCAGGAAATGTACCCAAAGCCATTTCCATTATCCTGAAAATGCTTTGATCAAATCATGCTTCCACATCCCTTCTTCCATCCGGGAGTGTTACCGAAGCCAAACCTTTATCCCATTTCCCTTTTTATACTCAGGAAATGTAACTTAAAGCCAATTTATTATCATAAATTGCTTTAATAAAACTAAGACCGCCCCTCCGGGTTTCCCCGCTGGACGCGCCCCTAAATGGCTATCATCTTCCAGGGCCTATCTATACAAGACAACCTGGGAACCTACCAACGTCGGGAAGCAGCCATATTGCCTGCGGGAAAGTCAGGACCACACCCGGAATCCCCTAACCAGCGCAGTAATACAAATGCCCATATGGCCTAGGCACTATATCCACCCTGCTCAATAGTCAGGGGGCTTCACCACATCGCGCGCAACTTCCCTTATGATAGCGATTTAGGGAGGTGTGTAATCCATATTTTATCAATTATGAAAAACATTTCTCTTTCCATTTTGAAAATATTCATTTTTATATTTTCAAAATCATTTCCATCATATCATATATATATATACTTTAATCACCTAGTATATACATATACCATATATTCCTCCTAGAATATATAACCGGCCATAATGGCCCATAGCATCTAGCGATGACCAATAATCCCAAAGATTCCCTCCAGGAATCATAATCATGCCTTCATATAAGCATGATACTAAACCCAAAGTATTTCCTTACTTTGTTCAATACTAAATACCTCAATCATCTCTTAAAGGTTTATTTATCCTCAAAACCCTTATTTAGGAATCCCCCATACAAGTCTCCAAATTCAATTTAACTCCCCATAACCACAAGAGGAGGAAACTGGCCATTCTGCCCAAGGCGAATCG
Organism: Sambucus nigra; assembly: GCA_949130495.1. Taxonomy (NCBI): domain Eukaryota; kingdom Viridiplantae; phylum Streptophyta; class Magnoliopsida; order Dipsacales; family Adoxaceae; genus Sambucus; species Sambucus nigra. Next base: position 2,286,584 of record CASBWL010000029.1, read on the forward strand.
ATTCGCCCCTTTTTGCGAATCGATTCGGTTCCCGACCCGAATCGATTCGAAAAACATTCTGCAAATAGGTCTCTAAATTCGAATCGATTCGGTCTAAATCCAAATCAATTCGGACCATTGCAGAAACCCAAATCCTCTTGGGCGAATCGATTCGGTCTGTGCCCGAATCGATTCGGCCCATTTGAGGGTCAATGTTTGGGCGATTTTTCAATCTCCAAAATACCCAAAATTCAATCCAACCTCCATTCAAATCATTAACGGGGTTTCTAAACTACACCAAAACTAATCGCACACATCTACACGATTAATTCTAGCCGTCATTTTTCCAATTCCCGATTTGATTTCCGAGTTGATGATTTCAACCCAGAGCTGTCATCTTGTAAAAATCATATCAAATCGTAGAAAAATCAAACAAATAAGCGGTCAGCGCCCACACGACCATATCAAAAAGATCTACAACTTTCGTGTTTTGGCCAAAAGCTAAATCAATTCTTTTCCTGGCCAAAAAGGCCCACTAAGGTGACTATTCATCGTCTTCTCCGAGACGATTTCGGCCATTAAAGCTTCTCCCAAGCTTTTGTCGCCTCATCCAACATCCTACAACCTCAATCAACTACAAATACACATATATTAAGGGTTCTAAACATCCTAGAACCCAAAACCACCAATTAATTTAGGGTAAAACCTAAGTTCCACAAAATTGAAATATTATTGGGGTTTAATTGTTTTAACTCCCAAAAAATCGTTTTATCAACGATAACCCACCCCAAAACCTTTAGGGTTTGTTTATACCAAACTCCGGTATGAGATATTTATGCAAAAAGATAAATAAAGCAATTAAACACTTGCCTCGTGGATAAAATCCGACGACCTCGAGTCGAATCCGACGGAGTTTGGCCCGAATCTCCATTTCTCCTCCTCTTTCTCCTTCCTCTCTCTCTTCTCTCTCTTTTCTCTTCTTTCTTTCTCTTTTTCTCCCTCTCTTACTCCTTTTATAAGGAGAAAAGGATTTTAAACCCTTAAAACCAAAAAACGACTCGTTTAGCCAATTACGAGTTACTTTTACCTTTAAAATTACCCGAAACTCATTTTCGACAATCGGACACTCTTTTCCGACTATCTCGGACATTCTGAGACTCACGGCGCAGTCAAAATTCCCATCCGAGGTACTTGACCGCAAATCACTATTCCAACCCAAAATAAATAAATGCGGGTTTTCTAATTAAAAATCTTACCTCGTGTCGCTTTACTCAACGGCGACATATAATTAAAATATTTTGACCTATATAGTCCCAAAAATAATTACAGCACCCATCGAAAATCATTCAATCCTCGAAAATCCCAAAAATTTCTATTTAGGAAAATTCCTCAAATTGCCAATTTATATTGAATTATGGAATTTAATTATCTCCAAAAGGTCGGGTTGTTACATCTTGTTGGGCAACGTCCCTGCTAATGTCCAATGTCTCCACTACTAGGTCAACAGTACACAGGACCTCACCATCCTCCTCCTCCTCCTCATGTTCGGTGTGCGGGCTAAACAGAGGTAAACCAACTAATGGTACGCCCAGGATTTGTGCTACGTCATCGAGGGTGATAGTCATCTCCCCGAATGGCATGTGAATTGTGTAGGTCTCCGGATGCCACTTCTCGACAAAAGCAGAAACAAGGGCCTAGTCTATTTAACGGTGGCTATATTTTATCAGCCCATCAGACTTATCCCTTTTGCCCTCTTCTTCACACTATGAATAATATCATTGAATTCCCACTCGCGGATCTTCATCAAATAATTGAAGAAAACTAAAGGCAACCACTCCACCTATAATATAAGTAAATTTTATATCAAAATTTATCATACTAAGGAATTATATATAACACTAATGATAATAAGGACTTATAACAAACACTAGTCATAACTTAGATCAAAAAGTTAATTACCACTGAACCCGTCCAAATGCCGAAAGCCACGTGATTCTTAAAATGTTTCAATAAACTCAGGTCGTTCGGGCCCCCATAAGGCCCAATCGAGGGCCTAACTTCGGAAGCCTTCTTCTTCTTACTGTACTCAGCAATGCTTTTCTCTAGAATGCTAAACGGGTTATACGGCCTAGGGATAATATACCCCCTCAATAGGAGAAACATCCTCCTCCTCGGCATGACCCTCCTGTGTGCCATGACCCTCCTCCTCTTCATGACCCTCCTCCACACCATGAACCTCCTCAGCCGTCTCCACAGCAGGGACATCCCCATCCACCACAGCATGGACATCTCCCTTTAAGAGAGTAGCATCGGCAACAGACAAATAGTGGATCTCTTCACGAGGCTTCCTTTCTGAGGCACTAATTGGCTTCCTATTCTTACGAGAGTAGGATAATAGGTTATCCATAGAAGACTCACACTAAAATAAAGAATACAATCAGTACAACGAAATACAACATTTCATATACTAAGTAAGGTATGGCATTTCATATAGAATTTCATATTCTAAGTCAAGTATGAAATTATTAAACACAAACCATGTAGTTGTGTATTCATTGTAAAAATATGTCATGTAGTGATGTAAACGTAAGATTTCTTAAATAAGTGTCTTCATTCTCTATGTTTATACTGAGGATATCTCATTAATTTAGGGTAAATGTAGTGAATGGTTATGCCTAGATTTAGGGTAAGAATACCAAATGCAAACTGGGTTCATCTCAATATCTAATCAGCATAAACATACTGAAATAAGTCACATATTTCGGGGTAATGATAACGAATGAAACCCTAGTTTGCTATGTATTTATTCATTATAAACATGACCAATAGACATAATTAATTTGTGTGAAATATCCCGAATGAAACCCTAGTTCGAAACTTTCTATTCTTTTTCAATAATCTAACAACTAGTTCAATGTTTCAATAAGCCAATAATTCGGTATTGGTGTTCATTTTCGTTTTGATTTAAAACAAAAAAAAGATCATACAAGTAACTTATTGGACGATTGTTGCAATATGGAGATGAAAATGATGCTGCTGATTATTGTTGCTGAGGTTCAGTTCGCTTGTTGCTGCTATAGTTAAAATGGTTCCTAAGTGTTGAAAACGGTTCGTAAGTTTTTGCTATTGTAGTTGAAAATAAGTGAGTTTAAATATAATTATTTAATTACTTTTGGGATTCAAACGGGTATTTTGTTCAATGTACCAACCTGATGAGTTTAATCTTTAGTTGAAGTGGAATTAATTAGAAGATGAAAGGTTTGAAAATTGAAGACGAAAGGTTTGGAGGTTTGAATGTGTAGAGAGATGTAGGGAAAGTGTGTAAATGAATTTTAAAACTTTAAATATGTGGTGTCACTTTATGTGATATTTGGAAGTAAAAATTAAAATTAAGTGGTATTTTGTAGTAAAAAAGAATTTATGATATTTTGAAGTAATATTTAGGGTGCCCTTAGAAACCCCCTAAACTTAAACTTGCTTCATGCAATAACTAACCAGTTGTATACTTTATACTAAGAGCGAAAAACTTGATGTGAAGTTTGTCTCCTTAGAATTATACATTACTCTTTAATGTGTTCTTCAATGAGAGAAGTGTCTTAGCTAAATTTGTTCAAAACCACATATAGATTCTGTAGGGTGATATGTAAAAGGGAGATATATATAGGAAGTCGACAAAATGTTATTGATATTATCATATGAGATATAAGTGAAGAAGTTGTCTCTATTTGAGGGTCTGTTTGGTTTGAGGTAAAATATTTTTCATGGCGGTGAAAAGTAAAATAGTGATATATGGTTTCAACCATTTAGAGTTAAATTTTTTACACAATTTTTTTATATTAAAATTGCATATTTATAGGGTGTGCAATTGTTTACCATTTCAAACTAACAAAAATTTAATTTTTTTTGTTCACCATTTTACTTTTCACCGCAGTTAAAGTATTTTATTTCGAACCAAATGGACCTAATGTGTTCTTTTATATATCCTCTTTGCTTTATATATTAATCTGAGCAAATCAGTAGTCATAACACACAACTAATAGTTTAAGTTCCTGTTTGATTGGCAATATTTTTTTGTTTGTTTAATGTTTTATTTTAATTTATATGGTTTCCTCAACTTTAATCAAAATTGCTTAAATTTATGTTGTAATGGTTTTTTATAAAGCCTGAATTTCATCACATGTTACAAAGAAATGACAGGTGGTGAGAGGTCTACTCTACCCCCGTTGATGATAGGTGGTGTTAGAGTAAAATTTAATATATGGACTTATATATGAAATAAATATAAATTATAGGCTATCAAATAAAGTTAGGCCAATTAAAGTGATTAATTTAAGTTTTGGGGCCTTAATAATATATTATTAAAGTGTGGATTTTAATGTGTAGAGACAAGCGTAATTTCTATTTTTATGATGGGTTAAAATAGAAAATATGAAAAATATGAAAAACAGACAATTATCGTATAAATAGGGGTGATGGTCCCCAAATCACAATACTCTTTTTTTTCGATTCTCACTGTTAGAGAGAAATTCAGGCATAAAATAAACGTGTTGATCTGGAAGATCATAACACCTTAGACTCGGATATTTTACTTTTCTCGTTATGGATTCATGTATGCTTCCGTAAATTCAATATTTTTTTCGTGATAATTCAATACGAATGTTCCTATTTAATCTAACATGTGGTATCAGAGATATTTTTTTAGGAAGGTGTTTATATTAATTTTGGGTTGAAAATATTTTTTTCGAAAAGTTCAATATTTCTGAAAAAAATTGGAGAGAAATATTATTCGTTTTATTACTATACTACGATATATAATTCATGAAATTTGGACTAGCGGTTGATTTTATATGATTTTTTTAAGATTAAGAAAAACCTTGGATTGGTTGTTCATGGTTGTTCTGGAACAACAAAGAAGACAACTCAAAACCACGTCATTTTGTTTAATAAGATGATTTTTTTTCCTGTCGTTTAGATAATTTATTCACACCAAATTAATGTATTGTGTTGTTGGTTCATTGACTATGGACTATTTGTTGGTAATGAAAGGTCAAGAGTTCGACTCTTGATATTACCTTTTTTAAGACATTAAAATGACGAAAAGGCTGGTGTAGGAGCCTAAGGGGTTTCAAACCCATGACCTTCCATGGATTGAGACTAGGCCTGTCAATGGGTCGGAGTTGGGTCGGGTTTATAGAGATCCAAATCCGTGTAATCGGGTCTTCATCGAGTTCGGATCCGGGTCCTGGTCTTCATCGGGTCTACAATATTAGATCCAGACTCGGATCCGTTCGGGTCTTCGGGTCTCGAGTACAGGTCCGGGTCTAGCCAAATATATATATATATTTTATATTTATTTTATATTATCCCCCTTCTTTATTTTTTAATCTTAAATTAAAATATTTTGTAATGTATTATAGAATATTATTAGTATATATAAAACATATATTATTTATATTTATTATATACATCAATATATATAGATATATAGATATATAGATATATATATATTACTAACATGTTATATTGATAAGATATATTTAAAAATATATATAAATTTATTGCATATGTATATATATATTTAAAAAATAATAACCTACAATCCGAGTCGGGTCTTCGGGTCGGGTCTTGTATAAGATCCAGACCCTACCCGTTTAATAAACGGGTATTCGGGTATTCGGGTATTCGGGTCGGGTCTCGAGTTCAAAAAAATATGCTCAGGCCCTATTATACATATCGGGTCCGGGTCCAGACCTGACCCATTGATAGGCCTAATTGAGACCTTTCATTTAAACCGTCAACCACTAGGCTAAGCAACCACTTTAGTCATGTTGCTGTTATACATAAACAAGTATTATTTTACAGAACATTACTTTCCTACTTGCTTGTATATAATACAAATTCAAATTCAAATTATTGGTGTGTGTGCGTGTATATATATATATATATATATATATATATATATATATATATATATATATATATATATATATTTCAAGATAAATTAATTTTAACTATATATCACCAAACTGACCTCTTTTGTTAAAAAAATTTATTTTATTTCAAATTAATTTTTAACAAAATTGCATGTGCAACTGTAGTAATAAGCGCGCGATAATTATTTGGTTTTTACATATAAATTATAAATCGGCCCAAAGGAAGAATTATTGGCGATATGATCTTATTATCAGTGTTTGATTACTGCACCAAGATATCACTTACAAATTAATATTTTTTCCAAAGATAAAATATTTAATTTATTTTTTATTTAAGATTTATATGAGCTACTTTATTTGTTTGTTATTCTCTAATTCATCTATGAGTTCTATTTCTAATATTACTGTCAGCATTAATTCTATTCCTATGCTTAACGGCATAAACTTTAAGTCATGGCAAGAGAACCTTCATATAGTTCTCGGCGTCATGGATTTGGATCTTGCTTTATGGGTTCATTCTCCTGCACCTCTTACGGATAAAAGTTCCTCTGATGATAAAAAGGTCATTGAAAGGTGGAAGAAGTCAAATCGCATGTGTTTGATGAACATAAAGAAGGTCATTCCAGAAGCATTCAGGGGCACAATATCGAAAATAATAAAGACAACCAAAGAGTTCCTAGAAGAAATTAAGAACATATTTGCCAAAAATGAAAAGGCTGACACAAGTACACTTTTGGCAAGTCTCATCTCAATGAAATATAAAGGTAATGGGAACATTGGGGAATACATTATGAAAATGTCTTATCTCGCTTCAAAGTTAAGAGCACTTAAGCATGATCTCTTTAAGGATTTGCTTGTGCATTTGGTTTTGATATCTCTTCCCACACAATTAAGTCAATTTAAGGTGAGCTACAACTTCCAAAAGGAGACTTGGTCTCTTAATGAGCTCATCTCAGATTGTGTGCAAAAAGAGGAAAGACTGAAGCAAGAAAAGACACAAAGTGCTTATTTGGCTAGTACTTCCAAGGACAAAGGGAGGAAAAGAAATAAGGATGAAGAAGCTGCAGTGGTTCCATATCCAAAGAAATAACATAAAGAAAAAACTGATGATGGTTGTTTCTTCTATGGAGTTGCGGTACATAAGAAGAAGCAATGTACCAATTATCATGCTTGGCATGTAAATAAAGGTCCACTTCTTAATCTAGTTTGCTCTGAGGTTAATTTCACTTCGGTACCTAAACACACTTGGTGGATAGATTCTGGTGCAAACACTCACATCTGTATGTCTATGCAGGGTTGCCTGTGCTACCGAATGCCAAATGATGGTGAAAGATACATTTTTATGGGCGATGGAAAGAAGGTTAAAATTGAAGCAATTAGGATATTTTGTTTATTATTAAAGTTTGGTACTTATTTATATTTGAATGAGACAGTTATTGTACCGTCATTTAGATGAAATTTGGTTTCTATTTCTGTATTGGAGAAATTAGGTTATACTTGTTCTTTTGGAAATAATAAAATTTGTCTTCTTCATAATTCAAAATTTGTTGGTACTGGTGCTTTATCTTATGTGGATATCCTTTATATGCTTAATACAGTTGTTTCATATCATGAACCTTGAAATTAAGTACTCGAGGTGTCAAAAGAAAATTAACCAATGAGAATTCCACATCATTATGGCATAAGAGATTCAGTCACATCTCCCAAAGGAGAATCGAAAGACTTGCATCATATGGGATTCTCGATTCCCTTGATTTTTTAGATTTTGGCATTTGCACAAATTACATAAAGGGAAAACAAACAAACATAAGGATATTTGGTGCCAATAGGACTATAGACGTCTTAGAACTGATACATATAGATATTTGTGGGCCATTCCTTACGGTTTCATGGAACGATGAACAATATTTTATCACATTTATAGATGATTTTTCACGTTATGACTACCTTTATCTTATCCATGAAAAGTCCCAATCTCTGGATGTGTTCAAATCATTCAAGGCAGAAGTTGAAAATCAACTAAACAAAAGGACTAAAAGCGTCATATTTGATCGTGGTGGTGAATACTACAGTAGGTATGATGGTTCATGTTAACAACGCCCGAGACCATTTGCTAAATTCCTAAAGGAGTATGGTATCATCCCACAATACACCATGCAATGTTCTCCAAGCATGAATGGAGTTAATAAAAGGCAAAACATAATACTTAAAGACATGGTAAGGAGTATGATTAGTTATTCTAACTCACCAGATTTATTCTGGGGTTAAGGATTAAAGACTGCAGTGTATATCCTTAATAGAGTACCAACTAAAGAAACTGTTAAAACCCCTTTTGAGCTTTGGATAGGAAAGAAGCCTAGTTTGAAAAACCTTCATATTTGGGGATGTCTAGATGAAGTACGGCCTTATAGGCCACATGAAAATAAAGTGGATTCAAGAACGATTAGTTACTATTTTATTGGATACGCTAAAAGATTCTATAATCCTACTATTAAAATAATTTTTGAGGCAGGAAATGCTCGGTTCTTTGAGAATGTTGAATTTCTCAGGGGGTATGGTTAGGGATTTTGGTTTTGAAGAGGAATACGTTAATATTGCCATAAATGTTATTAACAATGATCAAGCTCCTATTCCTGACATTGTTTAAGAAGCAGGTCCTAATCAAAACAATATCCAAGAACCTCTCATTCCAGAAGAAAAAAGTCTACCACCTCCCTAGCCTATGCCATTAAGGAGATCCACTAGAGAAAAAAGAAGTGTCGTTCTAGATGATTACATTGTATTTCTCCAAGAATATGAGTTTAACATTGGTATGATGGAAGATGATCCAATCACCTTCCGTCAAGCCATGGAAAGTTCTAAATCTCAAGAGTGGATTGATGTCATGAATGAGGAGATAAAGTCCACGAAGGACAATGACGTTTGGGATCTTGTTGATGTCCTGAAGGTGAAAAACCCATTGGTTACAAATGGATATTTAAAACTAAGAGGGATTCGAAAGGTGATGTGGAGAGATACAAAGCCCGTTTTGTCGCTAAAGGCTTTACACATAAAAAAGGCATCGATTATAAAGATACTTTCTCTCCAATTTCATTGAAAGACTCTTTTAGGATAATAATGGCATTTGTGGTGCACTTTGACCTTGAGCTTCATCTTATGGATGTTAAGACTGTGTTTTGTAATGGTGAAATTGATGAAACAATATCTATGGTGCAACCGGAAAACTTTCTGTTAGGACATGCAAAGAGGACAATTTGCAAGTTAAAATAATCCATCTATGGGATTAAGAAGCTTCTCGTCAATAATATTACAAGTTCAATCAATTTATCATCTCGTTTGGTTTTGAGATAAATCTGGTTGATGATTGTATATACCATAAGTTTAGTGGGAGTAAGCATATTTACTTGGTTTTATATGTCGATGACATATTATTTGCCACCAACGATATAGGTATGTTGCACTAAACTAAGATACTTCTTTCAAAGAAATTTGAGATGAAATATCTTGGTAACGCTTATTTTTTGTTGGGTATACAGATACACAGAGATCGCTCTTGGGGTACGCTTGGTTTATCACAAAAGAGCTCTATCGAGAAAGTTCTTACAAAGTTTGGCATGCATGATTGTAAACCAGGTGACACCCTTGTGGCTAAAGGAGATAAATTTAGTCTCAGTCAACGTCCCAAGAATGATTTTGAGATTCGAGCGATGCAAAAGATTCCTTATACGTCAGCAATAGGAAGTCTTATGTATGCTCAAGTATGTACGCATCTGGATATTGCGTACATTGTTGGCATGTTGGGCAGATACTTAAGCAATCCTGAAACGGATCACTGGATAGCAGCCAAGCAAGTCATGAGGTACTTACAGGGAATAAAAGACAACATGCTCACCTATCGAAAGTCAGATCAGTGAGAGATCATCGAATATTCTAACTCCGATTTTGATGGATACCAAGATAGGATAAAATCTACTTCAAGTTATATATACTTACTTGTTGGAGGTGTTATATCATAAAAGAGTGTTAATCATCCTATTATAGCTTCTTCCACTATGGAAGCTGAGTTTGTAGCTTGCTATAAGGCGCCCAATCATGGAATATGGTTGTGAAATTATATCACGGGGTTGCGTATTGTGGATAACATTGAAAGTTCACTTAAGTTATTTTTTGACAATAAATCAATAGTACTGTATTCCAACAACAACAACAACAACAACAACAACAACAACAACAGGAGTTCTACAAAGTCAAAGCTTATTGACGTCAAGTACCTAATTGTAAAATAAAGAGTTCAGAGTCGACTTATGTCTATAAAGAACATTGGGACAAAATCCATGATTGCAGATCCGCTGACTAAGGGATTACCACCCAAGGTCTTTCATGAGCACACTGCTCATATGGGTGTAATTTATTTTTAGGATATTTCGGTTTAGTGGGAGTTTATATTTTATATGCTTTCATAGACACATTTAATTTTATGGTTATTGTTGTAAGGACAAATTTCCAATCGAGTCAATTTGTTGTATTTGCTTAATTTCGAACAAAATATTTTGAGTCATAGGATAGAGTGTCAATTTGTATCCATCCAAGCCTATGACGAGTTTATATTGAAGACGTAGCGGCCCAGAATTTAAAGCTTCATCATTACCGAGTTTAGTGTCATGTTTCTACATCAACAACATTTGGATTCCAAAGTATCCAAAAGGTTTGAATGCACTTTTATATATGTAGGAGACTTGGAATATTTTTATGGGTGATATTTTAGTCAAAAATGACTTTTTATTTTCAGAAAATATTTTAGAACTTTGTACTAAAGTTTTTGGGCTTAAAAATGAAAAATGACATTTTCTGAATTTTCGTCCGAAGTGTCGTTCGAACGAGAATTCGAACGAGTTTTGCCAACGAATTTGTTTTTTTTAATCCCTGACTCATCGTAAGTAAAGTCGTTCAGACGAGCTCGTTCGGACGACCTGGGCAGTTTTCGGACAGTTTTTTATAAAACTTTGCACTTGCCCACTTGCTTTCCCACTACTTTCTACTATTTAACTAAGTGCGAGAAACTCATTTTTCACAAGAACTTTCATTACCTCCAAGAGAATAGGAGATAAATATACTTGAGAGAAAATTTTCATTTTTGTGTTTATTCCAAAATGATTTTGTCTCATAAAAACACAATGTTTACACCCATTGTTTTGTTTTAATCCAAGTATCCACACACACACACACACACACAAACACACACACACACACACACACACACACAAACACACACACACACACATATATATATATATATATATATATATATATATATCTTGCTTGGAGTTTTTGTTTAGAACCATTAGTTCATCTCTACCACAACAAGGAGAAGTTTGGGTTTTATTCTCTACCCACAAAGGAGAGTAATTGTTGGATGTGGCGTTCCCACTTGAAGAAAGGCTTCGGGTGCAGGTTGACGGAGACCAAAAGCCTCATTGATGGATTCTAATATTCAGGTAGAGTCCTGGGTTGTCAACTAGGTGGAGGTATTTACTAGAAGACGCGTCAAGGCTTGGACAGAGTCGAGTCGAGGAAGTAAGTCATTTGTCTTGTAATTGTAAAACCATACTTAGCGGACTTAAGGCTAGGGGTCGTTCGAGGTTTTTCCCATTTGGGTTTTCCTCGTACATCACTATGCAGTGTGAATGATTTATTTTTTATCTTACAAAAATTTCTTAGAACTCATGCTTAGGATAATTCAATATAAAATTGGTTTAAATCTCACACTAGTGTAATTTGGTGCTAAATATTTGTTTGGGTGATGTTTAATTAATTGAATTCAAGTCGACTAATTTAAATTTGATAAAATTTGGTTTGGCCTATATAGAAAAATGAATTAATCATTGTTAGGCAAATTTTAGGACTTTTGTTTAAGTGAAAATTTATATTAGAGTAATTTAATTTCACTTTTAGTTTAGTTTAATTTTAATTTGAAAGAAATTAAAATTTGTAGTTTTCTTTTGCTTTCAATTTGAACCATCCTATTTCGCATTTAAGGAAATTAATATTTTAAAAGAAATTTTAATTATTTTTGGGCTTCCTACATTTTCAAATTGGTATCAAAGCCGGAGCACTAATTTATTGCGTTAAGATCCCTAATTTAATTTAGGTTAAAAATGGAATTTTTCCCATTTTTAAAATTTCTAGTTTTTGATGGTTCTAATTACGCGTACTGAAAAATGCGTATGAAATCGGCACTAAGGTCTATAGATGAGAGGGTTTGGCTGTCTGTCATTACTGGGTGGTCCCCACCTACATGTTTGGTAGAAAATGATCGTGTCCCCAAACCCGTTGGAGTGAGAACGAACTAAAATTAGCCATTTTTAATTCCCTAGGATTGAATGCTTTGTTTTGTGCGGTTACCCCGAATGAATTTCGTCGTATCTTGACTTGTGAAACCGCTAAGGAAGCGTGGGATATATTACAACTCACTCACGAGGTAACTAGTGTCGTTAAGGCTTCGAAACTCCAAAACCTCACCACACAATTTCAAACCATCAAAATGCTTGAAAATGAAACCTTTGATGAATTTTATACTAGACTTTCATCTATACTTAATTTATCATTTAATTTGGGAGAGAAAATACCCGACGACCGTGTTGTAAAGAAAATTTTAAGGTCCCTACCCGATAGATTTATCCCTAAAGTGGTCGTTTAAAATTCTTTACCCACATTGCACTCTACTAAACTTGAGGCGTTAGTAGGTGATTTGCAAACCTATAAACTTGATATGTTTGATAGGAAATTTCGAAAATTTCTTAAATTTAATAAAGATAAGCTTAAAAATTATTATAAGAAATTTGAAAAATCTAAGCATGACAAAGCCGAAAAGTTCCCTAAATTATATAATGAAAATATTAATAGGGACGAGTCAAATAGGTGCTATGGTTGTGAGGGTTATGGTCATACTGCGAGAGAGTGCCCCACTAAACTAAGGCGAGAGGGTAAGCAATATATTTCATTCAATTCCACCCTTAGTGATAGTGAAAAGGAAGAGGGACCCAATTCCCCCATTGGGCGCAACTTCACCGCGTTCATGGCAAGTCATGTGAGCACTGATAATGAATCTTCCCCTGAAGATATCCATTTATATGACCCTTCTGAGGCCTTTGTTTGTGAATCCAAAAAAATTGATGGTTATGAGAGTGGAGAAGAGAGAGAGGGTGAAAGTGATGAAGAGGTTGATTCGAGTGAACTTCAAATTGCATTTAGAGAATTATATGAAGAATCTATTAAATTAAAAAGGGCTAATTTGAAGTTAGAAGCTAGTTTAAGGGAGAGTGCCTTAGTGGAAGACCTTAGGACACGTGGGATAGCTCTTCGATAGAAGCTTGAATATGTTGAAGGCGAGAGATATAGCCTTAAACGTTTGATGGAAACTATGAAGAAGGTGTTTCTCGTGTTTGAAGAGAGGAAGGTTTTGTTAGAGTCTAGAATTTTAGAATTGAAAGAAAAATTGAGAGACTCTAGTGAGGTCAAATTTGATTTGGGATGTCGGTCCGCTAAATTAGACGAAATATTACAAAATAGGATTTATGATTCTCATTTACTTGCATGTGATACCCCCCTTGCAAAATCTAAAGGTTGAAAGTGTTAAGTTTTGTTTACATACTCTAGCGTTTTGTTCTTCATGATATATTTATTCTAGTTGTATGTATGTTTGTCATTTTCTAGTCTATGCTCCATGATTAATCACATGCTAGAATTATGATTTTTGTATATCTTTTATATTATATTCTTTTCATTTTAGTCTGCATTAAATGAAAAATACAAAAAGATTTTGTTTATCATTTGTATTTTACCCTTATGAGTCATTTAAGCTTAGTGAAAAATACAAAATTACTTTTGTTTGTCTTTTAAGTAAAATTTTTGTTTGGTTAAAATTTTCAAAAACTCAAAAAGATTTTTTTTGTGTGTATTTTGGTTTGACACACCTTTTGTGGCATATGTTTGTGTTGAATCCTATCATGTCGCTTCCATGTGGCTAGAATTTTTGGTTAAAATTTTCAATCCTTAAAGTGTTATTTGTCATGGTAACATGGAGTAGTTTAAGTTTGACTTGCTCAATGGATTCACTTTTTATATGCCTTTACACACATGCACGAGATATTTTAAAATTTTAACTTCACATGCATATTTGAGCTTTGTGAGGTGTTCTCCTACCAATCTAGTCATCTACATATCTTGTGATCTAGGAGGATTTGTGCATGATAAATTCATTGCACGTGAGATTTATGTGATACAAAAATATGATATATGAATGTGCACGGGGAAGGGCTCCGAAAGGAAACATTATCCTTTACGAGTAAGTCACCGCTTGCAATGGACCTAAATTATATACATGGTCCAAAGGCCTAAAAAAATATAGCATTAAAAAGAAAAATATTTAGCCAAGGCCTAGTTTGTTTAGATTGATATATTCATTCAAAAGAAAAGAATAATATGAGTATTTTGAGGGATTTTGGATGGTATATCAATGGTTTTGCACAATGTCCTTATATCCTAGTTACGCTTTCTTGTCATGACTCTATTGATTTGTGGAATCATCATTATGCTAGGCTTGTATGCATTGTGCTTGTTTGTTCATAGAGTTCAATTTATCTTGTCACATAAGGCTAAATCTGAGTTGATAGAGTTTTGCAATCAAATGAGAACTCCGTGAACATGTTTAAGTGATTGGCTCTTAATTCATTGGTTTTTAGTTCACGCCCCTTCACTTCCGTTTCCATATTACACATTTATGCCATAAGATTGTGGAAAACTTATGCTATTTTGAGTTTTGTCTTGTGCATATTTTGTATCTTATGTGTATAAATATATATTTATGATATTTTATTTTTTTGAGTCTTTGCCATGCTAGCTAGTCCATTTATACTTTTAATTCGTAATTGGTATCTCTATTGTTGTAAATTTTTGGTTTGATATCCCATGTTTAGCACACTATATTTTAAGTGGTATCTTTTTGTTATCGCATCATAGTTGGTATACATTAATATTTGTATAGATTAGTTACTTTTTATTGTTGCCCATATGATTTAATGTTCTTATCACTTTATGCACCATCATGTTTTACTTGTTTTCCCATATTTTATATCCCTTCTGTAGTTTTAAGGGGGAGCATTGGTATTTTCTTTAATTGGGGGAGAAGTAAGTAATTTTTTAATTCTTTAACTGTAACAACCCGCCTTTTTGGAGACGATTAAATTCCATAATTAAAAATAAATTGGCAATTTGGGGAATTTCCCTAAATAGTAATTTTTGGGATTTTCGAGGATTAAATGATTTTCGAAGGATGTTGTGATTATTTTTGGGACTATATAGGTCGAAATATTTTAATTATATGTCGCCGTTGAGTAAAGCGACACGAGGTAAGATTTCTAATTGGAAAAACCGCATTTATTTATTTTGGGTTGGAATAGTGATTTGCGGTCAAGTACCTCAGATGGAAATTTCCACTGCGCCATGATTCTTGGAATGGCTGAGATAGTCGGAAAAGAGTGTCCGATTTTCGAAATTGAGTTTCGGGTAATTTTAGAGGTAAAAGTAACTCGTAATTGGGTAAACGAGTCGTTTTTGGGTTTTAAGGGGTATAACCCTTTTATTCTTATTTAAAGAAGGATAAAGGGAAGAGAATAGAGAGAAAAGAGAGAAATAAGAGTGGGAAGATAGAGAGGAGGAAGATAAGAGGAAAATGGGGAGGTTCCGCCAAAACACCGCGGGAATCGGCTCGAGGACGTCGGATTTTATCCACGAGGCAAGTGTTTACTTGCTTTATTTACCTTTTTGCATAAATATCTCATACCGTAGTTTGGTATAAACAAACCCTAAATATTTTGGGTTGGGGTTTCGTGGATAAAACGGGTTTTTGGGAGTTAAAACAATTAAACCCCAATAATATTTCAATTTGTGGAACTTAGGTTTTAATCAAAATTAATGGGTGGTTTAGGGTTCTAGGATGTTTAGAACCCTTTATATATGTTTATTTGTAGTTGGTTGAGGTTGTAGGACGTTGGGTGAGGCGACAAAAGCTTGGGAGAAGCTTTAATGACCGAAACCGTCACGGAGAAGACGATGAACAGTAGCCAATGTGCTTCCCGAATCGATTCGACCGAGAGGCGAATCGATTCGGCTCTTGGTCAAAAAATAAAAATTGTAGATCTTTTCGACGCGGTCGTGTGGGAGCTGACCGCGTATTTTTCTGATTTTTTTTGGATTTATAGTTATTTTTCTACGGAAAGCTATCCGAGATTGAAATCATTAGTTGTAACTAATTGGAGATAAATATTAGGGGTTCTCAAAAGGATTGTTAGGACCTCTAAAGAATTTGAGGAGATATTAAAATCTTTGGATTTTTAGTAATAAATCCAAGTTATGATTTAAATGGAGGTTGGATTGAATTTTGGGTATTTTGGAGATTGAAGAAAATCGCCCAAACATTCACCCTCGAATGGGCCGAATCGATTTGGGTCCAGACCGAATCGATTCGCCCAAGAGGATTTGGGTTTCTGCAATGGGCCGAATCGATTTGGATTTAGACCGAATCGATTCGAATTCGCAAAAGGGGCGAATCGATTCGCCTTGGGCAGAATTGCCAGTTTTCTCCTCTTGTGGTTATGGGGAGTTAAATTAAATTTGGAGACTCGTATGGGGGGGGACCCATTTATCATTTGGGGGATTCCTAAATAAGGGTTTTGAGGATAAATAAACCTTTAAGAGATGATTGAGGTAATTAGTATTGAACGAAGTAAGGAAATACTTTGGGTTTAGTATTATGCTTATATGAATGCATGATTATGATTCTTTGAGAGAATCTTTGGGATTATTGGTCAGGGCTAGATGAGATTGGCAAATATGGTCATTTATATATTCTAGGAGGAATATATGGTATATGTATATACTATGTGATTCAAGTATATATATAATTTGAGATAAAGGATTTTGAAAATATATATATGAATATTTTCAAAATGGGAAAAAGGTAAATGATTTTCATAATTGACAAATTATGGTTACACACCTCCCTAAATTGCTATCATAAGGGAAATTGCGTGCGTTATGGTGATGCCCCCTAGCTAATGAATGCAGGGTGGCTATATTCCTATAGGCCAAATGGACGATTATTGTTTACTGCGCTGGTTAGGGGATTCTGGGTGTGGTCTTGACTTTCCCGCAGGCATATGGCCACTTCCCGACATTGGTAGATTCCCAGGTTGTCTTGTATAGATAGGTCCTGGAAGATGATAGATATTTAGGGGCGCGTCCAGTGGGGAAACCCGGAGGGGTGGTCTTAGTTTTATTAAAGCAATTTATTATAATAAATTGGCTTTATATTTACATTTCCTGAGTATAAAAAGGGAAATGCGATAAAGGTTTGGCTTCGGTAACACTCCCGGATGGAAGAAGGCATGTGGAAGCATATGATTGATCAAAGCATTTTTATGATAATGAAAATGGCTTTGAATACATTTCGTGAGTATAAAAAGGGAAATGGGATGATATTAAACGGAAAAGCATTTTTATGATAATAAAACTGGCTTTTAAAAAGTATATGATTGGTTAAAGAAATTCATGATAATGAATTGGATTTTATATTTACATTTCCTGAGTATAAAAAGGGAAATGGGAAGTTTTGAGAAAATGAAAGTATTGATAAATACTTGGTATATGAATCCTCAGTCCGGGAGATAGATTAGGATGGTTATGGTAAAATGTATATATATATGGATGACTCGAGTACCGAGGGTCTAATGGATCCCGACGATCGACCTTGCCGCGTAGTAGTGTATCGGGGGGGGGGGGGGGTTCCTTGTTTGGATTTCGCTTTGCGAGACACCCCACGCACGAATATGGCATTGTGTTGAGACTGGGGAGAAGTTTAATTCTTAGTGCTCTAATATTATAAACGCTTATGGTATATATATATATATATATATATATATATATATATATATATATATATATATATATATATATATATATATATATATATATATATATATATATATATCTTTCTGTACTGAGGGACTGGCGGATCTCGACGATCGACCGTGCCGCGTAATAGTGTATCGGGGGGGTTCCTTGTTTGGATTTCGCTTTGCGAGACACCCCACGCACGAACATGGCATAGCGTTGAGACTGGGGTGAAGTTTAGCCCTTAGTACATTGCTTGGACTATCTAGGATTAATAGTGGGTTGGTGATAGACTAGTTTAGCAGGATAGCTTGACTAGGATGTTTAGAGGGATGCGCTAGGAGTGCACTGTTAGTGGAGAGGTGAGGAGTATCTCATGGGAGTGCGATACCAAACTTAAATATGAGATAAAACCTTTTTCAAAATAATAAGGCATTTATGCACTTGCTAAATATTTTCAAAACTCGGGCTCTGACCCGTTTATCTACTTTTCCTTTCTTGTTATATATTATATATATATAGGTGTCCAGACACAGGAAAGCCTGGATGACACATCTTTCGAGTCAGACGTCAGCTGCAGCAGTTGTGGATGCGTACAGGATTCTCGATAGACGCTTCTATCCTTGTACTCTAGATAGGAGGTACTGTATAAATATTTGGGCCAATGGTCCAAGTGCATTTATTTATTCTTTTAGAGCATCATTCGATATGGTTGTATATTTTGACCGAGTGTTCGGTTATCTTATTTCATTTCAGTTTCATTTCCGCAAAACTGTGTGGATGTTTTATTTACAGTTGTTAAAAAGAGTAGTAAAGTTAAAATTTTGACACCGGCCTAATAGGTTATTATTAATTAAATGGATTTTTTGACGGTGATGCTAAGAATGATCCATATGAGACTCCTGTTATAATTTGATATAGGAGTGATCGCCCGGTATTTTATTAGGCGGGGTGTCACATTAACCTTTGTCTACTCCTGAACAAAAAGGGGGAGAAATGCTATCTAAACCTTTAGTTTAGGAGATCTAACTTAGGGGGAGACATCACTTTTTAAGTAGGTCAATGTTAGATAAAGGGGGAGAATTAATTTAGGGGGAGTATTTATTTAAATTGCATTTTATATTTTGATATTCCCTATTCGTTTAATGGTTTGCTTAAGTGTGGACGATTTATTCTTTTAGTGGAATTTATTTAAAGAGGTAGAGCATCCTTGGGTCGTGTCAATAGAGTTTGTATTTTTTATTTTTTGGGTGGGATGTTGTGTTTAGACAAGCTTGACGGCCCTTTAGGATTTTTGGTTCGATTTTGTCCCAGAATAGCCAAAGGGGGAGATTTGTAAGAAAGAATTTCCAATTAAGTCAATTTGTAGTATTGGCTTAATTCCGAACAAAATGTTTTGAGTCATAGGATAGAGTGTCAAGTTGTATCCATCCAAGCCTATGACGAGTTTGTGTTAAAGATGTAGCGGCCCAAAATTTAAAGCTTCATCATTGCCGAGTTTAGTTCCATGTTTCTACGTCAACAACATTTGGACTCCAAAGTCTCCAAAAGGTATGAATGCACTTTTATATATGTAGGAGACTTGGAATATTTTTATGGGTGTTATTTTAGTCTAAAATGACTTTTTATTTTCAAAAATAATTTTAAAGCTTTGTATTAAAGTTTTTGGGCTTAAAAATGAAAAAGGACTTTTTTGAATTTTCGTTCGAAGTGTCGTTCGAACAGATTGTCGTTCGAATGATAATTCAAATGATTTTTGCCAACAACTTTGTTTTTTTTAATCCCTGACTTATCATTAGTAAAGTCGTTCGAACAAGCTCATTCAAATGACCTCGGAAGTTTTCTGACAGTTTTTGTTTATAAAACTTTCCACTTGCCTACTTGCTTTCCCACTACTTTTTTCTGTTTAAATAAGTGCAAGAAACCCATTTTTCACAAGAACTTTCATTCCCTCCAAGAGAAAAGGAGAGAGAGATACTTGAGAGAAAAAGTTCCTTTTTGTGTGCATTATAAAATCATTTAGTTTCATAAAAACACAATGTTTACACCTATTGTTTTGTTTTAATCTAAGTATCCACACACACACACACACGCATATATATATATATATATATATATATATATATATATATATATATATATATATATATACACACACATATAGACCATTGGTTCATCTCTACCACAACAAGGAGAAGTTTGGGTTTATTCTCTACCCACAAAGGAGAGTAATTGTTTGCTGCAGCGTTCCCACTTGAAGAAAGGCTTCGAGTGCGGTTTGACGGAGACCAAAAGCCTCATTGGTGGATTCCAAGATTCTGGTGGAGTTCGAGGTTGTCAACTAGGTGGAGGTATTTACCAGAAGACGCATTAAGGCTTGGACGGAGTCTAGTCGAGGAAGTAAGTCATCTGTCATGTAATTGTAAAACCATACTTAGTGAACTTAAGGTTAGGGGTTGTCCGAGGTTTTTCCCATTTGGGTTTTCCTCGTACATCGCGGTGTAGTGTGATGTAACACCCCGTAATTTTGAGGATTTCATATTTAATTATTTTGGGAGTTATAAAAAAATATTTAAATTGGAGAAACTTAAATTCATGAGTTGGAGAATTTATTTAAGTGAGCCGAATTATTTATAATTGGCGACTTTTAAGTTAAATGGTTCAAAATCTCGTGTGTCGCATTTTGAGGTCAAAATTTGGAAATGTCGAAAAGTATTTCGGATGGCAATTCTGAGTGCGCGGTTGCGTCCGGATGGGTCTAGATAGTCAGAAAAGAGTACCCGGGGGTAGTAATTGCGTCTCGGAGTATTTTTGGGCATAGTCGGGCCCACACGGGGTGAGTTAGGCCATTTTAATTAGGCCCAGATGGCCAAGAACGGGACAACGGGTTTTAACCTAATTTGAGAAGTGTTAAACAGTACACACAAATTCTAAGCATAGCTCTTGAGAGGAAAATTGGGAGAAAGCAAACCAAGAGCAATTGGGAGTCTTTTGGAGCCAAATTAAAGGATTAATTTGGGGTGTTATTCATCAACCAATCTCTACACCAATGGAATCAGACCCTACGAACAATCCAGGCAAGTGGTTGACTGTTGTGATTTCTAAATTGATGATAATCAATTCATATCATAGTGATGTGTAAATCAAAATCCGTTTTGGGGATAAATGGGTACAAAATGGGGTTTTTGTTCATGGAACTATTGAATGATATTCAAAGTAAGAATTAGTTGTGTTGTATATCTCTGAGTATAGATTGAATTAGTTGTGTTGTATATCTCTGAGTATAGATATCTTATTTAAATGAGAAACCGGAATATAAAATGGTGGAATTTGAATCTGGAAGGTGAAATTGTAGAACAAAGTTAATGGAGATTTATGGAAAAACCCATTTCGGGAATTGTGAGATAATTTGAGAAATTCATATACTAGAAAGTGTATATGATGTATAAGATCAAAGTCCAATATGCTTATGTGGTGGGATGACTTGATTAGAGGTTGAAATTAAGGTTTACAAACCTTGAATTTTCGTTAATGGTGGAATTCAGTGGGGAAGAAGAACTTCCACTAAAGGATCCATCGATCGATCGGGGTCCATCGATCGATCGACGATGGGAAAAACTTGGCAGGTCGAGCAGTTGATGCTTTGCCTTGTTTTATTTTTATCTTGGGTATAATTTTAATTGGTGAAAAATTATAGAGAAGTTAATAGCTAGGGGCTCAAAAGATAGTTATTGGGAATGTTCAATTTAAGTTAAGAGTTGGGACTTAAAGTAAGAATTTCGGGTGAAACATATTCAACTTAATTATGGACCAAGTGAGCGAGTCCGGGTATGTTGGTAATTATAGGTAAATATAATTGAGAAATTTATGGAGATGAATGTGTGACACATTGTGGGTGAATATGTGAGAATGAAATTATGAGATGTAAAAATGGACCAAGTGAGCGAGTCCGGGCATGTGGGTTAAGTGACACCAAAGTATTAAATTAATTATCGAGAGAGTAAATTAATTTGGAGTCGGAATATAAACTCGGGAAATATTAAGTTATGGGCCAAATGAGCGAGTCCGGGGATAATGGTTGGGTGACACCAAGTTATTAAATTAATGGATGTGTTAATTAATGAAAGTAGAGTCGGAAGGTAGACTCAGAAAGGTATTAAATTAATTGATGTTGTAATTAATTAATTTAGAGTCGGATTGTAGACTTCGGAACGGTATGGATTAATTAAAGTGTAAATTAATTAAATGAGAGTCGTATCACAGACTCGGATTGGTATAAATTAATTAATGTGTAAATTAATTAAATGAGAGTCGTACCAGAGACTCGGTTTAGTACAAATTAATTAATGTGTAAATTAATTCACTGGGAGTCAGACCACAGACTCGGATCGGTATTAAATTAATAGGTGTGTTAATTAATTTAATTAGATTCGGACGATAGAGTCGGGAAAGCATTAAATTAATAGGTGTGTTAATTAATTTAATTAGAGTTGGATGATAGACTCGGGAAGGTATTAAATTAATAAGTGTGTTAATTAATTTAATTAGAGTCGGCCCATAGACTCGGGGAGAATAGTATATGAATTGAGGTGTGAATTAATTAAATGAGAGTCGGACCACAGACTCGGATTTGTGTTAATTAATTAATGTGTAGATTAATTAAATGAGGGTCGGACTACAGACTCGGATATGTGTTAATTAATTAATGTGTAAATTAATTAAATGAGAGTCGGACCACAGACTCGGAGTTGTGTTAATTAATTAATGTGTAAATTAATTAAATAAGAGTCGAATCATAGACTCGGGCAAATTTCATATAAATTATTGTGTAGAGTATTATTATTTAGAGTCGGACCACAGACTCGGGAAGATAAAAATTATTAAGTGAGAAAATTAATTAAGTTGAGTTGGGCCAAAGACTCAGGAAATTACAGGCTAGTGTTTCGACTTTTTGAGTAGCACGGTAAAGCTGGGGTTTATATTATATATATACGGTGTAGTGATAGTATATATATAGATGTGTGTATATATTGTGTGTGCTATTAAATATCAGTGATTAGATATTTACTTAATTTATATACTCTAGTGCTATCAAGGGAGGTTGCGTGATGTGGGTGGATCCCCTAGCTTGAGGAGTAAGGTGAGTATATCCCCAGGTCATAGCGTCCGGTATATGGGTGAGGGGATTATCTCACTTTCAGGGAAGGAATATGACCGCCTCCACTTTGTTTATGTTTTGGGCCAGGTTGGTGAGCGATTCCAACTTGGGTAACTAGGTTATGTGAGCACACCTAGTGAGATAGCACTTTAGAGGGAATCATCCAGCGAGGGTATACTCGGAGGGATGGATATACGTATGTTATATATGAGGATGTTCTAGTAAAGGTACGTATATAATGGTATTAAATATTATATGCCGGTAATAATACAGTGTGTGATGTATTTACTTTATATAACTTGTGACACAATTATATGCTACTATTTAAGAAGGAATTAATTAAGTTAATTGTGAGATAACTTATAATTCAAAAATCATTGTACTCGGGTTAGAGTAGTATGACAAGGGGGAGGTTATACCAAGACTAGTTGGACGGGGTAGTACAACTAGGTGGGGGGGTCAAGGTAACCGATAGGTGTGTACAATAGTGGAGGGGTGAGAATGTCCACAAGGGAGTGCGACCTTAACTTAAATATGAAGCGCATTCATGCATTTTAAATTACTGCAGTTAATTCACTTGCTAAATATTTTCAAAATGTTTTGGGTTCTAAACCTTGCTATAAAACTATTTTCAAAACCTTTTAGGTGTCCAGCCACAGGGACGCCAGGATTGATATTCTATTTCGGGGACACGGAGCTGCGGCATATGTGGATGCTAGCAGGAGTTCGGATTAGACGCATCATTCATTTATTCCTAGAGTAGGAATCATTTATCAGTTCCAGTTTTATTTAGGGCTTGTCGCCCAGACTTCTCAGTACAGTTTTTAGATGTACTTATTCAGGTGTTGGATGTTTGTTTTGGATTTAGTTTTTGGTGGCCGATGGTTTATTCGGCAAATTATTTATTTAATTACTCAGTTGAGTTCTATTCAGTTGTGTGAATGGTTCATATTTATTTCCGCATGTACTGTTTTGTTAATTAAAAAGTTAAAATTTGGCACCAGCTTTTGGAATACAAGGTGGTTATTAAGTTTTTTGAAAAAAAGTTTTCGACAGTGATGCTAAGGATGAACCAACTGGGATTCCTGTTTTAATTTGGTATAGGACTGATCACCCGGTATTTTATTAGGCGGGGTGTCACATGTGACTCATTTATTTTTTATCTTGCAAAAATCGCTTAGAACGCATGCTTAGGATAATTAAAGATAAAGTTGGTTTAAATCTCACACTAGTGAAATTTGGTGCTAAGAAATTGTTTGGGTGATGTTAAATTAATTTAATTCAAGTCGACTAATTTTAATTTGATAAAATTTGGTTCGGCCTATATAGAAAAATGAATTAATCATTGTTAGGCAAATTTTAGGACTTGGGTTGAATTAATTTGTTTAAGTGAAAATTTATATTAGAGTAATTTAATTTCACTTTTAGTTTAGTTTAATTTTAATTTGAACTAAATTAAAATTTGTAGTTTGTTTTTGCTTTCAATTTGAACCATCCAATTCAATATTTAAGGAAATTAATATTTTAAAAGAAATTTTAATTATCCAGGGGCTTCCTACACTTTCAATTGTATGGTTATTTACTGCAGTAAAGTATTCAGTTTATATTCACTCTGATTTTATATGGTTTGATCTCACTAAGGTTTAAGGAGGAGCAATTGAAAATAGGTATGGTAAGATCACATTGCATGAAATTTTCATGTTACACATCCACACTTGATCTTTGTCATTAGTTGCATTGATATATGTGATCATTGATGGTTTTACTTATGAAATATGTAATGACGATCACTTTGATTCTATATTGGTGCAAGATTGTTAAGATGCATAAAGTTTTGATAGCAAAAACTCATGACCTCATAATGTATAATTCAAGTTTATAAAGTTACATGTATAGCCCAAGTTGGATACTGTTAGAGTAAAATTTAATATATGGGCTTATATATGAAATAAATATGAATTATATGCTATCAAATAAAGTTAGGACTATTAAAGTGATTAATTTAAGTTTTGGGGCCTTAATAATGTTGTTGATACCAAAAATTATCCATCTATGTGGACCTATCAAAATAGACACATGTCTCCTGACGTGGCAATAATCTTATGTGGAAACCAATTAAGTCGGCCCTGAAAATAGTTGCTCGGCTAGAAGTCCAGCCAATATAACAAATGTCGACCATTAGAGTAGACAAATAGTCAGCACGTGGGATACAGCCAAAGGTCACTTTACATATGGTCTAGACTATCAACCATTACATTCATTATGTACATGTGTAAATGCTTAAATATATAAAAGCATTCCAACCCTTGATCTCCTGGTCACTATAAATGCATCGTGTACCTTTCATCAAAGGAGGCAGATCACAAGATAGAACGGATTCTAAGATATTCTTATTGACAAGAATACATAGCTTTCTATAATCACTCAAATCAATACAATAACACTAGACGTAGGCTTTCTCATCCAACTGAACCACTTTAAAAACTCTTTGTCTCTTATGTGTTTATTTCATTGCATACTATATTTTATCTATTATTAGAAAATTGGGTCTAGTTCAGTTTTTGACATCAACAGATTGACGCCGTCTGTGGGAGCGTGTGTCTAATTATCGTTATCTATCTCTATCATCCTTGTTCAAGGAAAAATGAATAACCCTGAGTCTAGTGCTAGAAACGAAGGCAACCCGAATATCCCCTCTGCTTCACATACAACCGCCAACCCAAATGGCATTCTTGCCAGTCTTGTCAGAGGTCAGGAAGTTATGTAGGAAATAATGAGGAAATTAGCCCAGTCGATGCAAGCCAGATCTCCTGCCTTTTCCAGGCAGCAAACTGTTCCTTTGACGAGAAGAGAAATGCCACCTCCGACTCCTAGACATGGTCGACATAGTTATTCCTGGTCATCACGTGATACGTCTTATCATCATGGAGCAAATTCACTACTCAAACCTTCAGAATCTTATGATGGCCATTCTTTTGCCTCTGAAAGACCAAGCGTTTTGGAAAGATTGAGTAAGGCTTTACCTTTTAATCATTTGGAACCCTGAGCAAATAAGAACCCTTCAAAAATGTTATCAAGAGCTAGTCAACACACAACCGAACATCATAACCCATCAAGATCTAGCATCCGATGATCTGTGCGCATCGAGTAGACCTCTCAAGAGGATAATTCAGCGCAAACACATGGTCAAAATAGCAAAGCAGCTTCACACAAATCCAATGTAGGTAATCCTTCATGGAAAGGATCAATCCAGTGATTAGAAGATCGACTGGGCGAAATGGAAAAAACAAAGAATCCCTTACAAAGGAATTTTATTAAGGGATAACCTTTCATTCAGGCTATTGTTGATTTCCCAACTTCATCCAAGTTAAAACCCCAGTGGTAACTCTTAAATATGATGGAAAAACTGATCCAGTTTTACACATCGAATAGTACCAAACTGCAGCTGACATCTATTCAGTCCCTGATGAAATGAGATGTAGGGATTTTTCAAGCACCATCACGGGTTCAGCCCAAATGTGGTACAATAGCTTGCCCCGAGGATAAATTGCTGATTTCAATCAACTAGTCGAGCTATTCATTAGTAAATTTTGTTTTGGGTTCAAACCAGTGAAGAGAGTATCCCATCTCCTAAATGTCAAACAGCGGGTAGGGGAAACCACCAGAGAGTACATCACTCATTTCAATAACGAGAAATTTGAAGTGGTTGACTACGAGGAGAAAATGGCCATTATTGCTTTAATGAGTGAATTGCTTTCAGAAAATTGATACTATGAACTTTCCAAAGATCCTTCTAAAACCATGACTGAGCTCATGGCTAAGGTAGGATTAATTATGAATGCCGAGGAAACAATGGCTGGCAAATAGAGTCCAACCACTAAGCCTAAAAAGAAGGATCATAAAGAGAATAAGGAGCATAAACCAAAGACTGAGGACAAGATAAAAAATTATAGGACATGTATTCCATTAACTATCAGCATTCACCATATCCTAGAGGAAATCAAACACAATAAATATTTGTAATGGCCCAAAAGATTGAGAGCACCACCGAATAAGAGGGACAAATCTAAATATTGTGAATTCCACAAGGATCATGGCCACACGACGGATAGTTGTATTGCTTTGAAGAATGAAGTGAAATCACTCATCCGTCGAGGAAAGCTGAACAAGTTTATTGATTAGAGAGAAAGCAAAGAAGCAAGAGCAAGGTTAAATTCTCCCTGCAAGCCTAGAGATGATAGAAACATGAATCATGAAGACAATTATGAAAATGATCCTGACTTGCCAAAAAAACCTAAGCAAGTAAAACGTGAGGTAGTTATGACAAGTTTTAGCTCATTTGATTGTCATGTAATTACAGGTGGTGATGCAGGAGGAGGAGATCCACTACTAAAAGAAAGGCATACTTAAATGAAGCACAAGCTTGTTCTTAAATCCAGAGAATCAATCTGAACGAAGATGATCGGCCCAAGAAAGTCAATAAAGATAACCAAGTAATTTACTTTTCCAAGAACGATCTTTCTAGGGTATTATATCCCTATGATGACCCATTGGTCATCAAATTTAGAATACAAGACGTCATTATCTCCAGGGTTTTGATTGACAATGGGATCTCGACTGATATCATGTTCTATCCTTGCTTTCAAATTTTGGATCTAAAACTCGGTCAATTGGAGCCATACCACGGGCCATTGATCAATTTTTTAGGCGACAAAGTCTACCCTCTTGGGACTATCAAACTGGA
This sequence comes from Sambucus nigra, assembly GCA_949130495.1. Taxonomy (NCBI): domain Eukaryota; kingdom Viridiplantae; phylum Streptophyta; class Magnoliopsida; order Dipsacales; family Adoxaceae; genus Sambucus; species Sambucus nigra. Next base: position 2,314,347 of record CASBWL010000029.1, read on the forward strand.
AGTGTTATTCAGCACTTGGCCAACAAGCCGCACAGAAAAGATATGATTCTTCGTGAGGGATAAGAACGTTCAGTCAGCCTACAACGTGATCTTCGATGGGGTAGGGTTAAAAAAGTTTAAAGTTATACAGTCCATAGTCCATCAATGTATGAAGTTCCCAACTCATTTTGGGGTTGGTGTTATGAAAGGACACCAAAAGGTGGCCAGAGAATGTTATTACTCCTCAGTCGAGCAAAATAATTCGGATGATTTGAAGAAAAATACCATCACTTACCAGGTACATACCATGGAGCCCAACAATGAGTCAGAAGTTGAAACTCTGGATCCTGGAGATGAAACGAAGATAGTCAAAGGGAAGATTGTTGAAGCCATCGAAAGCATAATCCTGGATGATGACAAACTATAAAGGACAACCCAGATCGATTCAACATTATATCCAATCCATAAATAAGAACTGAATGCATTCTTAAAATAATAAATGAATGAGTTCGCTTGGAGTCATGATGATATGCTTTGGATTGATACTAACTTCCTCTGTCATGAACTCAACATTAATAAGGACACTAAGACGATCAAGCAAAGGCATTGGGTTTTTAGTCCAGAGAAAAATAAATATATTCAAGAAGAGGTGGAGAAATTATAAAAGTACCAATTCATTGAAGATGTTAGATATCTAGACTGCTTGGCGAATGTTGTGATGGTCAAAAAGAAAAATAATAAGTGGAGGATGTGTGTAGATTCCACTAATTTAAGTAAAGTCTGCCTGAAGGACCATTTTCCCCTACCTAGAATTAATCAGTTGGTGGATGCTACATCAAGACATGAGCTCTTGAGCTTTATGGATGCTTATTTTGGCTATAACCAGAGAAGAATAAAACCAGAAGATTGGGAAAGAACTTCTTTCATTACCAATCGAGGTATTTATTGCTTCAATTTAATGCCCTTTGGGATAAAAAATGTTATGGCAACGTACCAAAGGTTGGTCAATAAGGTGCTTGAAAACCAAATTGGGAAAAATATGGAAGTTTGCGTGGATGATATGTTGACAAAAAGTAAGAAGGATTCAGACCATATCAAGGACCTTAATCAAACTTCCAATCCGTTGGAAAAGCATCGGAAGAAGCTAAATTCAACCAAGTGTGTGTTCGGTGTACAAGAAGGAATGTTCCACGAATTTATGGTAAACCTAAGAGGAATTAAACCCAATCCGATAAAAATAAAGGCCTTGATAGAAATGCAATCGCCGACCAATACAAATAAAGTACAAAGGCTTGCGGGCAAAGTGGTAGATTTGAACAGATTTATTTCTCGGGTTATATATAGGTGTTTGTTATTCTTCAAGGTTCTTCAAAACACCTTTGAGTGGAATGCAGAATATGAAGAAGCATTCCAAGAATTAAATAAGTACTTGGGATCACCGCCCTTATAGTCCCGACTTGTTTTGGGAGAAAAGTTGTATTTATACTAGCCATTTCTGATTCAGCAGTCAGCTCGGCATTGGTTAGATTGTATAATGGAATACAAAAACTAGTTTAGTACACCAGTAAAGCATTCTGAGGATCCAAAATTAGGTATCCACGTTTGGAAAAACTTTCCCTAGCTCTCATTGAAGCCTCCATGCGAATGAAACCATATTTTCAAGCACACACTATCATTGTGTAAACTAATCTGCCTCTTTGACGAGCTCTTCACAAACCGGAGAAGTAAGGAAGATTAATGTACTGGGCAGTAGAACTAGGAGAATACGATATTGTGTATGAACCAAGATGATCCTTAAAAGTACAAGCTTTGGCATATTTCAATGCAGAATTAACCTTTCCAGAAGTTACAGACCAACAGAACTTTCCTGTTGAGCAGACCTCTACGGAGGATAGCTCAAATCAAAAGCATGACAAATTTGCAGCTAATCAACTCGAGTCTTCTCAAGGCAAAGAAATAGCCCAAAAATATATTTAGGGGAGTAAGAAGATATTCCACTATGGAATTCTATTGACAGAGGGCTTCAACGGTGATATGCCATTATCGAATTTATATGTGGATGACTCCTTATGCGCAAGCGAAAGTGGAGCAGGTATAATACTCAATACCCCTGATGATATTGATGTTGAATATTCTCTTAGGTTTCAATTCAAGGCATCAAATAATAAAGAAGAATATGAAGCTTTGATAGTCAGACTAGAATTGGCTCATTCATTAAACGCCGAGTAAGTAGTGGTGCATAGTGATTCACAGTTAGTTTTTAACCAGATACTTCATATCTATGGAGTCAAGGGATAATTGATGACTAGGTATTTGGCCAAGACCATGGCAATTATTTCCCAATTTCCAAGTGTTCAAATGAACAGGATCCCAAGAATAGCTAATACCTGAGCTGATGCACTAGCTCGACTAGCTTCAGCAATAAGAATTGCACTTCGGGGAAGCATTCCCATTAAAATCCTAGCAAGTAGAAGCATTAATAAAGATCTGATGATCTATTTTATTACTGTCAATTTAGGTCCCTCTTGGATGGATCTGATCAGGGCCTATATTGAAGATGGAAATTTACCAGCTGATCCTAAAAAAGCTAAAAACTCCTGTACAAAGCAGCTAGATATGCCCTGGATAAAGGAGTCTTATATAGAAGGGGAGTAACTATTTTCTTATTGCGTTGTGTTCATCCATTAGAGGTGGAAGATTTGATTAAAGAGATGAAGGAAGGTTCTTATGGAGCTAATTCGGCTAGTCAGTCATTGCTCCAAAGAATCAACACACAAGGATACTATTAGCCGATCATAAGGGTCGACTATAAAGCTTTTGTAAGAAAATGTGACAAGTGCCAAAGGTTCTCAGCGATTCATAAATCACCCACTGTTGTTCTCACACCAATTACCTCTCCTTGGACATTTACTATTTAGGGAATTAACTTAGTCGGCCCACTACCAAGCACCAGAGGTAGGTTCAAATACCTGGTAGTTTTTGTCGACTATTTTACCAAATGGGTGGAAGTGAAGCCATTGATAGAGATGCCTTATGAGAAGGTATATCAGTTTATTTGGAAGAATATCGTACGTAGGTATAGAATGCCTTATGCTTTTATTATAGACCATGGCACCCAGTTTGATAATGATGAATTTGAAGCATATTGTGTTCACTCCAAAATCCAGAAAATCCATTATGCACCAGGCCATCCACAAAGCAATGGTCAAACAGAGGTGATAAAAAAAATCTGCTGAATGGATTGAAGAAAAGACTTGATGCTGCAAAAGGATACTGGATTAATGAATTACAATATGTACTCTAGGCTTATAGAACAACATCAAGGAGAACAACCAGGGAAACACCTTATATGTTGGCATTTACGGTAAAAGCACTAGTATTAGCCGGGATAGGCTTATCAACTCACAGGGTGCTAAATTCTAACTCTCCACAAAGTGATTTGATGCGCAGATTGGATTGAGACATGCTAGAGGAAGTCCGAGAAGAAGTTGCACTCAGAATTGCTGCATACCAACAGAGGACATCTCACTTTTATAACAAAAGGGTCAAGCCTACCAACCTTAAAGAGGGAGACTATGTCCTTAAAAAGGTCATCCAGAAGACCAATAAACTTTAGGCTAATTGGCATGGCCCATATCGTATTACCGCAGTTATCCTATCAGGGATTTATTGTATTAAGACATTAGATGGGGAAGAATTCAAAAATACATGGAACGTCAAGCATCTTCAAAAATATTACCAGTGATTAAAGAGATTGGCTATTGTATTTCTTTTTTTTACTTTATGTTCATCACAAATGGTTTTCAAGAAAAATAAAACCCTTAAGTTTCGATTTATTTTGTTTTCGATTTTTTTTTTAGTATGGCGATTAACTGCACATAAGTGCCAATCAACCGCACATATCAGTTTGAGCTTAAAAAATTCGAGATGCACCAATATCTTCATCTCTCATCTGATGAAACCGTATGAATTTCTATTAACAGAGCATGAAATAAAAAGTGTGACCCGATCAAGTGAAATATCGACTTGATCGACATTACTATTTCATTCTAAAACTCCAAGTACAACTCAAGCAGTTACAAAAAAAAATTACTTAACTAAGTTAAATGAAGAAAACATGTAAAAATTCCTAATATGGGAGTACAAACATATATTCCACATACACTTAGTCACCACTAATAACTAATGCCAAACTTGGATCAATAAATCTCAGTGCATTAGTAGAATCTGTGGTCTTATAATCACAGGTCAACACTGATAACTAATGCAAAACTTAGATCAATAAAACTAAGTGCATTATTAGAATCTATGTTCCTACGGTAACATTCAATCAAATGATTGATTAAATAACCATAATTTGGTAAATAAAAGGTATGAATTTTTATACTAACTGTATTACATTCAAGATTAAATGTGTGAAAAATATAGAAAAAACTGGTCAGCTGGACATTTTCCTTGAGCTTTAGAAGATGGTTCCACTCTCTCCATACCAGCAAGAGGATCATCCAAGCAATAGGGAGAGTTGATGAAATTAAAATTCCCCAACATTTGAGTATTACTGCTGCTCGGTACATTGATTAAATGAGGAGGATGAACTATTTCATGAACGTTATTCAGCTCATAATCCCCTAAATATATAGTGATTAAGCATTTTGGAATTACAAAAGGAGCGACCCATGATTTGTCCAACGTGAAATGAGTCTTCTCATAGTCCTAAAAACCAGGGTCATTCCAGTGTCATAACTCACTGTCTTTGTCGTGTTTCAGCAGGATTAGTAAGTTAGTCCAACCCCACTTATAGCCTTCACGGTGACTTTGTGCTAAATGATCGTCCAAGTGACCAAGAGCTTCATTATAGCCTTCCATCCATACCACTCTGTGTTGTTTGTGAAATTGAAAGGTCAACCGATCAACCTGATGTTGAATCTTCTTCAAGTCATCAAACCTCACTTTCAACTGAAGAGTTTGGTCGGCTATAACTTTATCTTTAGCTTCCAGCTAAATAGTTAAATCAGAAATGGCATGGCTCTTTGCTTTCAACTAGACAGCTTGGTCAACTAATGTTTTCTTGGTCCTTGCCTCTTCTATTGATGGTCGGCTAGTTCTTCATTGCATGGAAATCTGACCAGGTTTGGTTTTCTTCAAAATCTCAAGTTTCTCTACCAACCTAGAATTTTCAACTTCTAAAAAAGAAGCACCTTCATCGGCACCACTAGTAGCTGATTTCTTCAGGCTATCTAACTCATTTATGATCTCATTATTTTCATTCTCAAGAAGTTTGTCTATCTCACTGTCTTCATCTAATTCTTTTTTTAAATCGTAGTATGACTGTTGAACATAAACATATGAAATTTCATTCAAACATGCAAGCAGGCACAAGTATAATAAATATAACATAGTCAACCAAAAAGGGAAACCGTCTTCATTGATAAACCAAAAAAATACATACTAGTGGTCCTATTACAAAGAAAATGAACCAAAAAGAAAATAGAGGAGCTAACCTTCTCCTTATCTTGAACAATAATTCCAGAAGGTTCATCGGCAGTAGGGATTGCGTCATTATGAGATTTTAAAGAAGACCCAACAGGAAAAATGTTGGATTCTCTAGACCCTTCTTCATCATTAAATTCTTCCTTCAAGTTCAAAAGAGAACCTGGGTCATGTTTTTAGAATAACTCAGAAGTCTCAACATTTCCAACATCCTTAAGTACCTCCGGCCAGCCTTCCTTGAAGGATCTTTTCTTATCATAGTCAATTTGACCACTAGCAGTCAAAAGTTCCTTATCCCAACCTCTGTCAAAAATATCCACTTTCTTAGTCTTCTCCTTAGACAATTCAACAGTCAGAGATTTAATTTTCTCCTCGACAGATGTCAGGAGAGTTTTTTTTCTACCAATGCCTCTTCAGCCACGCTGGCCTTATTTTCAGCAACACTCAGGTTGACTTCAGCAGACTTCAGTTTGTTTTCGGTATGAATGGCGCTGTCATTAGCTACCTTTAAATCATGCTCCCAAGACTTCTTCTTGGACTCCAAACCTTTTCGACATTCCTCCAATGATTTTTTCGAACCTTCAAAGGCCTCTTAAACCTCTCCCGAGAATGAATGCAGGCGCTCGTCTCTCATCGTAATCTGATCAAAATTGACCAAAAACTACAGCAAGTAACAATGGCAAAGTCAGAAGAGAAAACTGAAGTTATTAAAGATGAGAAAAGAAAATATATTGATTACCAAGGCTAAAGGCTTATATTCCCTCTCAGTTAGATTTGATTCGGGAATGCTTATAATGGATTCCCTATCAGCAGGGAGTTTGCTTTGTCTAAAAAAATTCCTAACCAGACTAGTATTGTTAGTCACAGATGATGACCTAGCACCATCCGGGCCAGCTTATATTTTTTTTTACTAACTCCAGTTGGTCAGCAAAAACTTTCATTGTCTTCTCAGAAAAACCCTTTCTTAACCTCTTGGTTTGAGTATTAACAGAATCAACTGGCTCAACATGAGCAGCCTGGGGCACTTTCTCCACAAATTTTGATATTTTCTCAACCTCCTTAGACTTCTTGGCATAAAAAACATCCTTATCAGTATTCTTCTTTGTAGTGGGAGAAAGAGGTGTGTCGAACAAGTTGGGAAGTTTTCTTTTCCCCATGGTAGCAGTAGGAGAAGTGGGAATTATAGAAATGTCTAAAGATTCAAAATATGAAGAAGTACCAAGATCTCTCCCTACTTCAATAGATTCTTCCGTCGAGGACGTGGCAACTGGCTCTTCTTCCAAATTTATGGGTATTGAAGGCACAACAGCAGTTGGTATAGCAACAAATAATGTTACAGAGCTCCTGTATTGCACAGATAAGAGGTCGATCTAGATTGGTCTTCTCTAATTTTTTTATGAATGGACCATAAGAATTTGAGTTCATCAATTCGGATATCACTCTTTTTGGGACACTTCTTCTTTTTATCATCTGTAGAAAAACAAAGTGGCAATGTTACTCGGCATATTCTTAAACAGTTAATCAGCATGAAGATAAGAAGAATAATAAACATTTCAACAACCTATGCCACGTCCAGCCTGAGGACACCTTGGTCCATTACACACTTCTCCTCTTTGAAGAGGAATATGTTGCCAGTTCTTAACTATGACCCATAGTTAAAATAGTCTTTATTGGAGTCAAGCAAGTGAACAACTAGGGCTCTGTTGACAAACCTAGATTTCAAATAATAGGTGTTGTGTCTAGTAACCCATTTATAGCAAAAAAATTAGCTCAGGGATACCAATACGGGTTATATGAATTTGATTGAGCCTATGAATACCATTTACAATTCCCCAAATATTGGCGGCTACTCTAGTAGGAACGATATTAAAATATTGATAAAACTCTGGACAAAAATGATTTGTGGGAAAAGTGAAACCACATTTAACAATGAACAAAGAGCGATTCCAATGACCCTCTGGTAAAGGGAAAACATAAATTGGGAGAATAGGCATTTCTAAGTCTACCCAGTCTGGGATATTCCATTCCCGCCTAAACTCATCTAGAGAATCCCGATGAACTATATAAGCCATGGCTATGGCATAGAAAGAAAAGAAGCGAAATGAAAAATGAGAAGAAAGCTTACAGAGAGATTAATGGCGGAAGCAAGAACGACGATGAAGATGAAGGCAGAAGGAAAGCCCGGAAATCAAAGAGGAGTTTGAAAAGTTTAAAAATGTGAAGTGCGGAAAATCTGGAAATATCTCATCCCTTATAGCTTACCTGGGTAATCGTGCAAGAAATTATTAGCTATTTCGACGATTGATATTCGGATGGCTTAGCAGTTCTAAAAGCGCAAAAATACAAGTATACCCTTTGGCAGTTCGCTACAAATTATTTAAAAAACTGCCATTACAAAATCAAAACATGGAAAAATTTCACAACTATTACATATAAACATATGCCAATCAACTTCAAAGAAGAATATACTCCATCCTTTCAGCAAAATCATCAAGAATGAAATATTGGGGGCTTCTGTTGATACTAAAAATTATCCATCTATGTGGATCAATCAGAAATAGACACACGTCTCTTGACGTGGTAATAATCCTAAGTGGAGACCAGTTAAGTCGGCCCAAGAAATAGCTGCTCGGCTAGAAGGCTGATCAACATAACGAATGTCGACCATCAGACTAGATAAATAGTCAGCATGTGGGATACAACAAAAGGTCACTTTACATGTGGTCTACACTATCAACCATCACATTCATTATGTATGGGTGCAAATGTTTAAATATATAAAAGCCTTCCTATCCTTGATCTCCTAGTCACTATAAATATCGTATACCTTCCATCAAAGGGGATAGTTCACAAGATAGAACATATTATAGGATATTCTTATTGACAAGAATACGTAGCTTTTTGTAATCACTCAAATCAAAACAATAACAGTGGACGTAGGCTTTCTTATCCAGCTGAACCACTTTAAAAACTCTCTGTCTCTTACGTGTTTATTTTTTGCATATTATATTTTATCTGTTATTATAAAATTGGGTCTAGTCCAGTTTTTGACATCAACAAATGTATTATTAAAGAGTGGGTTTTCATGTGTAGAGAGAAGCGTAATTTTAATTTTTATGATTAGTTAAAATAAAAAATACGAAAATATGAAAAGACACAATTGTCTTATAAATAGGGGTCATGGTCGCCAGATCACACAACTCTCTTTTTTTATTCCCATTGTCAGAGAGAAATTCAGGCATAAAATAAACGTGTTGATCTGGAACATCATAAGACCTCAGACTCGGATATTTTACTTTTCTCGTTACGAATTCAGGTACGCTTCCGCGGATTCAATATTTTTATTTCTTGATAATTCAGTATGAATGTTCCTGTTTGTGTGATGGTTTTCATAAAATAGAAATTAATCTAATACGTGGATCTCCCTCCCCTATAACTAACAATCTGAATTTAATGTGTATAAGGAGGAGGCTTAGTTATTCATTTTTTTAGTTTTTAATTTTGCTATATTTTGAATGGTTTTTTAAAATATTTTAGTTCAAAATGTCAGGTAATTATTAACCTTAATTTTGTTCAAAGTCTAATTTTTAAATTAAAGTGTATTAAAGTTTAATATCAATATAATAAACTCTAAATGCCACTTACACTATAATCAAATCACTGACATCACATTCACTTGCAAGAAATTGAAATCACACACTCCCACTAACACAACCACCATATATACATCCCATAGCCAATAAATAATTAAACCACGTATAAAGAAAGGGCTACTATGCTTAACCTCGAACTAAAACTTCACCCATAAAGCCAATAAATGAATTACTTCCCATCCCATAAAAAGAAGGGGCTTTGTGAATTTAGGACCTATTGTAATATGTATTATGGAAATAGGAGAACAAACATTTTAGTCATAATTTTAGTCACTCATTTTTAATAAAGACGTTGGCGCGGACCCATATCCATAAAACGTCAACCATTCACAGCATGCCATGTCAGTCGATAATTTGAAAATATGGGCTAAAAATGGAAACGAAATGTTTATTGTCCTATATCCATAATCAATATTATTTTAACTCCTAAAAGTGCATAATTTATAAAAAGAATCACATTTATTTTGCAGAACATAACTTTGAGATCTATTATTTGTGGTAACAGACCATGAATGCAAATGCAAAGATAAGTTGGCACAAAGAAAAACATGTATAATGTTGATACCAAAAATTATCCATCTATGTGGACTAATCATAAAAGGACACATGTCTCTTGATGTGGCAAATGATCCTAGTCAGCAATCAGCTAAGTCAGCCCAGAGGTAGTTGCTCGGCTAGAAAGCTGACCAACTTATGAATGCCCAACAACGCTAAAGATAAATAGTCAGCACGTGGAAAACATCCAAAAGTCACTCTACACGTGGTCTAGTTATTCAACCATAAATTCATTATATACGTGTGTAAATGCTTGTATTTATAAAATCATTCTAACTCTTGATCTCTGGGTCACTATAAATACATTGCGTACCTTTCATCAAGGGGAGAGAGACACAAGATAAGAATGAATTATATGATATTCTGATAAGAATACATAGCTTTTTATAATCACCCCAATCAATACAGCAATAGTGAAGTAGGCTTTCTTACTTAGTCGAACCACTTTAAAACTCTTTTTCTCTTTTTGTGATATTTCTATATTTTTTATATGTTAATCTAAAATTGAATCTAGTCCAATTTTTTAGATCAACAAATTGGCACCGTCTGTGGGAACGTGTGTCTTAACATTGTTCTCTATCACTTACCTCCTTATTCAAGGAAACATGGATGACCCTGAGCCTAGTGTCAAAAACACAGGTAACCCAACCATCCCATCTGCTCCGCCAACAGTCGTTGGCCTAAATGGAATTCTGGCCAATCTGGCCAGAGGTCAGGAAGCTATGCAAGATACAACGAGGCAATTAACCCAGTCAATGAAAGCCAGATCTCTAGCCCTTTCAAGACTGCAAACTGTTCCATCACCGAGGAGATAAGTGCCACCTCCACCTAATAGGCATAGACGGTATAGTTATTTCAGGTCTTCACTCGACATTTTCTATCATCCGGGGACAAGTTCATCCCTTAGACCTACAGAATCTTATGATGGTCATTCTTTTTCTACTAACGGACCAAGTGCCCTTAAGAGACTTAGTAGAGATTCACCTTTCAATCATCTGGGGCCCCGAGAAAGCAGGAATCCTCAAAGACAGTTATCTAGAACTAATCAACATCCAGTCGACTATTATGAGGCATCTTTTAGGACCCAATCAAGCGTCCTAAGAGTAAGGCATGCCGAGGAGGAACAAAGCTCATCTTAAATGCGCGGTGGAAGTAGTCAAGACGTTTTTAATGCGCTAGGGGTAGATAATCTGGTATGGAGGGGTCAATTCAATGATTGGAAGATCGATTAGGAGACATGGTGAAAGCTAAGAATTCACTGCAACAGAATCTAACCAAGGAATCGCCCTTCGTCCAGGCAATTGTGGACCCCTGGAAAATTCAAGCCACTGGTAATCACTCCTAAATATAATGGTAAAACTGATCCAGTCTTGTATATTAAATAGTATCAAGTTACATCGAACATTTATTCAACCCCGAATAAAATGAGGTGTAGGGCTTTCTCAAGTACCACAACTGGTTCAACCCAATATGGTATAATAATCTGCCCCGTGGACAAATTGTGACTTTTGGCAAACTCGTCGAGCTATTCATTAGTAATTTCTATTTTGGGGAAAAATCAGCTAAAAAGGTGGAACATCTCCTAAATGTCAAACATAGAGTAGGAGAAACCACCAAGGAGTATATTACTCGCTTCAATCATGAGAAGTTGGAGGTCATCAATTGTGAGGAGAAGATAGCCATGGCCACTCTAATGAGTGGGATACTTCTTGAGAAACTGTATCAAAAGATCCACTTAAGACCATGGCTGACCTCATGACCAAAGCTGGAAAAAATGAATGTCGAGGAGGCGCTGGATGCTAAGAAAGGAAAAACTTCAAAACTTGTTGATAAAAAGGAGCCCAAGGAACCGAAGGATCAGAAGGAGAAAATAAAGTTTAAGGATAAACTCAAAAAGTATGGATCATACACTCCATTGACTGTCAGCATTCACTATGTCTTGGAAGAAATCAAGCAAAATAAAGATTTACGATGGCCTGAAAGGTTAAAGGCACCTCCTCACAGGAGAGATCAATCCAAATATTTTGATTTTCATAAAGATCGTGGCCACATTACTGATAGTTACCTCTCCTTGAAGAATGAAATAGAGTCACTCATTTTTCGAGGAAAATTGAACAATTTTATTAATCGGTGCGGAAGCAGAGATACAAGAGGAAGGTCAAATTCTCCTCGCCAGCCTAGGGATGACAGGAAAATAAATTATGATGATAATTATAAAGATGATCCCGACCTACCGAAGAAGCCTAAGCAAGCATATCGTGAGGTAGCTATGATAAGTTTTGGTTCTTTTAACTGTCATGAAATTATAGGTGGCGATGCAGGGGAGGAAATCATACGAATGAAAGGAATGTCTATCTGAATGAAGAGCAGGCCTGATCCAATATACAGAGAATCAATTTAAACGAAGATGATTGGCCCAAAAAAGTCAATAAAGATAAGTTGGTGATCATCTTTTCCAAGAATGATCTCACAGGGGTATTATATCCTCATGATGATCTATTGGTCGTCAAGTTTAGAATTGAAGATATCATTGCCTCCAGAATTTTGATTGATAATGGGAGCTTGGTCGATATCATATTCTATCCATGTTTCGAAAGCTTGGATTTAAAACTCAATCAGTTGGAGCTCTACCACATGCCATTGATAGGTTTTTCAGGTGAGAAAGTCTACCCACTTGGTAATGTCAAACTGGAAGTGTTGTTCGGCATTTGGCGAACTAGCCGCACAGAAAAAATACGTTTCTTCGTGATGAATAAAAATGTTCAGTCTGCCTATAAAGTGATCCTCGAAAGAGTAGGATTGAAAAAGTTTGAAGTTATGCCTTCTACAGTCCATCAGTGTATGAAGTTCCTGGCTCATTTTGGGGTTAGTGTTGTGATATGAAATCAAAAGGTAGCTAGGGAATGTTATTACTCAACAGCAGAGCAAGATGGCTTAATCGACTTGAAGAAAAAGACAGCATGGAGCCCAACGGTGAAGTTAAAGCTCCGGACCCTCGAGATGAAGTGGAGTTAGTCGAAAGGTAGGTTGTGGAAACCACCGAAAACATAGTCATGGATGATGATAAACTGAAAAGGACCACCCAGATCGTCTCAACATTGGATTCATTCCTTAAACATGAACTGATCGCATTTTTTAGGCCACGAAAACATGTGTTCGCCTGGAGTCATGAGGATATGCCTGGGATTGATCCCAGCTTCCTTTGTCATGAGCTCAATGTTAATAAAGAGGTTAAGCAGATCAAGAAGAGGCAAAGGGTGTTCAGTCCAGAGAAGAATCAAGCTATCCAAGAAGAGGTGGACAAGTTGTAAAAATCCCAGATTATTGAGGATGTGAAATATTCAGAATAGTTGGCCAATGTTGTGATGGTCAAGAAGAAAAATAATAAATGGAGGATTTGCATGGGGATCATTTTACCCTGCTTAAAATTGATCATCTAGTGGATGTTACATCAGGACATGAGATTTTAAGCTTCATGGATGCTTATTCTGGTCATAACCAGATAAAAATGAAGTCGAAAGATTAGGAAATCACTTCTTTTATCACCAACCGAGGTACGTACTACTATAAAATGATGCCTTTTGGGATAAAAAACATAGGATCAACGTACCAAAGGTTGGTCAATAAGGTGTTTGAGGAATAAATAGGCAAAAATATGGAGGTTTATGTGGATGACATGTTGACCAAAAGAAAGAAGACTTTAGATCATATTGTTGACCTCGGTCAAACCTTTGATCAGTTGGAGAAGCATCAGATGAAGCTGAATCCGGCCAAGTTTGTTTCGTGTATATGAAGGAATGTTACTCAAGTTCATAGTAAACCGAAGGGGCATCGAAGCTAATCCAGCAAAAATAAAAGCACTGATTGAAATGCAGTCGTCGACCATCAAAAAGGAAGTACAAAGACTTACGAGAAGGGTAGCAACTTTGAACAAATTCATTTCTCGAGCAACGAACAAATATTTACTATTATTCAAGCTGCTTAGAAAGACCTTTGAATGGAACAAAGAATGTGAAGAGGCATTCCAAGATTTGAATAAATACTTAGATCACCACCCTTACTGTCTAGACCTGTCTTGGGAGAAATTTATATTTATTCTTAGCCGATCCTGGTTGTACCGTCAGCTCGGCCTTGATTCGATTGGACAGTGGGATCCAAAAACTTATTTACTACACCAACAAGCCATTTTGAGGATCTGAAATCAAATATCCACGCTTGGAAAAATTAACCCTAACTCTCATTAAAGCTTCTAGGCGCATGAAACCATATTTTCAAGCTCATACAATATTAGTGTACACTGACCTACCTCTTCGGAAAGCGCAACACAAACCTTAGAAGTCAGGATGATTAATGTACTGGGCAGTTGAATTGGGGGAGTATGACATTGTTTATGAACTAAGATCTTCATTGAAAGGCCAAGCTTTGGCAAATTTTCTCGTAGAATTCACCTACCTAGAAGAGGCCAATCAACTCCATTTACCGGCCTAGAAGACTTTCGAGAAGGAGAACTCGCCTAAAAATAAGCTTAAGTTATATCCAATCAACCTAAATCATCTGAAGCCCAAGAAATGGCTCAAAGATATGCAACGGAGAGTAAGAAGTTATTCCACTGTGGAGCCCTATATCAGCAAAAAGCTTTAATTATGATATCCTGACTTGGAACTTATATGTGGATGGCTCCTCATGTGTGACTAGAAGTGGAGCAGGTATCATACTCAATACCCCAGATGATATTGAATTGAATATACCCTTAGGTTTCAATTTAAGGCTTCAAATAATGAAGCAGAATATGAATCTTTGATAATCGAACTGGAATTGGCCCATTCATTAGGCGCCAAGCAAGGAACCACACATAGTGATTCATAACTGGTTGTCAACCAACCGTTCCACCTGTATGGCGTCAAGAGAAAATTGATGATTAAGTACTTGGCAAAAGCCGAGGAAGTTATTACTAAATTTCTAGGTGTGCAGATGAACCGAATACCAAGAACTGCTAACCCCAGAGCTGATGCACTTGCTCGGCTAGCTTCAGCAACAAGGATTGAACTCCAAAGGATCATTCGAATTGAAAAATTGGAAAGTAAGAGTGACGAGGAACAAATGGTTAATTTCATTGCTATAGATTTAGGACCCTCTTGGATGTATTCAATCAGGGCCTACATTGAGGTTAGCACCTTACCAACTGATCCTAATGAAGCTAAGAAGCTCTGCTACGAAGCAGCCGGATACGTGTTAGATGAAGCAATCTTATATAGAAGGGGATTAACTATAATCTTGATGCGTTGTGTTCATCCCTTGGAGGTGAATAATTGATTAAAGAGGTGTATGAAGGTTTTTATGGAGAACATTCAGCTGGTCGGTCATTGCTCCATAGGATTAATACATAGGGATCTTATTGGCCAACTATGATGGCAGACTGTAAGGCCTTTACGCAAAAGTGTGACAAGTGCTAGAAGTTCTCTGCAATTCATAAAGAACCCAATGCTACTCTCACCCCAATTACTTCACCCTGCTCATTTGGTATCCGGGGAATAGACTTAGTCGGCCCTTTGCAGATCACCAGACGTAGGTTCCAATACCTTCTAGTTATTGTTGACAATTTTACCGAATGGGTGGAGGTAGAACCTTTGATAGAGATGCCTTATGAAAAGGTTTATCACTTCATCTGGAAGAATATCATATCTAGGTACGACATGCCCTATGCCTTCATTACAGATCATGGAACCCAATTTGACAATGATGAATTTGAATAATATTGTCTTTAATAATTGTAAGGACATATTTTTATGAATGTCCGTCGCAATTTATTATGTTGTATACCGTTACAACCATCGAAGAAGTTCAAGAGCATCTACATC
This sequence comes from Sambucus nigra, assembly GCA_949130495.1. Taxonomy (NCBI): domain Eukaryota; kingdom Viridiplantae; phylum Streptophyta; class Magnoliopsida; order Dipsacales; family Adoxaceae; genus Sambucus; species Sambucus nigra. Next base: position 2,329,882 of record CASBWL010000029.1, read on the forward strand.
AAGACGAATCCTAATGTATCAAGTTCTTCATCAAAAAGACTCCGCAAAGTTTACTTTGGTAAGGTTACGTTTTAAATACCTTAACTTTCCACTTAGAGATTTGGGATATTTTTACAAAATATTTTCTAAGTGTTGGACTAGACTTTTTCGTCAAATTTGGGAATGAGTAATTTTTTCTAAGTCCTGTAGCATACCTTGATTTTGACGCCAGGTCGTGCAAGCGAGATAAGAATCTCATTCGAGCGACATATGATGTCGCGCGATATCGTTTGAACGACACGTGTATGTCATTCAAGCGAGACATGTATCTCGTTCGAACGAGCTCTAATACCGAGGCAACACAATTTTGTATAAATACTCATTAATTGGTTTCGTTTTCATTAAGAAGTTCCAGTGTTTTGAAAGACAGAAAACTGCGAAACTGCAGAATCCTTTTGACTTATTCTTTTAGGGTTTAATCCTTTTTTGTTCTCAATTCACAAAAATCCCGTATGCTTTGGTGAATTGCTTTGGTGTTCAAAGAACACACTTTGCTGTTATTTACTCTTATGGTGAGGATAACCTATACCGAGAAGACTGCGTGTCTAGGATTGCGATCCTTGAAGTATAGCTGCGTATGAACCATTGCTGATTTATTTCTTGCCGTTGCTTTGGAGGTTTGACAAAGACACCGTGCGTTACTCTTGTGGGCGAAAGCAAGATTGTATGTAAGTCAATGGTCTTGTAAACTTGTCAAAGTTCTAGAAATAAAAAGGTTTTGCCCTTCGGGGATTTTTCCTTAAACTTGTGTCGTATACTTTATGTATTTATGGTTTGACACACGCACACACGTAGTTGCATGGTTTGGGGATGATTTAATTTTTGTTTAAAAATAGACTCTAATTAAATAAGGTTTAATTGGAAACTTGCAAATTTATTTAAATCGGTATCACACACCGTCATCACGTTTTACAAATTGGTATCAGAGCGAGTTACGCTAATTTATCGCGTGATCTTGATTTTTCAATGGTTTATTTTTTTTATATAATTTGACTTCTCATGTCGTCAAATTGGTATCAGAGCGGGTTATGCTATTTTATCGCGTATTCCTACTTTCCGCAAAATTGTGTGATATTGATTTTTTTTTAAAAATCAATTTTGTGAAAAATCGCAATTTTTTCGATGGAGCACTTATTTAATCGGATGCCCCCTTTGATGACATGAGTCAGAGTTCTGATGATATAAATCATTTGAATTTGACGTATGCTAAAAGAATTGATTTTTTGGAAAAAGAAAATTCTCGTTTTAAATCCGCGATGGATCTTTTGCAAATGGTTCAAAATCAAAGAGATTTTTATCGTGAAAATTTTGTTTCTTTGGACCATGAATTTAATGCTTTAAAATTGTCGAAGAAGGAGAGTGATGATAGGGTCCTATTTTTAGAAGAAGAATTATAGGACCTTAAAAATTCGATAGTTTGTGTTTGTGCCAAAGAGGATAAAAATATTTTAGTCAATGAGTTTGTGGCACGTGAAGAGACTCTTAGGGAAAAGTTTGCCTTAATTGAGGGGGAGAGAGATACCCTTTTAGGAATTGTTGATAATTTGAAAAAGGCGTCCCTTAAATTAGAAGAGTCAAATTTGTTGCTTGAATCAAATATTTTGAAGTTGAAAAATGATTTAAACGATTCAAGTAGGTTTGATAGTGATGGTAATGGCTCATCTTATTCTCATGCTTCTAGTGCTAAAGCCAAAACTATTTTTTGTTTTAGAGGGTCAATTAATCCCAAGGACGTTAGAAAAGATCACACTTTAGGTAACATTCCTACCTTTTACACATGTTCATATTGTGGTAGGAAAGGTCAACTTAGGCATTTTTAATTTTGATCTTGGAAAAAGTCCTAGGTAGTTTATGTCTAGTGTTCCCTTGGTTCCTAAATCCCCCACACGATGTTTCACATCTATGTGGGTTAGGAAATCATTTTTAGAGGCACTAGATTTTAGACAAGTTGATTCTCATTTGCTTGAACATGATTCTTCTCTTGCCATATCATATAGATGATTGTGTTCGCATGTTTATCATACTCTAGTTTTTTGGTTTCATGATATTTATGTTTAATAGCGTTGTGACATGTACTTTTTGTATAAATTTTTGTTTTTAAAAATTTTGAAAAATACAAAAAGATTTTATTTTGATTAAATTTTGGAAAATCCAAAAAGATATTTGTATTTTGTTTGCACCGTTAATGGATGAACACTTAGGATGATCAAGTCACAACATCATTAGATATTTTTTTCATGTGACTATTTGATAGTGTTTTGAGACAAAAGGTCAATTCATCCATCTGCTTTATAATGTTTGGAGTCATTAAGATGTAATTCGTTGTTACTTCCTACATGTTTGACTCATGATTTCCTTTATTGCACATATGCACGGATTTTTTTTATTATTGCGCTTATCTATCACATGTTAGTTGAGTGTTTTCATCTCAATTTTGTCTATACAATGAACCAAATGCGATAAAACAAGACAGTAAAAAGTTTACACCTTTGAACCCTGGTTGTGAGGATTTATATGTTTTGTTTGAAAATGGTGAAGGGCTACGAAAGGTTATCATTTATCCTTTGCGATTAATCCGCCGTTTAATTGGACCAAAAAATTGAGGAATTATATTATCCGGGGTCCAAAGAGGTCTAAAAGAGCTCGAAAAAATTTAAAGGCAATAAAAAGAAATTCATGCCAAAAAGGGGCCATTTAGGTATTTTACCAATTCCCCAATGTTTGAGAATTTAGATTACCTCAAAAAAAATATACATGAGGGAGTTTGGATGGAAAATTAAAACGGGTTTGCACGTCCTTGAATGTCTTGAAAAAGTGTTAAATAGTTTTGGACGTTATTGGTGTGAAAATCACTTTGACTTTGATTTGTTGATTTGCATTAGATGATGTCATCTAAATTCAACAATTTTTACACCAAAGGATGTTTTTAATGTTCATTCGTTAATGGTGCACATATGCATCATGCACATATGATTGATTAATTGAGTTGATTTACCTATCGAATGTGTTCACACCCATTCATTCCATTACCATGACTTGGTTTTTTTAGTTTAAATCCATGGTGTGATTTTTTTGTATCTTATTTTGTACAAAAAAATTTGAAAAATCAAAAATAGTTTGTGAAAGTTTTTGAGATACACCTTTGCAGGCGCGTAGTTTGTTCCTTGTTTGCTATGCATTTTATCTTGAAACTCCATGTTTTGATTGTTTCTTCTTATCTGTCTATTTGGGGACATCATAAAAAGGGAGAGAAATAATTATCATGTTATGGGGGAGTTTTTGCATTATGGGGGAGATTTGATTATATTGATTGATATATTCTTATATCATTTCAAACTCGATGCGTCATGAAGGTTTTTGCTTTATCCCATGTGTGTAGGTACAAAAATTGAAGATGATTATGTTGCATGCCCTGATGAGAAAAGCTTTTAGATTTGATGATGATTTTTGAAGAACAGTTTGAGATCTCGTAAATTTATTCATGGGAGGGTAGATTTGAATAGGAATTTTGGTATTTGATAATTCAGATGTTTTTATATATGTTCCGGCATAGACATGGGGGCAAATTTGTAAGGACATATTTTTATGAATGTTCGTCACAATTTATTATGTCGTATACCGTTTCATCCGTTGAAGAAGTTCAAGAGAATCTACATCAAGACGGATCCGAATGTATCAAGTTCTTCATCAAAATGACTCCGCAAAGTTTACTTTGGTAAGGTTTTGCTTTAAATACCTTAACTTTCCACTTAGAGCTTTGGGATATCTTTACAAAATATTTTCGAAGTGTTGGAGCGGACTTTTTCGTCAAATTTGGGAATGAGTAATTTTTTCTAAGTCCTGTAGCGTATCTCGATTTTGATGTCAGGTCGTTCAAGCGAGATAAGAATCTCGTTCGAGCGACACCTAATGTCACGCGATGTCGTTTGAACGACACGTGTATGTCGTTCGAGCGAGACCTATATCTCGTTCGAACGAGCTCTGATATCGAGGCGACACAATTTTATATAAATAGTCATTAAATAGTTTCGTTATCATTAAGAAGTCCCGGCGTTTTGAAAGACAGAAAACTGCGAAAGTGCGGAATCCTTTTGACTTCTTCTTTTAGGGTTTAATCCCTTTTTGTTCTCAATTCACAAAAATCCCATATGCTTTGGTGAATTGTTTTGGTGTTCAAAGAACACACTTTGTTGTTGTTTACTCTTATGGTGAGGATAACCTACACCAAGAAGACTGCGTGTCTAGGATTGCGATCCTTGTGGTATAGCTGCGTGTGAACCATTGCTGATTTATTTCTGGCCATTTTTTTGGAGGTTTGACGAAGAAACCGTGCGTTACTCTTGTGGGCGAAAGCAAGATTGTATGTAAGTCAATGGTCTTGTAAACTTGTCAGAGTTCTAAAAATAAAAAGGTTTTGCCCTTTGGGGATTTTTCCCTAAACTTGTGTCGCATGCTTTATTTATTTATGGTTTGACACATGCACACACGTAGTTGCATGGTTTGGGGCTGATTTAATTTTGTTTAAAAATAGACTCTAATTAAATAAGGTTTAATTGGAAACTTGCCAATTTATTTAAATCGGTATCACACACCGTCGTCACGTTTTACAATAAAAAATCTAAAAACTCCATTCTACACGAGGCCATCCACAAAGCAATGGCTAAACAAAAGTAACAAACATAACTTTGATCAATGGGTTGAAGAAAAGATTTGATGTTGTTAAAAGGAATTGGATTAATGATCTACATTCAGTATTGTGGGCTTATCGAACAACGCCACGGACAGCAGTTGGGATAATACCTTACATGCTAGCATTCAGAACTGAAGCAATGGTACCAGCTGAGATAAGCTTACCAACTCATAGGGTGCTAAATTTTAACTCTCCCCAAAGTGATTTTATGTGTAGATTGGACTTGGACATGTTAGAGGAAGTTCAAGAAGAGTCTTGAATCAAAAATGTTTCCTATCAATAAAGAACAACTCACTTCTATAACAAAAAGGTCAAGCCGACCAACCTTAAAGTAGGCGACTATGTTGTTAAGAAGGTTATCCAGAAGAATAAAAAACTTAAAGCCAACTGGCATGACCCATATCGCATTTTGCAGTTGTTCGACCTCGGACCTATCACCTCAAAACACTAGAGGAGGATGAATTCAAGAATCCATGGAATGTCGAGCACCTTCACAACTACTATCAGTGACTAAGAAGAATAAAGCATTGTATTCCTTTTTATTTCAAGATCAATAAAAATATTTGCCCTTTCTTTCATTTTGTTTTTAATTTTTTTCTCCGGAGTACGGCAATATACATCCCCTAGAAACTGTTCTATAACAACATGAAATCAGGTTAATGCCGATCAATAACAGCAACTTAAACTCAAGTTGTTTATCCAAATATAGGAAGAGTGTAAAATACATGTTTTAGACAAATGAGATCCTGATACAGGGTCAATGTAAAATACAGGTTTTACACAAATGATATCCTAATATAGGGTCAACGTAAAATACAGGTTTTACATAACTGAGATCCTAATATAGGATCCGTGTAAAATGTAGGTTTTGCACATCTGAGATCCTAATACAGGACCATTGTCAAATACAGGTTTTACATAACCAAGTAAGATAAAATGTCATTAGTAGACTCTAAGGACCATTAAAAAATACAGGTTTTTCACAACTATGTACAATACTTGGTCGTCACTAATACATGATACTAAATTCGGATGAATATATGTAAGTGCACGGTCCTATGATTTAATAATTCAAGTTAACTGATTATATAATCACAAGCTTGATAAATCAAAAGTATAAATGTTCATTTCAATTGACTAACTATGTTACATTTAGAATTCAATACAAAATGCAGGAAAAAGCTAGTCGACATGATATTTCCATTGAGCCTTGGAGGATGACTCTACTTTATCCATGCCAGTTGGTGGATCATCCAAACAGAAAGGAGAGTTGATGAAGTTAAAATTCTATAACATCCTTCTATTACTATTGCACGGCTGATCAAATAAGTGAGGAGGATGAATTATTTCTTGCTCAACATGAAGCTCATAATCCCTTAAATACTTACTTATCAAACACTGAGGAATAATATTAGTAGGAATCTAAGAGGTGTCCAGTTTGAATGGAGGCCTATCACAGTCTAAAAAGCTTGGCTCATTCCAACTCCACATCTCACTGGATTTATCATATTTTAACAAAGTAAGCAAGTTGTTCTAGCCCCACTTATAGCCCTCTCGATGACTTTGTGGAAAATGATCATCTACATGGCATAAAGCTTCATTATAGCCTTCCATCCAGACTCTTATAGGCTTCTTGTGGAACTAGAACGTTAGTCGATCTACTTGAATTTGAAGCTTCTTGAGAATATTCTTCTGGGACTCCAACTGCAAAGCCTGATTGGCAAGATATTTATTTTTAGCTTCCAACTGAATTGACAAATCAGCAATGGCAGTGGTCTTGGCCTTTAATTGAGCAGCTTGGTCAGTGCTTTTATTGGTCCTTGCTTCTCCACTGCTGGTCGATTAGTTCTTCGTTGACTAGAAGTTAGTCATGGTTTAGCTTTTTTCAAAGTCTCCAGTTCTTTTATCAACTTGGCATTCTCAGCCTCCAAGAAATAAGCACCTTCATCAGTGCCTCCAACAGAAACTTATTAAGGATCTCTAACTCATTTCTGAGCCCATTATTTTCCTCTTCAAGAAGTTTGGCAATCTCCATGGCCTCATTAATTTCCCAATTCAATAAGAATTCCTTTCTTCTATATAGGGAAGCATAATTTTCCAATTTCTTCTCAAAATCCCAACCTCCACTTAAAGATTTTTATTTGGCTTCATAGTCAGTGTGAAACAAGGCTCTGCTTTCAATATATTATTTTTGTAGATCTTCAATCATTTCGCGGTAAATATCATTATTTTGCCACATTCTATTCAGGAAGCCATGCAAGTGAAGATATAATTCCCTAACTTGGTCGGATATATATGGATCAAGTAGGCCGACAAGTCCTCTTCGTATAGATCAATATGGTCAACTTCTAGAATTTTTCTACTCTACTTAGCAAAATCAGATTCAACAGATATTAGAGCGTTTATCCTAGCATCAAATTAAAAATTGCAAATGTAAGCATACAACTATGTTTTCTGAGCAAATATCAAATATAAAGGAAAGAAGGTAAATGTAGGATACGTACAATTTAGCGAAAGAGTAAAATGTTTTCAATGATAAAACAAATGACAAGTACAAATCATTGGCCCTATTAAAAAGCCGAGGAACAAAAAAGGAAAACATAAAGTAATTAGACCTTCTCCTTATCCTGGTCGGCAGCATGGAGAACTTCATTAGGAGATTTTAAGTAGATTCAGCAGGCCTGATGGTAGACTCACCATACCCCTCTTCATCATCAAATTCTTCCTCCAAGTTAGGAGGAGAACCTGCGTTATGTCTTTGTAACAACTCAGAGATTTCAATAGTTCCAACTTCCCTGAGAGTCTTCGACCAACCGTCCTTGAAGGATTTGTTCTTGGCATGGTTAATTTGACCAGTAGTAGCCAAAAGTGCTTTCTCTCATCCCCTATCAAAGGAAACCACCTTCTTAGTCTTCTCCTTGGCTAAGTCAGCCGTCATAATCTTAATTTTCTCCTCAAAAGTAATCGGGAGAGCCTTATTTTCTACCAAAGGAAATTCAGCCAAACTAGCCTTATTCTGAGTAACACTTAAGTTGGCTTTAGCAATCTTGACCTTAGTCTCAGTAGAATTCATATTGGTCTCAACTGACTTCAGCTTGTTCTCACCCTCAATGGCTCTGTCATTTGCAAACTTCAAGTCATGTTCCCATGGCTTATTCTTATTTTCCAGAGCTTATAGGCTACCTTCCAAAGATGTTTTTAGACCCTTAAATGCCTCTTCAACTTCATATGACAAGGAACACAGACGTTCATCCCTCACTATGACTACATCAAAGTCGGCCAAAAACTGCAGTGAGTAAACAATAAGAAGTCAGATAAAGAAAGAAAAGATATCAAAAATAAAAACAAAAGAGAAGACAATTACCAAGGCCAAAGATTGATATGCCCTCTCAGATAGTTTTGACAGGGTAATAAGTGCAGCGGACTCTCTGTCAGTTGGGAGTATACTCTCCCTCAAAACTTTCCTGGACAAACCAGGATTGTTAGTCAAAATGATGATCCAGCACCATCCAGTCGGCTTGGATTTTCTTGAAGAACTCTAGTTGATCGACAGTACCTATCTTGGTCTTCTCGGGCAGACCCTTCTGTGACAACCCGCTATCCGAAATAAAGGGTGGCCAGCCCTAAACCCCGATGAAACAGGAATCATAGATAAATACCATTCTCAGCATCAACTATAACATACAGAGTAACAGGAATAACCACACAATATTCCAGAAAACGGGTTATCAAAAATTTTAGTTTGTAATTTAAAGAAAACACTTTCAACAACCCATAATAGAAAAGAGGGTGGAAACTCCCACAAACATATGTACATGTAATCCAATAGATAAGAAAGGACCGAATGAAGCGTCGATCGATACAATCCATACAACATACAATAAGTTTCATGTGTTACATAATACATCCATTATACAATTACAACGGTTTGGGCCACACGCCCGAATAAAGACTGATCATAACTAGAAAGCAATAATGGAGGCGTCTACACAAAATATCCCGTGATACCCGCAAAATGTCACGGCTCCTCAAAAGACTCGGAGAAAAGAAAGTCATTTCGGGCGACCTTGCGGTGGAACACCTGAACGAATAAAGAAGATACATACGCAACAAGAAAACGAAGAACCGGTCAGAGACCGGTTTGATATGATCACTAGATAAATGACAGGTATGACAATAATGTACAAGTAAGCATGAATGATATTCTAGCATGGTAACATCATATAAAGAACTAAGACAGATAAATGATTATTAAAATGAAATCCAATTATACAAGAATTTAAAAGTACTTATAAGCCTTTTTCATCTTTCATCATTTTCAATTTCATCTTCTTTCCATTCCTTATCAGGAATACATTTATTACCATGTGCTCTTTATGGCACTTATCTCAATAGTATGCCCTTTGTGGCATATCATTTACTCTTTATGGCATTAATGCTCCATCGAGTCCAACTCGATAATAGAATAGCTATAAATATATATATATATATATATAACGATTCTAAGACCGCCCGTCCGGGTTTTCCCACCGTGCGCGTCCCTAAATAACCATCATCTTCCAGGGCCTAACATAAGACAACCTAGGATCCTATCGCAAACGTCGGGAAGCGGCCATATGCCTGCGGGGTAGTCAAGACCACACCCGGAATCTCCTACCCATCGCAGAAAAATATAAAACAAGCGCTCATATGGCCTAGGACTATATCCTCCCTGCATTCACTAGCCAGGGGGCTTCACCTCACGCACGGACTTCCCTTAAGATGGTATTTAGAGAGGTGTGTAACATCCATTTTATTTATTTCCATTACATGATTTAGTAAATTATCATTTACGTTATCCATGTTACATTTTATCAAATGCATTAAGGTTGTGTACTTCACATCATTATAATAACCTCGAAGAATATTTAAACTCCCAAGTTATTTCTCCCAAATGTCCCTGCTTGGACTTTGTAATAAACCATCAAATGAGATTTTAGTTCGCATTTACTCCTAAAGTCTCCAAATTCGACCCTAAAATGTCCTAGACTTTTATAAAGTTGCAAGACAGAAGTAATGCCTAAACATTACTTTAAATTCCCCCTTGAAACGAACCCTAGACGAACCCATTCTATTCTAGGGTATTGACCAACTCAACTAATACTCTAGGATCCTATATTTACTTCATTTAAGAAGGTCCCTAATTACTAATCCTAAAGAAAAGGGGTTAAAATTTGAAAAGAAAGAATTTGAAAAAGTGCAGGGTTTCCGAATCGGTTCGGCCTAACCGAATCGATTCGGTCAGAAAACTTGAGATTCTGCATAGTTGCCGAATCGATTCGGATGGAAACCGAATCGATTCGGTTAAAAGGTTTGGGTTTTTGCATAATTGCCGAATCGATTCGGACCAAGTCGAATCGATTCGGATCACTCGACCCTGAAAACTGCATAACTCCAAGTTGTTCTTATGGAGTCTTTGACTCCAAATCTCTTCCCAACCCAAAATCCAATCTAACCAACTCATTTATTATCATCAACACAACATAAATGTTACTAATAACTACCACCACCATTAATACTCATCCAATTTATTCAACCATGATCCAAATCCAACAATTACACCAAAAACCCTAAACTAGTTAAACTATGGTTAATACATCATTATCACACAAATCATTTATCTTAAACCACAAATAGCAAGTAGAAACTTGCCTTGATTCAGAAATTGCAGATTTTCTCTTTGTGGAAGCAAGAATCCCTCTCAAATCTTCAATCTCCTTTCTTCTCTCTACTCTTTCTCTTTCTCTCCTTAGTTCTCTCTAGGTTTAGGAAAGAAAATTAGGTGAATAGTGAATCCCACAAGACATAAGTCGTGCCTTTAGCCAAAATCCCAACTCAATTAATCAATAATGCGATAAAATAATACGCAACTACATAATTGAGGTATAATCAGTCAAAAATGCTCAAAACCTCAAAATACAATATGGTACATTATCTGACTATCTTGCACGTTCCGGAATCAACTGCAGCATCCAAATTATCATTTGGACATTTTATAAATCAATTTAAGTTCCGGTCTCTTTATTAAGCCAAATATCATTTTAAATTCATATGATATTAATAAGCATAACATAGCAATATTCACCCATAGTTATGGTATATATGCAAACTCATAGTGAATATTAACTTTTCTTCATTAAATTAGCACTCAAATCATAACCCAACACTTATATCTAATTACCATACTTAGTAATTAATATAAAATACGTTCTCATAAGCGAGGGTTATTACATACTCCCCCCCTTATGAGAGAATTTTGTCCCCAAAATTCAGGCGTACCTTATAAGAAAAGATGTGGATATTTCTCCCGCATCTCGTCCTCACGCTCCCACGTTGATTCTTTCGCATTGTGATGACTCCATTGGACTCTTACCAAGGGCACCACACGAGACCTTAACTTGCGCTCCCCATACTCAAGAATAGCAACCGGTTGTTCTTCATATGAAACATCGGGTTGCAAGTCGATATCTTCAAAAGGGATGTGCCAAAGGGCACCCTCACATCTTCTATACTTCTTCAAAGAGGAGATATGGAATACATCGTGGATTTGTTGTAAAGGTTCCGGTAAAGCAAGTTGGTATGCCACGGGACCAACCTTTGCAATCACTGGGAAAGGTCCAACAAAATGAGGTGCAAGCTTTCCTTTCTTCCCGAAACGTTTAATTCCCTTCATTAGGGACACTCGCACCAACACTTGGTCTCCAACCTCTAACTCCATGTGTCTCCTACCCGCATCGGCGTAGCTCTTTTGACGGTATTGGGCTATCCGAATGCGATTTCGAATAAGTTCTATCTTTGAAGAAGTATCTTGGATCATTTCAGGTCCAAGAAATTTGTTATCACCCACCTCCAACCAACAAGCGGGTGACCTACATGGTCGGCCATACAAAGCTTCATAAGGTGCCATTCCAATAGTAAATTGGTATGAGTTGTTATAAGCAAACTCAACCAATGGGAGGTATTGTTCCCAACCGCCCTTAAAATCAAGTATGCACATACGAAGCATATCCTCCAACATCTAGTTTACCCTTTCAGTTTGACCATCTGTTTGAGGATGATAGGAAGAGCTTAACTTCAACTCGGTCCCCATGGCCTCTTGGAAACTTCGCCAAAATTGGGACACAAATATTTTATCTCGGTCGGAAACAATATTTAAAGGTACCCCATGAAGTCTAACGATCTCCTCAATGAACAATTGAGCATAGCGAGCGGTATCATAATCCGTACGTACAGGCAAGAAGTGTGCCGACTTAGTCAAACGGTGGGCAATCACCCAGATCGAATCATAACCTCTCTGTGATCTAGGTAAGCCCGTAATGAAGTCCATCGAAATGCTTTCCCATTTCCATACGGGAATCTCCAGCGGTTGTAACAAACCTGTCGGTCGTTGGTGGTCGATCTTAACCAACTGACAAGTAGTGCACTGGGATACAAACTCCGAGATATCCCTCTTCATACCAGCCCACTAATACTGACGACGCATATCTTGGTATATCTTGTCCCCACCTGGATGCACCGTAAACTTTGACCCGTGAGATTCCTCCATCACAGCTTGTCTCAAGTCCCCATCTTCGGGAACAATAAGTCTTCCATGGAAGCGTAGTCCACCCTCAGAACCAATCGAGTACGACACCGCTCCCTCGGACAACAGTCGGTGTATATGATCTTGACAACCTTTATATCTTCCCTGGGCTTTTACAATTCTCGCTATAATCGTAGGAGTAACGGTCATCACGGAAATGAATGCTCTTACCCCCGCATCTTCCTGACTGAGCTCTCTCCACTTAGCTTTCCACACATTTGCTAAGTCTCCCTCGGGCTTCCTACTCAAGGCATCTGCTACTACGTTCACCTTTCCAGGATGATAATGAATATCAAATTGGTAGTATTTCACAAACTCCAACCAACGACGCTGGCGCATATTCAAGTCCTTTTGGGAAAATAAATATTGCAGAGAATTATGGTCGGTGAAAAGACTAAACTTTTCCCCCAAGAGATAATGCCTCCATATCTTCAAGGCAAAGACAACTGCGATAAACTCCAAGTCATGCACCGGATAGTTCCTTTTGTGAGGCTTCAATTTACGAGAAGTGTAAGAAATAGCTTGTCTTTCTTGCTGAAGAACACCTCCTAACCCTTGAAGAGATGCATCGGTGAAGACTAGATATTCCAATCCCGGTTTTGGCAACGCAAGGACTGGAGCCGAAGTTAATCTCTCTTTAAGCTCATCAAACACAGCTTGACATGAACTGTCCCAAACGAATCTCACTCCCTTTCGGGTTAAATTCGTCAACGGGCTAGCGATCTTTGAAAAACCCTTAATAAATCGACGGTAATAACTCGCCAAGCCCAGAAAACTACGAACTTCAGTGGGTGTCGTGGGTTGACCCCACTCTCTCACCGCAATCACCTTTCCAGGATCCACAGATACACCTTGGGATGACACCACATGACCCATAAATTGAACTTCCTTCAACCAAAAGCCACATTTCTCAAACTTTGCATACAATTTGTGATCCCTCAATCTTTGCAGGACCAATCGTAAGTGAGTAGCATGATCAGACTCTGTCTGAGAATAGACTAGGATGTCATCGATGAATACAATAACAAACTGGTCAAGGAAATCCCGAAACACCCTGTTCATAAGATCCATAAATACATCAGGAGCATTGGTTAGCCCAAAGGGCATAACCAAGAATTCATAGGATCCGTAACGGGTCAGAAATGCAGTCTTGGATACATCTTGCGCCCGTATCCTCAGTTGATGATACCCCGTCCTCAAATCGATTTTGGAGAAGTATGACGCTCCCCTAAGTTGATCAAACAAATCATCGATGCGAGGTAAAGGGTATTTATTCCGGATGGTGACTTTATTCAACTCCCTATAGTCCACGCATAACCAGAGAGAACCGTCTCTCTTCTTCACAAACAATACCGGAGCACCCCATGGCGATGTACTACGCCTGATGAACCCCTGCTCCAATAGCTGTTGAATCTGATCTCTCAACTCCCTCATCTCCACAGGAGCCATACGATAAGGAGCTTTAGCAATCGGTCGAGTTCCCGGTATTAAATCAATCACAAACTCTATTTCCCGACTTGGAGGTAATCCCGGTATCTCCCGAAAAATATCTTCAAAGTCTCTAACAATTGGAAGAGAGTTTAGGGGAACCACAACATCCTTAGATGCATCTTCTGCAATACAATATAAATAAGCACTTGTACTCCCTTCCATACAAGGCATAACAACCAGGAACATTTCTTGTCCTGGAACTGCAAAAACTATGCTTTTCCCGTAACAATTCACTATCGCACGGTATTTCACTAACCAATCCATACCCAATATTACATCGTACCCGACCATATCAAGGACGAGCAATTCAGCCTCAAAACAGAAGTTACCAAGATTAATCCTTACGTTTTTACAAACAAAGAAAATCAATGAACCATCTCCCATAGAGGAATCAATGCTAGTGAAGGTACTTTCAGCAGATTTTATCAATCCTGTGGTCTGGGCAAAATTTCTAGAAATGAAGGAGTGTGTAGCACCCGTATCAAATAGTACTCGACCCATATGCCCCGGAATGAAAAACTTACCCTCGATTGCTGGCGGTGCCGGAGGAGCTGGAGGAAGCATAGCCTCCTGAATATGGTAAACCCGCCCATACTGCAGTTGCCCCTGTTGAGGAGGAGCAATCGGATTAGGCGCCTGGGGCGAAAACTGTACATACGGCTGTTGTGGGGCCCTAGGAAGATACCCTCCAACCAACTGAGGACACGCCCTTTTATAATGGCCCAACTCCCCACACTGAAAACATTTATTAGCCGCATTCTCCTGATTCCTACCTTGATTGTTTCAAAATTGCCCCACACCTCGGCCCTGCTGGCCCCTACCTCCATTTCCACCTCTACCTCCCTGTTGTTGTTGTTGTTGTTGTCCGCCTTGACCCGGCCTGTTATTATTATTGTTTCCACCAGCATTAAACCCACCGAAACGTTGACGCTTGGACAAATCCCCTTGCTGAGGATCCCTCTCTTTTTGCTTGTTCCCCGAGGATTGGGACGAAAAAGATGTTCCCCCTCCGCTCCCATTTCCTCCCGGTCTCACCACTTGCCCCATTGCTGCAACCTTCTTATTGTTTTGCACAAAGAACCTATGCTCTTGACAGTGAAGTAAAGCAGCATTCATCACATCCCCAAAGGTTACCAAAGATAGATTTCCAAGAAAATGTTGTTTTATTCGCCAGTGCAAACCTCCTACAAATTTGGAGATCCTCTTCGCTTTCGGAGTTACTTCTTCCGGTATAAAGCTTGCTAACCAGGTAAACTCCTCTTCATACTCGGCAACCGATTTCTTCCCTTGTACTAAATCTTGAAGCTTCCTCTACATCTCCCTTTGAACTGCGGGAGGGAAGTACTTCCCATCAAACAAAGCCCAAAAATTGGTGATTGACATTGTATCCCTTTGTTCGGGTGTCGTCATTGACTCCCACCAGTGTAAGGCCGATCCGAAAAACTTAAAGGTAACGAGGATTTGCTTCTTCTCCTCACTACATTCAACCATCCTAAGATGACGTTGCATGTCCTTCTTCCACTGGTTTGCCTTTATAACGTCCGAACCTCCCTCAAATTCTGGGGGATGACCCTTTAGGAATGACTCTCTTACCCGTTCCCACTGAGAAGGTCCCGTAGGAACTAGTACTTCTTATCCTCTAGCTTGGGCTTGTGGCATTTGTTGTGCCACTGCAGTCATCGCTGCATTAACAGCTTGGGCCATGATATTTGCCACATCAGCGGCACTGATATTCCTTGGTGGCGGCGGTGGAGGACCGACCTCATCCTCGACAACCCTATTGCGTCTAGCGGGACGTCCTCTCTTTGGCGGCATCTGAGATAGAGAAGAGATAGAGTTAGAATATTATATAAAACAATCTATCTAGCAGAACATCGCATACATAAGCAACAAAACAATCCTAACATTAAGCTCTATATCAAAGAACGCTACGGTAGAACGTGACAAGTCCGCATAGATCCTAAAGACTCTAGAACCTGATGCTCTGATACCATCTGTGACAACCCGCTATCCGAAATAAAGGGTGGCCAGCCCTAAACCCCGATGAAACAGGAATCATAGATAAATACCATTCTCAGCATCAACTATAACATACAGAGTAACAGGAATAACCACACAATATTCCAGAAAACTGGTTATCAAAAATTTTAGTTTGTAATTTAAAGAAAACACTTTCAACAACCCATAATAGAAAAGAGGGTGGAAACTCCCACAAACATATGTACATGTAATCCAATAGATAAGAAAGGACCGAATGAAGCGTCGGTCGATACAATCCATACAACATACAATAAGTTTCATGTGTTACATAATACATCCATTATACAATTACAACGGTTTGGGCCACACGCCCGAATAAAGACTGATCATAACTAGAAAGCAATAATGGAGGCGTCTACACAAAATATCCCGTGATACCCGCAAAATGTCACGGCTCCTCAAAAGACTCGGAGAAAAGAAAGTCATTTCAGGCTACCTTGTGGCGGAACACCTGAACGAATAAAGAAGATACATACGCAACAAGAAAACGAAGAACCGGTCAGAGGCCGGTTTGATATGATCACTAGATAAATGACAGGTATGACAATAATGTACAAGTAAGCATGGATGATATTCTAGCATGGTAACATCATATAAAGAACTAAGACAGATAAATGATTATTAAAATGAAATCCAATTATACAAGAATTTAAAAGTACTTATAAGCCTTTTTCATCTTTCATCATTTTCAATTTCATCTTCTTTCCATTCCTTATCAGGAATACATTTATTACCATGTGCTCTTTATGGCACTTATCTCAATAGTATGCTCTTTGTGGCATATCATTTGCTCTTTATGGCATTAATGCTCCATCGAGTCCAACTCGATAATAGAATAGCTATAAATATATATATATATATATATATATATATATATATATATATATAACGATTCTAAGACCGCCCGTCCGGGTTTCCCCACTGTGCGCGTCCCTAAATAACCATCATCTTCTATGGCCTAACATAAGACAACCTGGGATCCTATCGCAAACGTCGGGAAGCGGCCATATGCCTGCGGGGTAGTCAAGACCACACCCGGAATCTCCTACCCATCGCAGAAAAATATAAAACCACCGCTCATATGGCCTAGGACTATATCCTCCCTGCATTCACTAGCCAGGGGGCTTTACCTCACGCACGGACTTCCCTTAAGATGGTATTTAGAGAGGTGTGTAACATCCATTTTATTTATTTCCATTACATGATTTAGTAAATTATCATTTACGTTATCCATGTTACATTTTATCAAATGCATTAAGGTTGTGTACTTCACATCATTATAATAACCTCGAAGAATATTTAAACTCCCAAGTTATTTCTCCCAAATGTCCCTGTTTGGACTTTGTAATAAACCATCAAATGAGATTTTAGTTCGCATTTACTCCTAAAGTCTCCAAATTCGACCCTAAAATGTCCTAGACTTTTATAAAGTTACAAGACAGAAGTAATGCCTAAACATTACTTTAAATTCCCCCTTGAAACGAACCCTAGACGAACCCATTCTATTCTAGGGTATCGACCAAACTCAACTAATACTCTAGGATCCTATATTTACTTCATTTAAGAAGGTCCCTAATTACTAATCCTAAAGAAGAGGGGTTAAAATTTGAAAAAGTGCAGGGTTTCCGAATCGGTTCGGCCTAATCGAATCGATTCGGTCAGAAAACTTGAGATTCTTCATAGTTGCCGAATCGATTCGGATGGAAACCGAATCGATTCGGTTAGAAGGTTTGGGTTTCTGCATAATTTCCGAATCGATTCGGACCAAGCAGAATCTATTCGGATCACTCGACCCTGAAAACTGCATAACAGCGAATCGATTCGGATAAGCCGAATCGATTCGGTTCTGTAGAAATTCCAAGTTGTTCTTATGGAGTCTTTGACTCCAAATCTCTTCCCAACCCAAAATCCAATCTAACCAACTCATTTATTATCATCAACACAACATTAATGTTACTAATAACTACCACCACCATTAATACTCATCCAATTTATTCAACCATGATCCAAATCCAACAATTACACCAAAAACCCTAAACTAGTTAAATTATGGTTAATACACCATTATCACACAAATCATTTATCTTAAACCACAAATAGCAAGTAGAAACTTGCCTTGATTCAGAAATTGCAGATTTTCTCTTTGCGGAAGCAAGAATCCCTCTCAAATCTTCAATCTCCTTTCTTATCTCTACTCTTTCTCTTTCTCTCCTTAGTTCTCTCTAGGTTTAGGAAAGAAAATTAGGTGAATAGTGAATCCCACAAGACATAATTCGTGCCTTTAGCCAAAATACCAACTCAATTAATCAATAATGCGATAAAATAATACGCAACTACATAATTGAGGTATAATCAGTCAAAAATGTCCAAAACCTCAAAATACAATATGGTACATTATCTGACTATCTCGCACGTTCCGGAATCAACTGCAGCATCCAAATTATCATTTGGACATTTTATAAATCAATTTAAGTTCCGGTCTATTTATTAAGCCAAATATCATTTTAAATTCATATGATATTAATAAGCATAACATAGCAATATTCACCCATAGTTATGGTATATATGCAAACTCATAGTGAATATTAACTTTTCTTCATTAAATTAGCACTCAAATCATAACCCAACACTTATATCTAATTACCATACTTAGTAATTAATATAAAATACGTTCTCATAAGCGAGGGTTATTACACCTTCTTCAACCTCTTATATTGAGGATTACCAACTTCAGTTCCCTCAGTACTGATGACTCGAGGCACCTTCTCAATAACTTTGGAAGTTTTCTCAACTTCCTTGGGCTTTATAGCTCCGATAATAACTTTCTCAGTATTATTAGCTCCTACAACATCCTTTTCATTCTTCTTAGTGGTAGGGGAAATAGGAGTGTCAAACAAGTTAGGTTATTTTCTTTTTCCCATAGTTGCTGAAGGAGAGGTGGGAATTATTGAAATATCTAATGATTCAAAAGAAGAGGAGGAACAAATATCTCTTCCTGCTTTAAGAGACTCTTTCACCAAAAAAGTAGCAATTGGCTCCTCTTCCAAGTTAACGGGTACTACAACAGTTGGTCTGGCAACAAATTATGTGATTGAACTTTTGTATTGCAGCAGATAAGAGCCTGGTCTAGTATGCTCCTCTCCAATTTTCTGATGAATGCCCCACAAGAATTTGAGATCATCAAGTTTTATCTCACCTTCTTTAGGACACTTCTTCTTATTGTCCGCTGTAAAAAAACAAAGCAACATGGTTACGCGACATATTATCAAATAAGTAAAACATAATAAGGGAAAAGCATTAATCAAATTTAGTAACCTATGTCATGCCCAGCTTGGGGGCACCGAGGTCCATTATACACTTATCCTCTTTGAAGAGGACAATGTTATTAGTTCTTAACTGTGACCACATAATAAAAATAGTCCTTGTTGGAATCTGTAAGGTTGACTACTAACGCCTTACTGGTAAACCTAGTTTTTAGAAAATAAGTGTCATTAGAAGTGACCCATTTATAGCAAAACATCAGTTTAGGAATGCCTATATGAGTTATGTGTAGTTGATGAAGTCTATTAACCCCGTTAACTATTCTTCAAGTATTCGGGCTACCGTATCAGGTACAATATTGAAATATCTATAAAACTCTAGATAAAAAGAGTTGGGGGAAAGTGAAGTCGCACTCAGCAATAAACAATTAAGGAATTCAGTGACCCTCTAATAAAGCGAAGACATCACAAGGAGGAATAGGAATTTCTAATTCTATCCAATCTGGTATATCATATTCTCGCCTGAATTCATCTAAAGAATCACCATGAACGATATACACCATGGCTGCAGGAAAGAAATGAAATGAAAAGGAAGAAAAAGGCTTATAGAGATATTAATGGCGAAAATGAAAACGACAACGAAGACGAAGGCTAAAATGAAAGTTTTAGATCAAAAGAGAGTTCGAAAAGTTTTTCTGAAGTACAGGAAAACCAATAAAAACTCTCTTCTTATCTTACCTGGGAAACCGTGCAAGTAATGATTAAGCATATTGATGATCGGTATTATGGCGGCAGGCAAACTATAGAAATGATAAAAGACTCAAATGTCCTTTGGCGGTTTGATAATTTTCAAATTATTTGCAAAATTGCCATTATAGAATCATAAAGTGGAAAATTTACAAGTGTTACCTATTGGTAGATGCCGACCAACTCCAAAAAGAAACATATTCCATCCTTTCAACAAAAGCATCAAGAATGAAATGTTGGGGGATCCTGTTGATACCAAAAATTATCCATCTACGTGGACCAATCAGAAAAGGACACTTATCCCTTGAGGTGGCAAATGATCCTAGTCAGTGATCAGCTAAGTCAGTCCAGAAGGTAATTGCTCGGCTGAAAGGCCAACCAACGCTGAAGACAGATAGTCAGCACGTGTAAAACATCCAAAAGTCACTCTGCACGTGGTCTAGTTATTCAACCATAAATTCATTATGTACGAGTGTAAATGCTTGTATTTATGAAAGCATTCTAACCCTTGATCTCTGGGTCACTATAAATACATTTCATACCTTTCATCAAAAAGGGGAGAGAGACACAAGATAAGAACGAATTCTATGATATTCTAATATGAATATATAACTTTTTGTAATCACCCTAATCAATACAGCAACTGTGGACGTAGGTTTTCTTACATGACCGAACCACTTTAAAACTTTTTGTCTCTCTTTATGATAATTCTATATATTTTATATGTTAATGTAAAATTGGATCTAGTCCCGTATTTGACATCAACATATAAGTATCATCTTTATTATATTTTACCTCCTTAACCTAATAATCAAAGTCAATCAAAACCAAATATAAAAAGTTCAACTTTTCACGTACTATCAACATTTTAAATACTAAACAACATATTTCCAACATTCACCATAACTTTTTTCATTTTAATACTCATTTAAACCTTCAAAACAAACCATAACAGATTGAAGAAAGATATTAAAAAACAAACCTTAGCAAACTGAAAATGGAGTCCCAATTAAACAGAAGTAATGAAAACCATAACAAATATAAGAAATGGAAGCAAGATAAGTCAAAGAGTGATATTAATGCACAATACAACAATCTACCAAGTTTTTTTTCGAAATACTACAAATAGAGTTGATATATGATAGTAATTTGACCTATAGCTCAATTTCAAAAATGATAAACCTAGGCGCACACACAAAATCGACACATTTTGATGCGACACACTGATGTGTCGCACCCATATTAACTAGTATTTTTTTTTCCAGTACTAGTAGACTCGTGTGGAGCTGGGACACGAGTTAATACGGGTATGACACGTCATTGTATCGCACCAAAATCTGTAAAGTTTGGGTCTCGGTGTAGAATGACAATTCTAAAAATACTAGTTTTTTTGTTCTCTTTTTTTACAGGTATTTCATGCAGGTGGACACGAGAGGAAAAATGAAACAGTGAAAGAAATGAAGTAAAGGAAAGTCAAGGGAAATTCCGTAATTATTGAATTGATTATGTGTTTGATTACTATATTTTTTTAGCAATACATAATGAAATAATTAAACAGATACATTAAGAAATATGATATAATTGAATCATTTTAATAATAAATTGATTTGTTTTTCGTGGAAATTTTCCTTTTTTATGAAAGAATGTATATTATACTGTTGATATTTTTCTTTTTGTTATGGCCCCCATTAAAATTAAATCATGGTTTCATCCCTCGGGGTATAGTAACTCTGTTCAAATGCATCAGTATGTTTCTGGCCTTTTATAAATACTTATTGTCCTCGTAAATTCATTAGGAGGAGTGATGCTATGAGTCCTAACTACATCCCCAATCGTCGTCCAAATGAGTGGGCATAGCATTAAAGTATTGTACAATGTCATTATTCGAGTAAAAAAATAAAACATTTAATGTCATCCCAACTTATTTGAGGATGATTTGAGATAATTTTCTAAAGTCATATCATTATTCAATGGACTTAGTTTTCTTAATTACGTGATGTGGGGAAAAAATGAAAAAAAAAGGTGCACGGGAAGCTTTGACAATTGATTTGGAAATGATTTTGTCGACGGAGTCTCTCTTTTTCCATATCTGTAATTGTTTCACAAAAAAATATTGGGATATTAAGTATTTACTCTCGTGTGAAATGATTTAGTTGCATCTGGTTTCATATATTTTTATTTTTAGTTGTTGGTCCGGTCGAGTGGTGGTTAAAAATTTCACAGGATATATGTCATATTTTAAGAAAATGAAAAATATCAATTGAAGACGGTTATGGCAAGTTATAGGACTAATTGCAATTATGAAAATATGGGATCAGTGACAATTAAAACTTTCAATGTGGAACTAACTCCAAAAAGGCTAAAACTTATTCGATAGTTTCAGTTGCAAAATAAATTAAGGGTCATTTTGCCTTTGAGCCCCACCAATTTGTATATTTATTGTTTGACACCCAATAATTCTCAAATTAGACATTTGACACCTATTTTGGATGGGATTTGTTTAGTTAACTATTTTGACCACGAAACGACGTATCCCTAAACATATAACTTATAACAAGTTGATCAACGGACACGTGTGTGCTCATCTACCTTGCACATGCTCAAAGTTGTAACTGAAAATATGACTCAATTAAAACACGATACAATACAATTTTCATTTACTGAAGTCGAATATGACACAATTAAAATCTGACATGATTAAAAAAAAATTGGTCCTTTACTGTTAGGGGTCCAGTTGTTATTCATTATTGGGGATTAGGGTCCACTTGTTTTTCTTAATAGTTGGATGGGATCTAAGACTCACGTAAACCGATATTTTACAGTTTGACTGATAGTTGACCCCATTTTTCATATTAAAAAATGAAACGTTTTAAAATATACAATTAAAACCACGTACAATTTAAAAATAACGGTCAAAATAGCTTTTTTAAAACATGCACATGTAAGAGAAGCACACTTTTTTTTAATTTAACACAAACACAACCCCAATAAAACAAAAATATTTTGCGTCATCATATTTACATTAGGTATTGTTCGTTTTAGGTTAAAGAAAATTTACGGGGTGTGTTTTGTTTCAATCATTTTATCATTAGGCAAAAGAAGGTGATGTTGTGCTTTTATCAATTTTGTTCATGTTAAGCAAAAAACAATTTCAAGTCATGTTGCATTATATTTGAGTCATATTCTTGTTAGGTAAAAAATGTGATCTCGTGTCGTGTCGTGTCGTGTCTTATTTGGTTCGTGTCGTGTTACGTAAATATAAAAAGATTTCATGTCATGTTCGAGTTAAGTAGAAAAATAATATTTTAATGTAGTTGGATCGTGTCGAGTTTTAATCGGCACGTGTTCGTGTTGGGTAATAAGAAAAAACATTATGTTGTATTTTAATTGAATTGCCTTCATGTTAAATAAATAATTTTAAGGTTTCAGCTGACAAAAATTTTAACTTAAAGACCGACATAAAATTACATATACCATTTAAGTACATAGGGTTGAAAAAGTTTTGGAGATCACCGGTTCAACTTGGATAGTTCCTTTTTGGATAATTCTAGTACAAAATTGACACATTTTGACGTGTTGCACCAGTATTGACTTGTGTCTGACCTTCATAGTTGTTGGTCATTGTGGATCTCAGACAAGAGCCAATATGGGTTTGATACGTTATCGTGTCACACTAAATGTGTCAATTTTATGTGTTAGCCTAGACAAACCCTAACTTTTTACTTTATCATTTTTTATTGCCACGTATCTCATGCAACCACTTTCAGTTTCTTAATTCGGGTATAATAGAATTTTTGTTTTATTAAGTATTATTTATGAGTTTTTCTACGCCGTCACAAAATTTTCATGTGTGGCGTGTAACGATTGTTAATGATTCTGGGGCGAACCCACATTCCTAAGACAATATCCAATCGCCACACGCCATGCCAGCGTGTCATGACCAACACATGAAATAATGAGTAGGCCTAAATTTTTTTGTTATATTGTATTATTATACATTAAATTAAAGGGGGTTTTGGGAAAATACCCTCATAATTCTATAAGTGTATAAAAATAGGACACTCCACATAATTTTATAAATTTACTCCCCGTACTAAAAACACCATAAAAATGGTGAAAAATGGTTCCACTGGCGTTAAGAAAAAAAATAAACTCCTAACTCTAAAGGGACCACATAAATAAATGCTATTGTACCAGAGGGACTAGATTTATAAACTTGAAAAGCATTGTACTAAAAATCCAAATATAGAAAGGAACATGACATTTACCTTAATTCTCTATAAATTAAATAAATAAATGGTATGCTGATGTTGATAGCGTAGGTATTTAAGGATATTGAGGAGGGATCGAAAAACAAAACCTAATCCCCGCGGCAAAGGAAAGAAAACCTTATTAAATTTTTTGTAGAGTAAAAGAACGGATGAGAAGGAAAAACAATTATTGGGAAACAAAAGCAGTTTCCCAACATTCCATTACGTACACCTAATCATCTCCAAGCCTACTTTTTTGTTATATTTATTGAATATCAAGTATTACCAGATGTAATTGAAGAATTACGTGGACAATTGGATTCATCTCCTCAATTTTTTTAGCGACATCCAGAACATTAACATGTCACTTGCAAGTCCCTTTGGACCAACCACTTCTTATTTAAAAAAATATTGCCCAAGATAATGAGGAGCACTTCAAAAGCATGAAGGCTTGGAATGAAAACCTAAAAATAATGTACGTTATTCTGTTCCCTAACAATGAGTTCACAAGCCCTTAGGGTTAGAGCAACAAGCCCATGGACCATTCAGGTATGAATGGCAAGCGCATGTACAACTTTATACAGTGAAAAAAATTTGACACAATATATTATTTTTTATCTCGATAAAGGACCCTCAATGAATTATTTTTCTTTTTTTACCTTTTGGTTTTGTGGGTAGCATTAAGGGGGTGGATTATAAGGCAACGTTAAGTTTTATTTTTTTACTTACCAGAAAAAAAATAAGTGAAATATTATTTTACAATAATTATAGGACCACTCATAAATGCAATCGTATTTGTGTGACACCCTAAATGTGTCCCATTCGCATTGAACAATATTTAGGCTCCACTACCGTTAGCTCCGTATACGTGCCAATACAGATGCGCCAATTTGACTCACCAAATGTGTCACATTTGTGCGTTGGTGTAGAAGGACTCTTTATTTTATATACTCACCAATTTACTTTTGGGACCTTTTGGCGAGGGAGACAAGTGCATGGGAACGAGGAAGAGCCAACGCAAGGGTGAGGTAAATGGAAAGGCTTATTTATGGTTTGGTTTTAGCTATAAGTAATTCATTTTGTACTATTACGTATGAACTTACAATAAACATGTAGTGGTGGGTGCATAGTTTTTTGCTACTTTAGCATATGAACATATAATCGACATTTGGTGTTTACACACTCATTGGGTATTATAGGATTTGAACTTATCGTGGGGATTTAGTAGTTGCAGACTTTGCGGTATAGTTGTAATCATGAATTATTTATAGATTAGACAAAAAATATCTTATCCCGAACCAAGTGAACCCTCCCATCTTACTTTTGGATTTTGCCGGTAGCATGAAGTGTGTGGGTGTGTGTGCGCATTGTGTGGGTGGGGGTGAATTGTAAGGGAATGTATTTATTTTTATTCACCACAAAAATAAGTGTTTGTCATTTTATTTAATATACTCACCATTTTACTTTTGGCCCCTTTAGGAACCGACGACAAGTTCATGGGCCCTTCAAGGAGGGAATGAACTTAGGCACAAGGAAGCGCCAATGCAAAGGTAAGGGAAATGACAAAGTTTGATCGTGGTTTGGTATGATATATAAGTATTTCATTTCTTAATTTTGTCTATGAATCTATGATCGGCCTGTAGTGGTGGGTGCACAGATTTTGGTACTTCAACCTATCGGCATGTAGTGTTTACACACATTTTTGGGTATTTTAGGATTTCAACCTGTTATCGGGATTTAGCTGTTGCTCGCTTTTTGGTATGGTTGTGATCATGAATTCCTCAATATGAGAGACAATATCATAGTTGGAATATGGGTGGTTAACCTTTTTTGCAATCTATTGGTTTATGCAAAGGTTTGTGTGGCTTCAAAGTATTGTTTAAAAATGATCCTAACTGTGGTGCATATATAATGGTAATTTTAAAGTGTCCAAGTCAATTTGGTGTCCAAAAACAAACCAAGCATTTTAATATCAAGGTTAACATAGAAAATATCCAATTTGGAAGATGGGAGAATGATTCGGCGTAAATATTTCATATTTATCCACTTAATTTCGCCAATTTTATGGTCCTATGCATTGTAATTATACTGGATTTATCTCATAACCATGCTACTAATCTTTTCGGTAAGTATTTCTTGTTTCTTGTATTTCTCTCTTATTTTACAGGTATTTCGTGCAGGTGGATACGAGAGGAAAACTGAAACAGTGAAAGAAATGAAGTAAAGGAAAATCAAGGGAAATTTCGTAATTGTTCAATTGATTATGTGTTTGATTACTATCTTTTTTTAGCAATACATAATGAAATAATTAAACAATACATTAAGAAATATGATATAATTGAATCATTTTAATAAAAAATTGATTTGTTTCTCATGGAACTTTTCCTTTTTTATTAAAGAATATATATTATATTGCTGATATTTTTCTTTTTGTTATGGCCCCCATTAAGATTAAATCACGGTTTCATCCCCCGGGGTATAATTACTCTGGTCAAATGCATCAATATGTTTATGACCTTTTATAAATGCTTATTGTCCTCGTAAATTCATTAGGAGGAGTAATGTTATGAGTCCTAACTACATCCCCAATCGTCCTCCAAATGAATTGGCATAGCATTAAAGTATTGTATAATGTCATTATTCGAATAAAAAACAAAACATTTAATGTCATCCCAACTTCTTCGAGGATGATTTGAGATAATTTTTTAGAGTTATATCCTTATTCAATGGACTTAGTTTTCTTAATTGACTGATGTGGCAAAAAATGAAAAAAAATAAGGTGCATGGGAAGCTTTGACAATTGATTTGGAAATGGTTTTGTCAACGGAGCCTCTTTTTTCCATATCCATAATAGTTTCACAAAAAATTATTGGGATATTAATTATTAACTCTCGTGTGAAATGATTTACTTGCATCTGGTTTCATATATTTTTATTTTTAGTTGTTGGTCTTGTCGAGTGGTGGTTAAAAAATTCATGGGACACGTGTCGTGTTTTAAGAAAATGAAAAAGGTCAACTGAAGGCAGTTATGGGAAGTTATAGGAATAGTTGCAATTATAAAAATATGGGATCAGAGACAGTTAAAACTTTCAAAGTACTAACGCCTAAAAGGCTAAAACTTATTCGATAGTTTCAGTTGCAAGATAAATTAAGGGTCATTTTGCCTTTGAGCCCCACCAATTTGTATATTTTATAGTTTGGCACCAAATATTCTGAAATTAGACATTTGACCCTCATTTTGGATGGGATTTGTTCAGTTAACTATTTTGACCTTGAAACGACGAATCCCTAAACATATAACTTATAACAAGTTGATAAACGTACGTGTGTGTGGTCATCCACCGTGCACATGCTCAAAGTTATAACTGCAAATATGACTCAATTAAAACACGACTCAATACAATTTTCTTTTACTTAAGTCGAATATGACACAATTAAAATCTGACACGATGCAAAAAAAATCGATCCTTTACTGTTAGGGGTCCAGTAGTTATTCATTATTGGGGGTTGGGGTTCACTTGTTTTTCATAATAGTTGGATGGGATCTAAGGCTCACGTAAACCGATATTTGAACATTTTGACTTGTAGTTGACCACATTTTTCATCTTAAAAAATGCAACGTTTTAAAAAAATACAATTAAAACACGTACAATTTAAAAATAACGGTCAAAATAGTTTTTTTAAAGCATGCAAATGTAAGAGAAGCACACATTTTTTTTACTTTAACACAAACACAACCCCAATAAAAGAAAAATATTTTGTGTCTTCGTATTTCAATTATGTTTTGTTCGTTTTAGGTTTAAAAAATTACGGGGTGTGTTTTGTTTCAATCATTTTATTGTTAGACAAAAAACGGTGATGTTGTGATTTAATCAGTTTTGTTCATGTTAAACAAAAAACAATTTCAAGTCATGTCGCGTTATATTTGAGTCATATTCGTGTTAGGTAAAAAATATGATCTCGTGCCGTATTTTATTTGGTTCGTGTCCTGTTACGTAAATATAAATAGATTTCGTGTCATGTTCGAGTTAAGTAAAAAAAAATATTGTAATGTAGTTGTATCGTGTCGTGTTTTAATCGGTACGTGTTTGTGTTGGCTAAGAACAAAAAACATTATGTTGTATTTTAATTGAACCGCCTTCATGTTAAGTAAATAGTTTTAAGGGTTTAGCTGACAAAAAATTACATATACCATTTAAGGACATGGGGTTGAAAAAGTTTTGGAGATCACCGGTTAAACTTGGATTCTTTTTTGGATAATTCTAGTACAAAATTGACACATTTTGATGTATTGCACCCGTATTGGCTTGTGTCTGACCTTCATAGTTGTTGGTCATTGTGGAGCTCAGACAAGAGCCAATACGGGTGCAATACGTCAAAATGTGTCAATTTTATGTGTCGGCCTAGATAGACCCTAATTTTTTACTTTATCATTTTCTATTGCCACGTGTCTCATGCAACAACTTTCAGTTACTTGTTTTGAGTATAATAGAATTTTTGTTTTATTACGTATTATATATGAGTTTTTCTACTCCGACACATAATTTTCATGCGTGGCGTGTCACGATTGGTTAATGATTCTGGGGCGAACCCACATTCCTAAGACAATATCCAATCGCCACACGCCATGCCAGCGTGTCACGACCAACAAATCAAAATAACGAGTAGGCCTAACATTTTTTATTATATATATTGTATTATTATACATTAAATTAAAGGGGGTTTTGGGAAAAGGTCCACATAAATTTCAAAGTGTATAAAAATTGGACACTCCACATAATTTTATAAATTTAGTCCCCATAGTAAAAACACCATAAAAATGGTGAAAAATGATTCTGCTCGCGCGAACAAACACAATGAACTCATAACTCTAAAGGGACCACACAAATAAATGTTATTGTACCATAGGGACTAGATTTATAAACTTGTAAATCTTTGTCGTAAAAATCCAAATATAGAAAGGAACATGACCTTTACCTTTATTCTCTATAGATTAAATAAATAAATGGTATGCTAATGTCGACTGCGTAGGTATTTAAAGATATTGAGGAGGGATCGAAAAACAAAACCTAATCCCCACGACAAAGGAAAGAAAACCTGATTATATTACGTGTTGAGTAAAAGAACGGATCAGAAGAAAAAACTATTATTGGGAAAAGCAAGCAGTTTCCCAACGTGCCAGTACGTACACCTGATCATCTCCAAGTCTACTTTTTTGTTATATTTATTGAATATCAAGTATTACCAGATGTGATTCAAGAATTACGTGGACAATTGGGATCATCTCCTCAATTTTTTTAGCAGCATGAAGAACATTGACATGTCACTTGCACGTCCCATTGGACCAACCACTTCTTATTTAAAAAATGTTTGCCCAAGATAATGAGGAGAACTTCAAAAGCTTGAAGGCTTGGAATGAAAACCAGAAAATAATGTACGCTAATTTGTTCCCTAATAATGAGTTCACCGGCCCTTCGGGTGTGGACAATAAGCGCATGGACCATTCAGGTATGGATGGCAAGAGCTTGTATAACTTTATACAGTGAACAAACTTTAACACTAATTATTATTTTTCATCACGATAAAGGACCGTTAATGAACTATTTTTCCTTTTTTAAT
The DNA here is from genome assembly GCA_949130495.1 of Sambucus nigra. NCBI lineage: Eukaryota > Viridiplantae > Streptophyta > Magnoliopsida > Dipsacales > Adoxaceae > Sambucus > Sambucus nigra. Next base: position 2,359,639 of record CASBWL010000029.1, read on the forward strand.
TTTTGTTTTGTGGGTAGCATAAGGGGGTGAATTATAAGGCAACGTTAAGTTTGACTTTTTTACTTACCAGAAAAATTAAGTGAAATATTATTATACAATAATTATAGGGCGACTCATAAATGCAATCGAATTTGTGTGACACCCTAAATGTTTCCCATTAGCATTAGCCTATATTTAGGCTCATCTACCGTTAGATCCATATACGTGCCAATATAGAAGTGCACGTCAATTTGTATCACCAAATGTGTCACATTTGTGCGTTGGTGTAAAAGGACTCTTTATTTTATATACTCACCAATCTACTTTTGGGACCTTTAGGCGAGGGAGACAAGTGCATGGGCACGAGGAAGAGCCAACGCAAGGGTAAGGTAAATGGCAAGGATTGATTGTGGTTTGGTTTTAGCTATAAGTATTTCATTTTGTACTATTGGTGGGTGCTTAGTTTTTTGTTACTTTAGCATATGAACATATAATCGACATGTGGTGTTTACACACTCTTTGGGTATTATAGGATTTGAACATGTCGTGGGGATTTAGTAGTTTCACACTTTGCGGTATGGTTGTATTCATGAATTATTTATAGATTAGACAAAAAATATCTTATCCCGAACCAAATGAACCCTGCCGTCATAATTGTTCAATTGAATATGTGTTTGATTACTATATTTTTTTAGCATTACATAATGAAATAATTAAACACATACATTAAGAAATATGTTATAATTGAATCATTTTAATAAAAAAATTGATTTGTTTCTCGTGGGACTTTTTCGTTTTTAATAAAGAACATATATTATATTGATGATATTTTCTTTTTTTAATGGCCCCTATTAAGATTAAATCATGGTTTCGTCCCTCAGGGTATAGTTACTCTGTTCAAATGCATGAGTATGTTTATGACCTTTTATAAATACTTATTATCCTCGTAAATTCATTAGGAGGAGTAATGCTATGAGTTCTAACTACATCCTTAATCGTCCTCCAAATGAGTTGGCATAGCATTAAAGTATTGTACTATGTCATTATTCGAATAAAAAAAATAAAACATTTAATGTCATCCCAACTTATTTGAGGATGATTTGAGATAATTGTTTAGAGTCATATTATTATTCAATGGACTTAGTTTTCTTAATTGCGTGATGTGGCAAAAAATGAAAAAAAGAAGGTGCACGGGAAGCTTTGACAATTGATTTGGAAATGGTTTTGTCGACAGAACCTCTTTTTTTCCATATCCATAATAGTTTCACAAAAAATTATTGGGATAATAAGTATTTACTCTCGTGTGAAATGATTTAGTTGCATCTGGTTTCATATATTTTTATTTTTAGTTGTTGGTCCTGTTGAGTGGTGGTTAAAAAGTTCATGGGACATGTGTCATCTTTTAAGAAAATGAAAAAGGTCGATTGAAGGTGGTTATGGGAAGTTATAGGACTAATTGCAATTTTAAAAATATGGGATCGTGACAATTAAAACTTTGAAAGTGGAACTAATGCCTAAAAGGCTAAAACTTATTCGATAGTTTCAGCTGCAAAATAAAATAAGGGTCATTTTGTCTTTGAACCCCACCAATTTGTATATTTTATAGTTTGGCACCCAATAATTCTCAAATTAGACATTTGGCCCCTATTTCGGATGGGATTTATTTAGTTAACTATGTTGACTATGAAATGATGACTCTCTAAACATACAATTTATAACAAGTTGATCAACAAATGCGTGTCTGGTCATCCACCTTGCGCATGCTCAAAGTTGTAACTGCAAATATGACTGAATTAAAACACGTCACAATACAATTTTCTTTTACTTAAGTCGAATATGACACAATTAAAATTTGACACGATACAAAAAAAATCGGTCCTTTACTGTTAGTGGTCCAGTAGTTATTCATTATTGGGGGTTGGGGTCCAATTGTTTTTCGTAATAGTTGGATGTGATCTAAGACTCACGTAAACCGATATTTGACCAGTTTGACTTGTAGTTGACCCAATTTTTCATCTTAAAAAATGCAATGTTTTAAAATATACAATTAAAACTAGATACAATTTAAAAATAACAGTCAAAATAGTTTTTTTAAAGCATGGACATGTAAGAGAAGAACACTTTTTTTACTTTAACACAAACACAACCCCAATAAAACAAAAATATTTTGTGTCATCGTATTTCAATTAGGTATTGTTCGTTTTAGGTTAAAAAAAATTAAGGGGTGTGTTTTGTTTGTTCATTTTATTGTTAAGCAAAAAAAGGTGATGTTGTGCTTTAGTCGGTTTTGTTCATGTTAAGTAAAAAACAATTTCAAGTCGTGTCGCGTTATACTTGAGTCATATTTGTGTTAGGTAAAAATGTGGTCTCGTGTTGTTTCGTGTTTTATTTGGTTCGTGTCGTGTTACGTAAATTTAAAAAGATTTCATTACATGTTCGAGTTAAGTAAAAAAATAATATTGTAATGAGGTTGGATCGTGTCGAGTTTTAGTCGGTACGTGTTCATGTTGGAGTAACACCCCGTAATTTTGAGGATTTCATATTTAATTATTTTTGGGAGTTATAAAAATATTTAAATTGGAGAAATTAAATTTATGATTTGGAGAATTTATTTGAGTGGGAAGAATTAGTTATAATTGGCGACTTTAAGTTAAATTGTTCGAATTAATATGTGTCGCATTTTGAGATCGAAATTTAAAAATGTTATAAAGTATTTCGGATGAAAATTCTGAGTGCGCAGTTGAGTCCGTATGGGTTGAGATAGTCAGTAAAGAGTACTCGGGGGTAGTAATCGGGTCTCTGGGCATTTTTGGGCATAGTCGGGCCCACCCGAGGTGATTTGGGCCATTTTAATTAGGCCCATATAGCCAAAAACGGGATTAAGGGTTTTTAAACCTAATTTAGGGACTAATGAACAACAATTATCAAATTTTAAACCTAGGGTTTGAGAGAGACACAGATGAAACAAATCAAGAAGCAAATTTGAGTCTTTTGGGGTCAAATTAAGGGACAAAACTGAGTGTTCGTCATCAACACCTTAACTACACCAATGGATCAGACTCTACGAATCATTCCAGGCAAGTGGTTAACTGTTGTGATTATCAAATTGGTGATAATCAATTCATGTTTTTGTAATATGTAAATCAAAATCCGTTTTGGGTATAAATGGGAATTCGGGTGAAATCAGTTTTGATAAAAGGTATATCTTGAAGAATTTGGGGTAATATTAGTTTGTTTCATGATTTTGTAATATAGGAATATGAACCGTATGATTTAATCCACATGAATGGAGATTTAAAGTAAGATGTTGGAGATGTAAAGTGTTTGGGTGTTTGAAACCCGGGTAAAACCCGAATCTGAAAAACGTTAAAATTTGTGGAAATTTATTATTGAATTAAGGATTCTAGGTTAAGTAGAACCTGTCTTCATACGTTAATTTGGTGGATTGTGATCGGAGATTGATGTGGGAGAAAGTAAAAGGTTGGTTGGGTTAACAATGGCTGAACAGCAAGCCGGAGAAGAAAGGGATATGTTCGATCGACCCAGGGGATCGATCGATCGATGGTCCCAGATTTTTGGCAGATCGGCTTGTTTAATACATAAAGGGAAATTTATTTAGGATTTAATCCCCTACTTTTATTTAGTGAGAAATTCATATGTGGCACACAGTCCTTAACAATTATAAGGGGACATAATTAGGTTTAGGAGGTGAAATTGTATGTCACGATATGATTAAATTTCGGGAAATAATTCGTAGGTATTGGTTTTGGACCTAGGGAAAGTGTTCGGGTATGGTAGTTGAATGGCACCGCATTATTAAAGGAATTGAGGTGTAATTTCTTAATTAAGAGGCGAAGTATAGAATCGGGTATTAACAACAGTACGGGCCAAGTGAGCGGGCCGGGTATAATGGTTGGGCGACACCAAATATTAGATTAATTAATGTGTAAATTAATTGAATTAGAGTCGAATCATACACTCTGGCAAATATTATATAAATTAATGTGTAAAGTATTTATATTAGGGTCGGACCATAGACTCGGAAAAAATATTATATTAATTAATGTGTGAATTAAATAAAAATTAGAGTCGGACCATAGTCTCGGGTTAATGATAATTTAAGATGCAAGAAAATTAATTAAGTTGAGTCAGGACAGAGACTCGGGAAATTACAGGCTAGTGTTACGGGTTTTTGAGTACACGGTAAAGACGGGATTTATATTATGTATATATACGGTGTAGTGATAGTGTATATATATATATATATATATATATATATATATATATATATATATATATATATATATATATATATATACACGTGTATATATTATGTGTGTTATTAAATGTCAGTGACTAGATATTTATTTAATTTATATACTCTAGTGCTATCAAGGGAGGTTGCGGGATGTGGGTGAATCCCCTAGCTTGAGGAGTAGGGTGAGTATATCCCCAGGTCATAGCATCCGATATATGGGTGAGGGCTTATCTCACTTTCAGGGAAGGAATATGACCGCCTCCATTACGTGTATATCTTTTGGCCAGGTTGGTGAACGATTCCAACTTGGGTAACTAGGTTATGTGAGCCCACCTAATGAGATAACACTTTAGAGGAAATCATCCAGTGAGGGTATACTCGGAGGGATGGATATACGTATGATATATGTGTGAATGTTTTAGTAAAGGTACATATATAATGGTACTCAATATTATATGTGGGAAATAATACAGTGTGTGATGGAATTACTTTATATAACTTGTGTCACGGTTATATGATATTATTTAAAAAGGAATTAATTAAGTTAATTGGTGAGATGACTTATAACTCATGAATAATTATACTCGGGGCAGAGTAGTATGGCAAAGGGAGGTTATACGAGGACTAGTTGGACGGGTAGTACAACTAGGTGGGGTTAAGGTAATCGTTAGGTATGTACACTAGTGGAGGGGTGAGAATGTCCTCAAGAGAGTGCGACACTAACTTAAATATGAAGCGCATTCATGCATTTTAAATTACTGCAGTTAATTCACTTGCTAAATATTTTCAAAATATTTTGGGTTCTAACCCTTGCTATAAAACTATTTTCGAAACCTTTAGTTGTCCAGCCACAGGGACGCCAGGATTGATATTCTATTCCAGGGATACGGAGCTGCGGCATATATGGATGCTAGCAGGAGCTTGGATTAGACGCTTCTTTCATTCTTTCCTAGAGTAGGAATCATTTCTCAATTTTAGTTTACTTAGGGCATGTCGCCCAAAAAAATTCAGTTACAATTGTCAGATTTATTTATTCTATTATTGGGTATTTGTATTGGACTATTTACTTTGGTGGCCGATGGTTTATTTGGCAAGTAGTTAAAGTAATTATTCAGGTGATTTTATTCAGTTGTTTGAATGGTTTATATTTTCCGCATGTTATTGGTTGTTTAATTAAAAAGATAAAATTTAGCACCATCTTTTTTGGAATGCTAGGTGGTTAGTAAGTTTTAAAAAGGTTTTCGACAATGATGCTAAGGACGAACCAACTGGGATTCCTATTTTAATTTGATATAGGACTGATCACTCGGTATTTTATTAGGCGGGGTGTCACAGTTGGGTAATAAGAAAAAACGTTATGTTGTATTTTAATTGAATTGCCTTCATGTTAAGTAAATAATTTTATGGGTTCAGCTGACAAAAATTTTAACTTAAAGACCAACATAAAATTACATATACCATTTAAGAACTTAGGGTTGAAAAAGTTTTGGAGATCACCGGTTCAACGTGGATAGTTATTTTTTGGATAATTCTAGTACAAAATTGACACATTTTGATGTGTTGCACCCGTATTGGCTTGTGTCTGACCTTCATAGTTGCCAATATGGGTTTGATATGTTATTGTGTCACACTAAATATGTTAATTTTTTGTGTTAATCTATACAGACCCTAACTTTTTACTTTATCATTTTCTATTGCCACGTGTCTCATGCAACCACTTCCAGTTACTTGTTTCGGGTATAATAGAATTTTTGTTTTTTTACGTATTATATTTGAGTTTTTCTACGCCAACACATAATTTTCATGTGTAGCGTGTCACGATTGGTTAATGATTCTGCGGCGAACCCACATTCCTAAGACAATATCCAACTGCCACACGCCATGCCAGCGTGTCCCGACCAACACATGAAAATAATGAGTAGGCCAAAAATTTTTGATTATATATTGTATTATTATACATTAAATTAAATAAATAAATAAATGGTATGCTAATGTCGACACCGTACGGATTTAAAGATATGGAGGAGGTATCGAAAAATAAAACCTAATCCCCACGACAAAGGAAAGAAAACCTGATTATATTATGTGTTGAGTAAAAGAACGGATCAGAAGGAAAAACTATTATTGGGGAACGAAAGCAGTTTCCCAACATGCCAGTACGTACGCCTGATCATCTCCAAGTCTACTTTTTTGTTTTATTTATTGAATATCAAGTATTACCAGATGTAAGTCAATAATTACATGGACAATTGGGATCATCTCCTCAATTTTGTTAGCGGCATCCAGAACATTGACATGTCACTTGCAAGTCCTTTTGGACCAACCACTTCTTATTTAAAAAAATATGGTACAAGATAATTAGGAGCACTTCAAAATCTTAAAGGATTAGAATGAAAACCTGAAAATAATGTACATTATTTCGTTCCCTAACAATGAGTTCACTGTCCCTTTGGGTTAGGGCAACAATCGCATGGACCATTTAAGTATGGATGGCAAGTGCATGTACACTTTATACAATGAACAAAATTAGACACTAAATGTTAATTTTTATCGCGATAAAGGAGCCTTAATGAACTATTTTTCCTTTTTTACTTTTTGGTTTTGTAGGTAGCATAAGGGGGTGAATTATAAGGCAATGTTAAGTTCTATTTTTTTACGTACCAGAAAATAAAAGTGAAATATTATTTTACAATAATTATAGGGCGACTCATAAATGCAATCGAATTTGTGTGACACCCTAAATGTGTCCCATCGGCATTAGCCTATATTTAGGCTCCCCTACCATTAGATCAGTATATGTGCCAATGCAGATGCGACACGTCAGTTTGTCTCACCAAATGTGTCACATTTGTGCGTTGGTGTAGATGGACTCTTTATTTTATATACTCACCAGTTTACTTTTGGGACTTTTAGGCGAGGGAGACAAGTGCATGGGCACGAGGAAGAGCCAACGCAAGGGTAAGGAGAATGGCAAGGCTTTATTGTGGTTTGGTTTTAGCTATAAGTATTTCATTTTGTACTATTATGTATGAATGTTTAATCGGCATGTAGAGGTGGGTGTATAATTTCTTTCTACTTTAGCAAATGAACATATAATCGGCATGTGGTGTTTACACACTCTTTGGGTATAATAGGATTTGAACATGTCGTCGGGATTTAGTAGTTGCACACTTTGTGGTATGGTTGCCATCATGAATTATTTATATTTTGAACAAAAAATATTTTATTCCAAACCAAATGAAACCCTCCCATCTTACTTTTGGGTTTTGTGGGTAGCATAAAGTGCGTGTGTGTGTGTGCGCGCGCATTGTTGAGGAGGGGATTTTAAGGGAATGTATTTATTTTTACTCTCCACAAAAATAAGTGTTTGTCTCTGTAACAACCCGTCCTTTTGGGGACAATTAAATTCCATTATTAAGTATAATTTGGAATTTGGAGAATTTCTCGAAATAGTAATTTTTGGGATTTTCGAGGATTTAATAATTTTCGAAGGGTGTTATAAATTATTTTGGGATTATATAGGTCGAAGTAATTTAATTATATGTCGCCGTGGAGTATTGCGACAAAAGAGGTAAGATTTTGAGTAGAAGACCGCATTTAATTATTTTGGGTTGGAATAGTGATTTGCGGTCAAGTACCTCGGATGGAAATTTCGACTGTGCCATGAGTCTCAGAATATCTGAGATAGTCGAAAAAGAGTGTCCGATTGTCGAAATTGAGTTCCGGGTAATTTTAGAGGTAAAAGTAACTTGTAATTGGGTAAACGAGTCGTTTTTGGGTTTAAGGGTTTAAACCCTTTTTCTTTCTTTATAAAGAGGGAGAGAGGGAGAAAAGAGAAAGAAAAGAGAAAGAAAAGAGAGAAGAGAGAGAGGAAGGAGAAAAGAGGGGAGAAAATGGAGATTCGGGCCAAACTCCGCCGGATTCGACTCGAGGTCGTCGGATTTTATCCACGAGGCAAGTGTTTACTTGCTTTATTTACTTTTGTGTATTAATCTCATATCATAGTTGGTAAAAATATGATTTTTGGGTTAGAACCCTTAAAATAAATTGGGTAAAAGTTGATTATGAGTTTACACATTGATGTAGTGTAAACTCTTAATGATTTTTAGTGTTAAAACCATGTTAATGGAGTATAAAATGGGTTTAAAGGTTAAGTTGGGGTTTTTATGGTTTTAGGGTTTAAAACTAAGAGAAATGATTTAATACCCCAAAATAATTGATGTGTTAGTTGTAAAACATAGATTAGATGTTTATTGAGTTGTTGGGTGAGGTTAGAAACAACAAAAATGGAGAAAAATGGAGTTTGGGATTTTGGAAGAGACAATGAATAGTAACCCGTAAGCTTGTGGGGTTATTTTGACTAGGAAAACAATTGATTTAGATTTTGGCCAAAACACGAAAGTTGTAGATCTTTTCGATACGGTCGCGTGGGCACCCACCGTGTATTTTTCTAATTTTTCTACGATTTGATATGATTTTTACAAGATGGAAGCTCCGGGTTGGAATTTCCAACTCGAAAATCAAATCTGGAATTGGAAAAATTACGGCTAGAATTAATTGCGTAGATGTTTTGGATGATTTTTAGGGTAGTTTAGAAACCCCGAAAATGAATTTGGGTTGTTGAATTAAGGATTTGAGGAATTAAAGTTTTGAGGACCTGGTGTGACCGGTCGACTGCGCCCCTATGGCCGATCGACCGCGTCAAGGAGAAAGGGCCTACTACTTTGTTTCGTAGGCTTATTTACAACCCGCGGTCGACCGGGGGTCTAGGACCAGTCGACCGGTGCCTTGTTTTCAGCCCAAGATTTTGGATATTATTATTATTTCTCCTCTTTGAGATTAAAGTTTAAGGGCCTTCTAATTTAAAGTATATTAGAGGGTTATGTCCTAAGGGACTTGTGGATTTGGGAGTATATATATATATATATATATATATATATATATATATGTATGTATATTCACTTAGAGTGAATTAGTATAGTTGGGAATATCCACTAAATCCTTAAGAGATGATTAAGGTTATTATTATTTGTCGAAGTAAGAAAATACTTTGGATTTAGTATCATGCTTATATGAAAGCATGATTATGATTCTTTGAGAGAATCCTTGGGATTAGTGGTCATCGCTAGATGCTATAGGCCACTATGGCTATTTATATATATTCTATGAAGAATATATAGGATATGTATATACTGTGTGATTTAGGTATATATATATATGTTATGATGGAAATGATTTTGAAAATATGAATATTTTCAAAATGGAAAGATAAATGATTTTCATAATTAATAAAAATATGGATTATACACACCTCCCTAAATCGCTATCATAAGGGAAGTTGCGCGCGTTGTGGTGAAGCCTTCCTGGCTATTGAGCAGGTTGGATATAGTCCCTAGGCCATATGGGCGTTTATTTGTACTGCGCTGGTTAGGAGATTCGGGGTGTGGTCTTGACTATCCCGCAGTCATATGGCCGCTTTCCGATGTTGTTAGGTTCCCAGGTTGTCTTGTATAGATAGGCCCTAGAAGATGATAGCCATTTAGGGGCGCGTCCAGTGGGAAAACCCGGAGGGGCGGTCGTAGATTTATTAAAGAAATTCATGATAATGGATTGGCATTAATTTACATTTCCTGAGTATAAAAAGGGAAATGGGATAAAGGTTTGGCTTCGGTAACACTCCCGGATGGAAGAAGGGATGTGGAAGCATATGATTTGATCAAAGCATTTTCATGATAATGAAAATGGCTTTGGGTACATTTCCTGAGTATAAAAAGGGAAATGGGATGATTTAAAATGGAAAAGCATTTTTATGTTAATAAAATTGGCTTTTAAAAAAATGTATGTTTTGGTAAAGCAGTTCATGCTAATGAATTGGCTTTAAATACATTTCCTGGATATGAGAAGGGAAATGAAAGGTTTTGATATGAGTATAGAATACACCTCAGTCCGGGAGATAGATCCGGATGTGTATTATAAGATATAATTGATATTATGTAAACCTCAGTCCGGGAGATATTATCCGGACGTATATTGTAAGTGCACATATATATATATATATATTTATACATTTGTCTGTGCTACGGGCCTAATGGATCTCTACCATTAACCCTGCCAAGTAGTAGTGTATCGGGGGGTTCATTGTTTGGATTTCGCTTTGCGAGACACCCCACGCACGAACTTAGTGCAGTGTTGAGAATGGAGGGAAGTTTAGCCCTTAGCACTTGGACTACCTGGGGTAGGTAGTAGATGGGTAAATTAGACTAGTTAGGCAGGGATAGCTTGACTAGGGTATGGTGTTAGGGTGCGTTAGGTGTGCACTATTAGAGGAGAGGTGAGGGGTATCTCATGGGAGTGCGATACCAATTTAAATATGAGATAAAACTATTTTTCTAAAAATAAAGCATTTATGCACTTGCAAAATATTTTCAAAAATTCGGGCTCTGATCCGTTTATCTACTTTCCTTTCTTGCTATATATTATATATATACATAGGTGTCCAGACACAGGGACGCCTGGATGAAAATTCTTTCGAGTCAGACGTCTGCTGCAGCAGCTCTGGATGCTTGCGCGTTATCGGTAGACGCTTCTTTCCTTGCACTCTAGATAGGAGATATTGTACAAACATTCGGGCCAATGGTCCAACTGATTTTATTTATTCTTTGCACGATATTCGATATGGTTGTATTATTTGAACCGAGTGTTCGGTTATTTTAATTTATTTCATTTTCATTTCAGTTTTATTTACGCACTAAATTGTGGATGTTTTACTTTAATTGATTAAAAGAGTAGTTAAGTTAAAATTTTAACGCTCGCCTAATAGGATATTAGTAATTAAATGGATTTTCGACAGTGATGCTAAGAATGATCCATATGTAACTCCAGTTATAATTTGATATAGGAGTGATCGCCTGGTATCCCATTAGGCGGGTTGTTACAGTCTCTTTATTTAATATACTCGACATTTTACTTTTTTCCCTTTTAGATACCGACGACAAGCGCATGGGCCCTTCAAGCGAGGGAATAAACTTGGGCACAAGCAAGCGCCACTGCAAAGGTAAGGGAAATGACAAAGTATGATCGTGGTTTGGTATGATATATAAGTATTTCATTTCTTACTTTTGTCGATGAATATATGATCGACATGTAGTCGTGGGTGCACAAATTTTGGTACTTTAACGTATAAATCGATAATCGACATGTAGTGTTTACACACTTTTTTGGGTATTTTAGGATTTGAACCTGTCATTGGGATTTAGATATTGCACACTTTTTGGTATGGTTGTGATCATGAATTCCTCAATATGTGAGACAATATTAGAGTTGGAATATCGGTGGTTAACCTTTTTTGCAATTTATTGGTCTATGCAAATGTTTGTGTGGCTTCAAAGTATTGTCTTAAAATGATCCTAACGGTGGTGCATATATAATGATAATTTTAAAGTGTCCAAGTCAATTTGGTGTCCAAAAATAAACCAAGCATAATAATATCAAGGTTACCATAGAAAATATCCAATTTGGAAGATGGGAGAATGATTCAGCGTAAATATTTCATATTTATCCCCTTAATTTCGATATTTTTATGGTCCCGTGCATTGTAATTAGACTGGATTTATCTCATAACCATGCTACTAACCTTTTCAGCAAGTATTTCTTGTTTTGCATATTTCTCTCTTATTTTACAGATATTTCGTACAAGTGGATGCGAGAGGAAAACTGAAACAGTAAAAGAAATGAAGTAAAAGAAAGTCAAGGAAAATTCCGTAATTATTCAATTGAATATTTTATTTGTCCCTTTTTTCATGAACTGTTAATCATCGTTGAGATAGCCATGATCAAAACTTGATGATATATAATAAGGAAAGTTTAACACTTAAAATTAAGATTGTAAATTAAAGTCAAGCTTTAAATAATTAAACCTGAAAATTTTATTTTAACTAAAGCCTACACTTTACTACTACCATACAATAATAAGAAAGTTTTACATATCCCAATATACCAAAAACAAGACGTGCACTAACGTCTTAGTTTTCCAGGAGGGCAAATGACCTGTAAATATGAGTGACCATTTATAATATTGTTTGGGTGTCACTATTACCACTTCATTTTAATACTTTTGTAATGTATAAGTGTAATCAAAATTATTAAAAATATTGCAAAAAGTGTTTTTGAAATGACAAAGTACTAAAGTGGAGTGTTAATCGTCGTATCCTATTCTTTTATGATAATTTTAAATTTGTAACACCATCTGGGTAACGCATTTTTTCTCATTCAAAATGCTTAAATGCAAGTGTGGTCCCCCCAAAAGTTGATTTGCTCCGAGGCAATAAGCAAATCAATGTTCTCGGGCCTGCTCTAGGCATAGGTAAACTAGGTCGGGCCCCGAAATTTACAAAAAAATAGGTATAAAATAATTATTTAACAAAATGTAGTTATCAAAAAAAATTAGAGTTTACCACTTATAAAGACATGCAAAAGATAAACTCACTCTAATACTAAACACTTTTACCACTTAAAAAGTGCTCCAAAAAAGTCCAAACCCACTATAATACTAAACTCATAAAACTTAACCTACTTTTAACACACTCACCCACCCACTTTTAACACACCCACTCACAAAATATGTTGATTTATATTATTAATTGGGTGAAAAAAAGACAAAAATAATGTTTAGGTTGAATTAGATAAAAAAAACTTTTAGTTTATAAGGGTTTATAAATGGACAATTTTTTTACTAATATTTTTTAAATATCTAAACAATTCATTTTGCTCTAAAAGTTTTTTGAGGGGTACCCTTTAATGTTAAGAACCCATAAAAAAAATTTAGCTCAAAATTTTTTGTTTTACTATTTTAAAAAAATCTTTCGTTAATCCATTTTAGCCAAACACCAAATGATATAAAAATGATTTTCTAGTGCTTTGGTGAAGTCTCGCATCGGTTGGACGTCGAAATCTTCTTCCTACCCCTTCTTATAAATAACCGTGATTGCCATAATTAAACCTAAGTTGATTAAGTTTTAAGTAGTTAGGAGAGTTTGAGTTTAAAGTTTGGTGTGCATTATTATTTTAGTAAAAAAATTGACTGATATAATAATGTTAATTCTTGTTTTTTTTTTGTTCATTCTTTTTGGACAATTAAGTTATTTCTGTCATTTGGTAAACATCATTATTTTGGTCAAAAAAATGACTAAATAAAAAATGATGTAGTCTAATATTTTTTTTAAATTCTTTTTTTTGAAAGTTTTTCATACTTGCAAACAGTAGTTGGAAAAACTGTAATGAGAAGACCTAAAGTTAAATTTCAAATTTTGGCTTTCAATTATTTTGGTCAGGGTTCAATTTTTTACTTGATAAAATTTTTTGTGTTATTTCAAAATTTACCAAAAAAATGATTTTACCGCAAATCGCATGTTTCAATTTTAGTTTACGTTAAGTTGTACCGAGAGGTACAGATGTTAATTTTGATTTTAGTATATTAAAATTGGCTTGGTATATTAAAATTTGGTTTTGCATCGAAAAATGAAATAAGAACACATTTTTTTATTTTGGTTTTCCTTATGTCAAAAAACCTCGATTTTGGTTTTTCACTTAGGGACCCCAAAACTATAGAGTCAGTCCTGTTCCCGTGCAAGTGAAGTGTCGTGGGAAGAGTAGAAAAAAATTAAGAAAATAAAGAATATTGAAAAATGTGAAAACCCAAAAAAATATAATATAAAAAAACACACTCACACGTTAAGTCAAGTGCCACGGGGGCCTAGTTTATCACTTCCTGGTCATCAAAATTGGTTACTTTTGCAACAAAATTTTCTAACTCATACGACTTTTGCAAATATGCTGACGGCTCTGGAGATACTGTTACAATTTTAAAACGCATTAACTCTATCGTATTAACGAAATATTTATAGAAGAGAGTGATTTACAAAATGGTTGTGTTTTATTTTCCCACGTTTAGTTTTCACCTTATAATCTTCACTTGTTGTAGAGAGTTGAAAATCAAGTTTTATAATTTTTCACTATTTATGACGTCTTAACGAAAGCCCGCATTCAGCAGCTCCTCCCCTACCCCGTGTAATTGGTTTTCCTTTTCTCGTGTTAATTACATGATATACCATGCGATGTAAATATAATGTGAAATTTGGGATCTCAACACTCTACGAAGGTTTGCTTGGTTGCCTTGTTGTGGTGCCTCTCCAAAACAAGCGGCCAACTCTAAGAGGTCTTTTATTACATGTTCTCACTTGTAAATAGTGTAATATGGTGGTGTTTCTTAACATTATGCTTATTTTCATTGTAGAACTATTTTAAAAAATAATGAAAATAATGCATGAAAAAGTTGTTTTATATGTCAATTTTGAGATATTATACTTGTTCAGTGAACTTTTTGATGCACCTTACACACTAAAGGAGCAATAACTGAACCCCCGGACTTAATCTCAAAATATATATATATATATATATATATGAAAATTTTGCCAATAGTAATTGTAACAACCCAAAGATTTGCGCGACTATTTTATACTATTTTTGCCTGACGGGCTAATTTTATAAAATAGGAATGTTGGAGTAAATATTATTTCTCGTGAGACTTAGGGATAATATTTACTATGCTTTGTCTATTTACCGTTATGAGAAGGTAAATAGTGTTATATTGTGTATTTTTGCGTCGTTATATGTAAAACGACGGTTATGACCTATATTTAAATTTGGGTATAATTAATGAATTAAAATGGAATTGGAACGTAAAAATAGTTCACACTTTCCCGAATGCCAAAATAGGGGGTGCAGTTGTTTTTAGAATAGTCGAGTTAGTCGAAATAAGTGCCCAGTTGTAATTTTTGAGATTTAGGCATTTTAAGGGGTTATGACTCAATTAAGTGGTTACGAGTCATTTTAGTGGTGTATTAGCAATTAGGAGTGTGGGTTTACATTTTTAGACCCTTATAAATCCCCCACCCCCTTTCTTTTTCTTCATTTGTGTGAGAAAGCCAAAGGAGAGAGAGAGAGAGAGAAGAGAGAAAATGGAGGATTTGGGCCGGAATCCGTCGCTACCGGAGGTGTTCCGAGACTACGAACCTCGATGCAAGTTTCTTACTTGCTAGATATTGATTTAATGTGATAAATTGCATGTATAGTTAGGTTTTGGTGATTTAACCCATAAATGGGTATTTGTTGATTTTGATGATTAAACCCTTAAATCTTAGTTTTAATTTGATTTGGGGATATTTTATTAGTTGTAAATGGTGTAGGAATGATTGGGTAGAATTAGATGTTGTTGATGTTGGGCAAAAGCAAAGATTTGAGGTTTTGGGATTTTAGGGTTTGTATAACCCGTCGCCCAAACTGGGCAAAATCTCAGGACCGAATCGATTCGGCCCTTGGGGCGAATCGATTCGGATGAGGAGAGGGTTACATGTCTTGCAGACCGAATCGATTCGGGTTGAAACCGAATCGATTCGGCAATTGCAGAAAGTCAGTTTTTGCTCACCGAATCGATTCGGCTGTTTAGCGAATCGATTCGCAAGGGCGAATCGATTCGGTTCCCCTGTTTTTGTGAGATTTTATTATTTTGATTTTTAGCCCTTTTCCTTTTAGGTCCAAGGTTTAGGAACCTTCCTTTGGGAAGTAATGGGGAGTCTTAGAGGGTTGGATTGGATAGACTAATGTCCTAGGCTAAGAATGGAAAATTGGGTTTACCCGAGGACTAGTTGTACTAGGTTAATGTCCAATTGATATAGGAGGTTAACCTAAAGATATATTTGAAGTTAAAATATTAATGTTTAGCTTTTGGGAGACACTCCCTTATGGAGACCTACTTTGAGGGTTTATGAGATTATATAAACTATTCAAGGCTATCTTGAGGTTAGTGGCACTTTGGGTCTTAGGTCATTAATAAAACATGACTTAATAAGAATGGAACACACCTTCTAAAGCTTGGTGCTTAATGGCTAAGTGAATGACTTTTGGAAATGTAAAATATGAGTTTTCAAAAATGGAAAAAGTAACGTTTTTCATAAATGTTAATTTATGGATACACACCTCTCTAAATCGCTATCATAAGGGAAGTCGCGCGCGTTGTGGTGAAGCCCCCTGGCTAATGATGCAGGGTGGATATAGTCCCTAGGCCATGTGAGCGTTGGTTATATATTTTCTGCGCTGGTTAGGAGATTCCGGGTGTGGTCTTGACTATCCCGCAGGCACATGGTCGCTTCCCGACGTTTCGATAGGATCCCAGGTTGTCTTGGAGGCCCTGGAAGATGATAGCCATTTAGGGGCGCGCACAGTGGGGAAACCCGGACGGGCGGTCTTAGATTGCGTTATATTATATGATATATAACTATGATTCAATAATGTGGGACATTATTGGTTATTAAAGCATTTTATGATAATAAAATGGCTTTAATTTACATTTCCCGGATAGAAGAAGGGAAATGGGATGTTAAATACATTTTCCGGATGGAAGAAGGAAAATGGATGTTATGATATGAAAGTAAAGCATTTTTTATGATAATAAAACTTGCTTTAAATTATGTATTTTTCTTGGATAGAAGAAAGGAAATAAAATTTGGGTAAAGAAAGTTTTGAAATAAGATTTATTGGTAAACATTTGATAAAATGAATTTACCATATATGTATATTCCTAAATAAAGAATTAGGAATTGTGCCATTAGATTATGGATTGGGTTATGTTTATATTTCTGGAGTAGCTGTAGCTGTGACCTCCCACACTTATGCACACACATGTATTTATTTATTATTTCGTGCTTAGGGTCTAATGGATCTCGACGATCAACCTTGCCTAAGTAGTAGTGTATCGGGGGGGTTCCTTGTTTGGATTTCGCTTTGCGAGACACCCCACGCACGAATAGGGAATAGTGTTGAGAATGGGGAAAAGTTAGCCCTTAGTACTTAGGGTTAACTAGAACATCTCACGATATTGCGTTAGGTTGCTGCTAGATTGAGAGGTGAGGAATATTATTGTTATCTGCGAGAGAATTACGCGCTTAACTGTCATGCATTTTAGTCACATGGTAATCATATCAAACCGGGCCCTGACCGGTATCTATATTTCTTTGTGCTGCATATTCCTTGCCGTTACAGGTGCGCTTCCGCATGGACATCTGTATTTACATATTCCATTCCAGTTGTCATGGAGCTACAACATGTTGCGGATGTTGTAGGATACTTGTAGTAGACGCTCCTTTCTTCTGTACTCTAGTTATGTTCAGTATAGTTATTCGGGCGTGTTTGCCCAAGGTATTGCACTCATTCATTATACTATAAATATTGGATTGTAATACTTAATGTATTATTTGTATTGGACTGTGCACCGACAGCTTATTCGGTGATTATTTATTGTATTGTCATACTTTATTCATCGATTTTTTATACCCACCGTTTTTACAAATGGGATTGTCTAAGTGTTTCTCTTTTACTTTTAAAATTTTTGTATATGACAATCCGTTTTCTAAAATGATTGGTGGTTATCTCATACTATTATTTTAATCGACAGTGATGCTAAGAATGGACCATCTATGATTCCTGTAATTATTGGAGTATTGGGCTGGCCACCTATTATTTTAGTAGGCGGAATGTCACAGTAATGTTCCTATGTAATGTACTCCTGTGATAATAAAACCCCTACCTTTGGAATTTGATGTACTCCCTTTAGTTCAAATTTTTATATATGAATTTATGTATCCTGATTCTTCAGGAAGCATAGATTATAAACCAAACATGCCTTGGAGGGGGGGGGGGGGGGGTAAAATTGACAACCAACCAAAAATAAAGGTTTCCGATTTACATACACATTATGCATCGCCCATATGTAATTTGCCATATGACTACATTCTGAATTGTATAAGTAAGTGATATAACATGATAGCAATAGTTTCCATCACTATATTTATACATCTAACTTTGCTTGAAATCTTATTTACATGTCTGTTCTCTTCCACATTGAGACTTGAAGTAGAGCTTATTCATTCACTAATATATATGAATTTAATAAGGGAGTTTGACAAATAAGTCCCATTTACACAAGACATTTCTTAATAGCTTCTATTATAACATTTTTTTTTCCAGTAGGTCATATTTATACATATAATGAATATTCACTATATGTTTACAAATACGACCTATTTGACCAAAAAAAAAATTCATGGAACCTGTCGGAGCAAAAAAAGATGATCGATCATATTGAACTACATATGCTAGGTTTGTGCTAGGGTAAACACAAACCTAACATATGTATAATATAATATTCAACGTATAAATTAAAAAAAATGTATTTACATTACAAAAATTCATGTATACGATACAAAAAAAAAAGAGTCAAAAGTTATTCATCATATCCTAAATATACAAAAAAACTTATCTACAAATGAGTGTGTGTGTCTGTGTGTGTGTGTGTCTATATATATATATATATATTGCTCTTGTGCGGACTGTCTTGCATTTTAACAGTGCGGACTGGACATATGCTACCTGACGGTGAGTGCAGAAAAGAGAGAGTGTCGATTATTTCTGGGCTACCGTCAGGTAACACATGTTCAGTTCGCAATATATATATATATATATATAAGGAATAAAAACAAAGGCCACATTTCTCTCTGACCTCACCGCCTTCAAGTAGCATTTGTACTACGGCATTGCCCACGTCCTGAAAACCCATAAAATAAAAAACGTATAATCTAAGATCCATATAGGAATTTTTTTTTTTACTATGAGCCTCTTTCCCCAATGTCATGTATTTCAAAATATTTATCCTCCTGACATAACCAAACTCAAACAGCATCAAGAAATGAACTACAAAAGAATGTTAAAGACCGTTAAGGAAAGGAAGTTTGTATCTGATTAGAATAAATAGTGAATCTTCCATGGAACTAGATAATTTAGCATACGACCATTTTTCAAATATAATCCGGGGCAGAGCCAGGATTTTACATCTGGTCTAGCTAACTTAACAGCGATTTTTTAGGGTTGGGGGCGGGAGGCCCCGAGCCGAATTTTTTTGAGGTTATTTTTGAGTATTTACAAAATAATTAGTTTAAAAACAATGAAAAATAATGTAAATTAACAAATATAGGCACATGTGAATCATTTTTTGGTTTGAAAAATGATAAGAAAGTTTTTCTTGAAATAAGAACCTAAAATAACGCCCAAAATAATATAAATTAGTTAATAATCAAAAAGTAATCATCTAAGAAATAAATTCCATATTGCGTATCTATAAAAACCCTAATTTATTTATTTAGGGTTTTATTCAAACCTCCATTATTAAAAAAACAATAGTTGATATTAAATGTTAATAATAATAAAATCAATAGTGCACATTCATTATTATCATTTGAATTAAGAACGCCAAATAAAATTTCATACACAAATAATAAAATCTTAAAGCAAATAAATCATTATCAACAACATCATGAACATATTATTAGAGAGATTTAGAAATAAGAGGAATAAAGGATACCCTGTTTTTCTTTGTTTCTTTGAAAAGTGAGTGAGAAGATCCAAAAAAATTGAGAGAGGTTACAGTAGGTGTGGCCAGCGGTGGCAGGGGCAGAGACAAGTGTGGGATGGCTCGGCGTTGGTGGTCGGCGATGGAGGTGGAAAGAAGGACGGCGGTTGGCCTGTTGAGGACATAAGGGAGAGAGAGATGAGAAGAGAAGATATGGGCTTTTTAATTTTTAGGACTGGAAGGAAAAAAGTGGTCCGGATGAGTGTGTCTTTCAATGGAGAATTTTCGTTTTATAATTTTTGGTATTTACATTTTTCCCCTAATACTTTAAATTAAGAAATAGGGTGGGCAGAACTTTAAATATTAAAAATTAACCTCTGTTTTTTTAATTCCAGGGCGTGCTGGTGCTCCCCCTAACCCATGCCTACCTCCGCCCCTGACTATAATGCCAACATCACGATGATATGCATTCATCCCATTTTGTCCGATTAGTGTTAGATCAAACCCACCTAAAAGCATTAATTTTTTATTTCATTTTTTACTTTTTTCGTTGGGCAACATTTTTCTTGGCCCCAAACTTTTTTTTATAATCCATTTTAGTGGTGGGGAAAAACAATTTCCCCTTGGCATTCGAATATAAAATAACGCATGCACTTATAGGATCTTGCAATATGGTAATGTCAAATTTTAGCAATTTTGCTCAATAAAATAATCACGATGTTAGAGGAAATTATTCCAGCTGATTAAGAGAAAGAAATTTTGTTAAATGAGTTGATTTTGAAATTTTATTTTGATGCAAGGATAGAGATAATATAAAGAACATGTAAATGTGTTCTGTAACTCTAGAGCAGTCAAATATAAAGTCACAGTAGTCCCATCCGGTTTGACTAGGTTTAGAATTGGCATAATAAGAGTTGGGTATCACACCAACAATATGCCCAAGAATGAATATTTGTCTATAGTTACCCCATTAAATATTATACATTATCAAGAGTCCTAACAATCAGTATGTAATGAAACAATTATATAATATTGAACCTGGGAGCATTAATGTTGAACACATTTTTTACAAACAATTTATATTCTCCAAGTGCTCAAGCTTCTAAGGAAGTAGATGGATCAGAGAAGTCAAAAAGGCTCCTCGCTCTGCAAGATGAATTGAAACAAATGATGCCTCTAGAAGTTGATGTACTAAAGCTAGGTATCTCCTGAAAACTTTTACAAAGAAAATAAGAAGGAGGATAAAATTATTAATTTTAATCAAACCCAGAAACAATTAAGCCTTCTTCTAATGGTCGTCAAACTCCTACACCGTATCACTGTAGTAGAAACACACCTAACCCTTCTAACTACTCCAACGCACGCCCCCAAGAATATTGGAGTTCCTATTTTTTCCCATGAATCATGAAAAATTTGCCATTTCTTTCTAGATAGTCATAACAACATTCATCCACAAAGAAATGATTATTTCTATACCCGACAACTAAATAATCAACAATAACAAAATAAACCAACTTAATGGGAAGTGCAATAATTAATCCATAGGGATCCTGAGAAAGAACAATTAAGTAAGATGTGATTAATAAACTCATGTTTTTTTGCACAAGATGCAATAATAGGATTACTAACAAGAGAGGGGTATATTCCATTGAAAGAGATCACAAGTGTTCACCCTTCTCCTATAGGTGCCATGCAAATAGTTGGACTTTTGGAGGAATATCAGTTTTCCAAATCATATGTTATGGTTTTTACAAGGGAAAATATGGAGTCAATTAGCATTTCAAATAGGGACTTACAAGAGGAATACCCGAGTTATTTTCCATGCTAACCCTTTTATCACAAGATTCATAGGAGAGACAAAGCCGATCAATCAAAGCAAGGAAATAAATGAAGTCACGGAACTCCCAATCAATGAGATAGATTGTAACAGAAAGGTTCCGTGATTAGTTAACTGGAGAGTTCCATAAGGTCACATAAGATATGACATTGCGAGATTTAAGATAGATTTTATGAAGTCTCCTATAAGATAAATTCAAAGAGAACTACTTGCGTGGTCGTTAAAATCTTACAATTCGCGATTTGATTTATACAATTCGATTCGATTCACATACTAATCGATATGAATCGACAATAGAATCAGAGGGGTTCCAAAAAAGAGGTGAAATCGGCCGATTTGGGTGATGAATCGTGAATTGAACCGATTCATGATTCAAATGCGATTTATGTTTCTTGGAGGATGTTGGGTATATTCAATCGACTTAAAGCTAGTGCTCATTTTTTGTTCCTTTTAAAATAACCCTAAAAATATTTTATTATTAATATAATAAGACGAAGTTAGTACAAACGTAAGTTACCCTTACGAAAGAGACAGTGACTCAAACACATACTAGAGCGAAACTTAAATTACGATCACTTTTCTTCTTCTTTATAAACCTGTTCGAAGCAGCGATGTCCTCTATTTCGTGTTGTGATCATTTTTTTCTTCTCTTTTAACCTGTTTAAAGTTGATCAAGAGAGGGAGATAGTTTTGCGTTCGATTGAATCCATCAAATCTTGTGTAAGAATTTTATAAGTTATATTGTATGGTATTGTTATTATAATGTATTTTTTTATAATATATTTTAATAAAATCATGTCTTATAATTGGTTTTAGGTCATAATATGTTTTATTGCATATTCTTATTGTGTTCCCTTTGCATTTATATATTAATTCTTACATATTTTACGTTTATATCGATTCTTACGATTCGATTCACGATTCATAGGGTTTCTGATTCATGATTCGATTGACGATTTGACAACTATGACTACTTGGTCTATGAATCTTCTCAAAAATTATTTTTTCACCATCAAAGACAATGAACTTAACATGATTAAGGATTTTAAATTTCCAATCTATCAAACTTCATGGATTGGCGGACTATATAACAGGCGTGATATTGGTTTATGGCTCGACCGCCAAATTTTCAACCCACTCTCCATATTAGTATCCATTGCGGGTAATACGCGATGATATGATGTTTAGAGAGACTAAATTTTTCTATGAAAGAAAAATGTAAAAAAGTTCAAAAAATAAGTATAATAGCACATATCAATGAGATAACTACAAAATCATCATATACAGTATGTTATATCGTTTAACTCAATATCCTAACGCATGGTGCATTTATCAATATTGTTTCAAAAGTTATAGCTACGCGATCTCCAAATATTTGTAATTAAAAAAGAACATCTAAAGAAATTGGAAAATTATAGACTTGTATGTATAATATATGTCTAATATATACACATATAACTTTATTAGACATTTCAAAAGATAGAAAATCTATAATTAAATGGTGGAAATCAAATACGTTACGTACGAGAAGGTCGCGAGTGCAAACTGATATTTAAGCCGAGTTTCGTTCGGGCCGATGATATATAGGTTGAGTCTCTGATATGTAGTTAGGGTAAATCCGATTTAGTAAGTTTCATATATTCCACTACTCATAACGAATCCATACGATACCTAGTTAACTCATAGATGTTTCTCAGTTCCAGCCAATACTTTGAACCACTGTCTAGAGAAAGGAGCCAAGTATTGTAACCTTTATGTTGTGAAGTAAGATTGCATGCCAATAGGCTACCCCTTGGACGTCCTAAGTGCCTTTTTTCATGATTATGTAATTGGAAGCATATCGGTGATAGAAAATACTTCTAGTAATTGGCATTTAGATCATTAGAGGAAAATAATTTCCACGAAAAAATAATATAAAAAAATAAATCAATCTGAAATCACCCAAGTCATTGATGAGAAATGAAGTAGCCAAGCCATAATCAAATTAAGGCAATAATACTACACTATCAAGACTCTTTGATGAACCTTATACTCATCGCGAACTTAGATGCTTCAGAACACGCTGCGCATTCAGCAATACAAACGTGAATAAATTATTCGGGTATTTCATAAAATTGAGCACCAACAGTCCACACTTACTTAATCCTCAATATGGTTTCTTTTAACCCAAGATTTTAAAATTAGCATCATAGTGAAAATTCATGACTATCCAAAGGAAGAAACGAATTGATTGGAATTATTTTTTAAGAAGAGAAAATGATTATCGTTAGGGTTGATATGAGAGTTAAGTTTGTCTAGGATTCATTTCCAAGTCCTGAGATAAGCCCTATCCTCATTTTGATCTTTAGAAACGATGAATCAATTGGCTAACATGGCTTGAAGAGTATGTAGGATTGATCTCTTTTTTAATATAGAATCCGCTCCACAAAATTTGGGTGTTATTGGTAAAGAGGTTTGAGGTTCATGATAGTTCTTGAATGGGGATGATTAATGTTGGAAAGATAGGACCCCTAATTTTTAAAAACTTTCACTTTAAAATCCTATAAGTGCAGAATAAAGATGGTTACTAAAAAAAATTAATTTTCCAAAATTTATTTAATTTTCTTCTCTTTAAAAGATGGAAATTTATAGTGAACACAAATTTTAATTTCATAAAACAAATTAAAATTAAAGACTACAAAGTGAATTAAAGTAAACGCACACTCAAACCAAATTAATTTAACTATCAAATTTAAACAATTTAGGCGAGAATATTATCCAATTCATTTAGTGCCAACTTAAATTAAATTAACTTAAAATAAACTTACCCAAATAATTAAACATGCACCATTTTAAGCAAGTCCTGGACTCCTCCATAGTCTCGGACTCCACCGATGGGGATCTTGGACACCGTCACCCTCACACGAAGTCTTTCATCGATTGGGAACACAGCGGCATAAACAAACTGTTTCTCCTTTTTTGGGGGTAAAGATTAGGCCCAAACTCTTTTCTTCTTGGGTAGAAAAGTGAACCCGATGCCAAAACACTCCAAGCAACTATATAGAAGTAGAAACTTGCATAAACTAAACTTTGGGTGTAAGGGTTTTTGTAGAAATTAGTTCATGGTTACACAAAAACACTAAACAATGAACTTTTGAACTAAGAAATTTTTCTCTCTATAATGTTCTCTCAAAATATGTTTAGAAAATGTCAAAAGTCAGTTTTTCAAAAGAGGTTCCCGCACTAGATAAGTTTGGTAAAAAGTTAGTGGGTAACCTAGTGGGAAAGTGGGGTAAAAACTGCCAAAACATTTCTCGCTAGAAATGTTGTTCGAATGACATTTTCGTTCGAACGAACATCTAACGATGTTCTAGTGGCTAAAATGGAAAAAGTCGTTGGCAAACTCGTTCGAATGAAATTCTCGTTCTAACGACATTCTCGTTCGAACAACAATTTCGAACGAAATGATAGAAATCCAATTTTGCATATTAAACCCCAAAAAAAAATTTATTCAAAGTTTCTAAAGTAACCTTCTGAAAATAAAATTCATTTTAAAATAAAATTACACTCAATAAAAATATTCCAAGTCTCCTACATATATATATATATATATATATATAATGCATTCATACTTTTTGGAGACAATGGAATACGGTGATGTTGATGACGTATAAATGAGGCACTGAAACACGGCAAATGATATCTTCACTTTGAAATACTGGCCGCTACGTGTAATACCCCGTAATTTTATTGATTTTATTTAATTGGATTAATTAAATTAAATGGGAATTAATTGGAAATTAATCCGGATTTAAATACTAGCGAGACGTGAGTTGGTATTTGATTATGGTGATAATATTGAGTATTACTAAATTTATATGGTAATATATGATTATTGATAACATTAAAATTGTCGCGAGTCATAAATACGACAATTTGGGAAATTAAGTTGGGACGCGCGTGTCAGTCGCATCAGGAATTAAATCATGCGTATGGTCATTTCGAGTGTGCCAACGTGTCCGGAGGGGTCGAGATAGTTAGAAAACACTAGCCGGGGGTTTAGTTTGGGTCCCGGGGCATTTTTAGGCCAAACCGACAACCCGAAAGGGTATTTTGGTCATTTTAAAAATTAAGGAATTAAGACCCACGAATTTTAGTGCTTATTTATTTATTATTGTAAAGGCCATTAGGGCCATTATCATCCAAAAACAAAGAGTGGGCTACGTGAGTTAGAGGAGAAGTTGCAGGAGGTTTACAAAACCTAGCCACCAACCACCACCACCAAATCTTGACGGAATTGTGACCGGAAAGAAGGAAAGAACTAGCCCTCGAACACCATCAACGATTCTGAACATCAAACTTAAGGCAAGTGATTTGATTTACATTAGTTTCAGTGAATATATCATCCGTGCTAGTATAAGATTTAATGATAATCTTGTATATTGATGAACACTCATGGAAATTGGAAAAGAAACCTAATTTTGAAAAGGACTTGCCTGTAGATTTGTTCTGGAAATCATTCAGTAGCAAAACTATAACCTTAGATGAATTAAAAATGGATTTAGAAGAGAAGCATGATGATTCTTGATGAAATAGAAGAAAATAGGGTTTTTATGATAAAATGAAGATTTAATCCAAGATAGGTTGATTGTTGATGATTTAGAGGTTTTGGAATGTTAGGAATCATGTAATTAGGTTGTTTAATGATCCCTTATACTTACATTAGAAATTCTTGTCATGTAATGGCGTTTTGGGACAAATCTGGGACTGAAAAACAAGGAAACCCGTAACCTGTAACTGCTTGATCGATCGATCGACATTCATAGTCGATCGATCGACAGCATCGATCGATCGACATTCATGATCGATCGATCGACCTCCCCAGAAATTGTGATATTTTTCCCCTCTTTTTAATTTAAATAATTCCGACCTTTGAAAATTATTGGTATGGAACTTGTGAATACATTTAGGTTTAAGGAGGACCAGTAGGGTTGTATATAGGAACCGGATTATATTAGAATTGAATTGGGACCTTATGTTAGACTTAATAGGGTCAAACGAGTGAAATGCTATTGGAGATGTCGGGAAAAGGAATTAAATCTATATAGTTGATAATTTAAGGTTAGAGACAGAAATATGGACCTTAAGATTAACACATTAAAATGTGGGAATAGTAGGAGACTTAGTAACCTCCTTGTTTAGGTTTTAAGTACTTAAACTATACGACGCGAGACGTATCGGCCAGTTATGTGATATACCATCTAATAATATGTAAGCGTACGAAATTGAATAACGATATAGGGTTGAGAACGTACCTTTAATAATATTATAAGTTATCTAAGTTGTGTGAATGCTTAGTGTAGTAACTATTATGTTTATAACATACCTACTATACTTGCTATCACAGGAGGTCGGCTTTCGGAACAGGGTCGTCTAATCTTTGTGTGCCTACGGGGGGATTTAAATTGGTACCTTAAGGACATAGAACTGTGAATGACTTATTTGTGAGTTAATAAGTCAGCTGAACATGGGAGCGTAGGTATGTGTGTGACCCATGGGTATGTGAACTATGTTCGCCTCCATTATGTGTGATTTTGCTTATTGAAACGGTTCCTGAGAGATTCGGAATACGTAGTCCTTATGTACGTGATGTACCGGGATTCGATAGCAGAGTATGTGTGCACCACAGCTTAGCCTAGGGGTGCCCTATTTTTTATAATTGTTCTGGGAATAATATACTTGTGATTTTAATGAATTCATATGTTAAAGTGTGGATATAAATTATTGGGACATTTGTTTGAATAAAATTTAATACGGAGAATTCCCTATCGTAACTGTTATACATTCCAATGATTAATGAAATATTAAGGTATACGTAGGTTATATTAGAATGTTATAAATAAAACCCCTTATTAATGCGAGGAGAAAACGATAGACAAACTAGTTATTTAGTGACATAACTAGGACGGGTTAAGGATACACGTCAGGCGTGCACAATAGTTGAGGGGTGAGGAACTCAGGTGAGGGCACGCAACTAACATGTATTTAATATTTACTATTTAATGCAATTGAACACTTGCTATATTTTAAACTGTTTTCACATCGGGCTCTGACCCGTTTTCTTTCAAATCTATTTTTCTTGAAAAACCTTGTAGGTGTCCAGCCACAGGGACGCCATGCTTAGGAGTTCCATTTCAGTGATGTGTTGTAGCTGCTGTGGAAGTTACATGATCTTGATGATAGACGCCTCCACTTTCTATATTGATTCCACTTCAGACTTAGTCAGTTGTTAGGGCATGTCGCCCCATTTCTTTTAGAGACAGTTTTATCATACTAAGTTTCATTTCGGTTTTGGAGTTAAACTCATTTATTATTCAGACGTTGTATTTGGTTTTATTCAGTCTTTGGGACTATTCAGAGGAGTGTTACTCCGTACTCATTTATTATTGCATTTATATTCTATTGTGACAGTGATGTAATTGTGTTATCATTTGTTAATAAATATTCAATTGATTGCATGTTAATTTAATTTAATAAAATTTGACTCCTCATTTTTTAAATATTAGGTGGTTAGTAATTGTTTAAAAATGTTTTCGACAGTGATGCTATGAACTGATCTAACTTGACATTTTGTATTAATTTGAATAAATGAGTAGCTACCCGGTATTTAATTAGTCGTGGTGTCACACTACGTCTTTAACTCAGACTTCAAACGTCATAGGCTTGGAGGATACTCACTCAATAGTATCCTATGACTCAAATGTTTTTGTCTGGAATTGAGACAACACTATGTAACACCCCGCTTATTAACATAAGAGGTGGCCAACCGGATACTCCAATAAATACAGGAATCATAGATTGTCCATTCTTAGCATCACTGTCGTAACCATAATAGTACGAGATCACCACCAATTATTTTAAAAGAAACGGATGTCAATTAAATTTTCAAGTTCATTAAAAACAATTTTGACAATCCAATTTATAAAAGAAGGTGAGTAAATATATATAAGAGACAGTTTAATAACCATTCTACAAATTAATAACCAAATAAGTTGTTAGTTAACAGACCAAAACAACGGTTAAACCAAGTATTACTGATAAATATCACAGTATATAAGCAATTACAAATCTTGGGCAACACGCCCGAGTGTCCAGACTGATCATAACTAGAGTATAGAAAAGATGAATGCATCTATAACAAAAGTTCTACAACATCCGCAAAAATATTGTAGCTCCTTAACACTGTGAAGGAAAATTCATATCGAGCGCCCTTGCGGCGGAGCACCTGAGCATAAAAGAGAACCACACAAGAAAGAGAAATATAAATGGGTCAGGGACCGGTTTGATATAATATCCGTGCGAATAAAATGCATAACATTTATGAGCACTAAACACCATAAACGGGTTGGATTCACTCTTCAATAATAATTATCCTCACCTCTCATCTAAATACACATCCTAGCGTCACACTAGATCATTATAATTTAAACTACCAGTTTAATTAAGAGAAATAGCTAACTTCCATTAATTGAGCTTAACTTAAAAATTCATAAAACATTACTTAACAAATCCATTTACCATTTGGGGAAACTTATGCCACAAAGTTAAATTATAAAATTCTTTAGCCATTTATAAAATGCCACTTTCGTGAGAATAGTTATAGTCACAATATAATGATTCTAAGACCATCCTTCCGGGAGTCACCCCACTGGATTCTCCCCTAAATAACTATCATCTTCCAGGGCCTATAACCAAGACGACCTGGGCATCCTAAATCGCATCGCGTGGGAAGCGGCCTCATACCTTCGACAATTAGTCATAACCATACCCAGAATTACCTCACTTCGAATAAAACAACCACACAATCTAACCACCAGTCCTATGACCGAGGACTATATTCTCTCTGCATTCACTAGCTAGTGGACACCACCTCATGCGCGTAACTTCCCTTATGATATCATTTAGAGAGGTATGTATATGCATTCCTTGATTCACAAGATATGCCAATTTAAAACTTTCCCTTTTTAAATTAACAAAACCATCCGTGCTTAACTAGTATGTGCCAATTTTAAAATGTACATTTCTTATTCAAAAAATCATATGTTATAAACAACATAGGCTACAAAGTAAAATTATCCTCATACTAGTCTCTAAGAATTCAAAATAATATTATAGGACACCAAAGGTAAATTTTCCTCAATACTATTCTCCAAGAATCCTAGACAATACCATCCTACTTCCCTTAGTCCTAGGCTAGCTTCCTAGATGAAAATGACACTAACTTCTATTGAATAACCCCCGAAATAAGCCCCATTTACCACCATACTAGTCTAGGGTATTAATCCCTCTAATATAGACCCGTAATACTCTTCATTACTTCGTAAGAGAAGGTTCCTAAGCCTTAAACCTAAAAGAAAAGGACTAGAAACCAAGGTGGAAAAACCCTATAAAACAGCAAGATTTCCGAATCGATTCGCCCTCGCCAAATCGATTCGGTCTTGAAAGCGAATCGATTCGGACTAGCCGAATAGATTCGGTCAAGGGGACCAATCACTCTCCTTGTTTGTCGAACCGATTTAGATTTCGGACAATCCGAATCGATTCGCCAAACACATACCTGTAGCCTACCCTTTTAGCGAATCGATTCGCCAGGGTCAGATTTTCCCAAATTCGGCTATGGGTCATAAGAACCCTAAATCCCCAAATTTCAATTCTTTCCCCTAATCTCAACATCATCTCTCTCTAAGTATAAAACAAAAATGAGAGATAAAATGCTCTTGGAAGACTAAATACCCCAAATAAAATAAGTCTAGCATTTAAATGCTACTACACAATTAAAATGACTAGTTACAACATAAATAAGTTATAACCGGTCAAAAGTACCCAGAATCCCAAAAATACAACTTGGCACTTATTTTGACTATCTCAACCATTTTCGGACTAACTGTACCCTCTAAATTGGCACCTCGAATATCATACAATATTTCATGTTCCAACGTCATATTATTTCATTAATAATGATCCAGTTGGAATATAAGTCCTAACCGTCGCTTAAAGCACAACGACGCAATAAAATACAATATGATGCTTTTTACATTCATATAATAGTAAATATGTAAAATTCAGTAAATATTATCTCTTAAATCACTTAAAATAATATTCACTTCAACTTTCTTTATTTTATATAATTAACTCACAAGGCAAATTAATATAAAAATAATTACTCAAAAGTAAGGGGTATTACACACTCTCCCCTTACAAGGGAATTTTGCCCTCAAAATTCAGGCATACCTTATAAAAATATTAGGGGGTACTTCTCTCAAATATCGTCCCCTCGTCCCAAGTTAATTCCTCGGCATTGTGGTGTCCCCACTGGATTCAGACCAAGGGTACCACTTTCAATCTTAGTCTACACTCTCCGTGATTTAAAATAGCAACCGATTGTTCCTCATATGAAATATCGGGTTGTAATTCGATATCATCCCAATGAATATGCCAATGAGCTCCTTCACACCTCATATACATCTTCAAGGATGTTGTAGGCATTCCAAAAAAGCAAGCTGGTATGCTATGGGGCCTGCATTTGCAACAACAGGAAAAAGGTCTACCTATCGCGGTGTAAGTTTGCCTTTCATCCCGAATTGCATTATACCCTTCATTGGGAATACCCGCAATAAAATTTGGTTCTTTACCTCCAATTCTACAAGACTTTATTGGCGTCGGCATAGTACTTGTGACAGTCTTGTGTAATTCGTATGCGGTTTCGAATAAGCTCAATCTTTAAAGAAGTATCCTGGATCATTTCAGGTCCAAGGAGCTTATTGTCTCCTACTTCTAACCAACAAGCAGGTGAGCTACGTAACCAGCTATACAACGCCACATACGGTTCCATGCCTATCGTGGATTGGTACTAATTATTGTATGCAAATTCGACCAGAAGAAGGTATTGATCCCATCCACCTTAAATGTCAAGTATGCACATCGAAAGTATGTCCTCTAATATTTTGTTGACTCTCCTCGTGGGTCCATATGTTTGCGGGTAGTAGTAGGTACTCAACTTTAATTGGTTCCCATCGTTTCCTGGAAACTTCACGAGAAATAGGATATGAAAATCTTGTCGCGGTTTGATTCCATATTAATAGTTACCCCATAAGGTTTCACAAACTCCGTATTAAAGAGTTGGGCGTAACATGCCGCATAATAATCCGTCTGTGCTGGTAGGAAGTGTAGCGATTTGGTCAAATGATCGATAATTACCCAAATAAAATCATGACTGCTTTGTGAAGTCGGCAATCCAGTGATAAAATCCATGGATATACTCTCCCATTTCTACACCGGTAATTTTAATAGTTGCAACAATCCCGTTGATAGTTGGTGGTCCACTTTCACCAATTGACAAGTGGCGCATTGGAAGACAAACTCGGAAATGTCCCTTCCTTGCTCTTCCACGACTCTCATCACATTAGCAGGTATAACGATGAACACTGATATAAATACTCTTACTACAGCATCCTCCTAGCTAAGCTCTTTCCACTAGGCTTTCCATGCCTTCGCTAGTTCCCCCATGGGTTTTCTACTCAGCGCATCCGCTTCCATAATTGCCTTTCATGGGTGATAATAAATATCGAACTGATAGACTTTTACGAACTCCAGCCATCGACATTGTTGCACATTTAGATCTTTTTGATAGAATAAATATTGTAACGACTTGGGGTCCATGAAAAGACTGAATTTCCCACCCAGGAAGTAGTGCCTCAATATCTGTAAGGCGAACGTTACCGCGACAAGTTCTAAGTCATGGATGGGATAGTTCTTCTCACGGGGTTGAAGCTTATGAGATGCATATGCAATGGCCCGATTCTCCTATAGTAACACACCTCCCAATTTCTGTAGAGGCACGTCCGTAAAGACCAAACACTCCACTCCCGATCTTGACAAAGTAAGTACAGGAGTAAAGTCAACTTGTCCTTCAGCTCCTCGAAAGCTATGTCACAGAAGTAATAGTCTCTCTAAATATGGGCCTCACATTCTTTTTGGGATGGTGCCCCAAGTTACTCGAGATTCCATACTCCTTATTCCTGGAAACCCAATCCTTCTTAAAGTTAACTCACCAATCTTCTCATGGTTAACTCACTACAGCCTTCCTAAAACAGCACCACATGCCCCATTGGCCTTACATCCTAATAACCCTAAGGTCGATGAGTACTATACTAAATCTATCCCTAGTGCCCAAGACCTTTCTTAATTTCCGATATTCGCTCGGTTTCGTGCGTGGGATGTCTCGCAAAGAGAAATCCAAATAAGGAACCCTCCCGTTACACTACTACCTTGCATTGTCAATCATCAAGATATAACGGCATAAGACACACAATCGGGACCGCTAACGATCCTATCTCATAACCCTATTAACTCGCTTCTATCTCTATGTCCTTCCGTTTCGGTGAAATGGAAAATCTAACTAATCGGGGTGCCTACTCTCTGTAAAGTTTTGTGAACCCCCAACTCAAAATATATTTCCTTTAAATTTGCCTTCTAATCAAGGCCTGGCTATAAGCCTCAACCCGACTTCCTTTTCCTTGTCTCGCCCACATATATGCGATGAGAGAAACATTTCCAGTGCTATTACACCACACATTTACTATTTATTTACCCTTAATCAATCACGTGACTCTCAGCTAATTCCACCAAAACCAACATCCTAACATAAAGTAACATCTCTCCACTCCCAACGTCGTTAAGGTTCATGCGTGGAGTGTCTCGCAAGCGAAATCTAGACAAGGAACCCCTCTGATACACTACTACTTAACTTTGTTGATCGTGGAGATATGTCAGCATAAAACAAGTAAAAAATAACAATTCCTACATTCCTTAGACCATCTCTATAAAGTCTCAACCTGTATCCAGGTGAGATATTACAGAACAACTAGTTCCACCCTGGAACCGCAGATACGATAGCCTTGCAATCATTAGTCTGCTACCGCTTCGATCAATCAAAATTATTTTATACTCGTATAACACATACAGAACGAACAGTACAAACCAGATTTAATTTTAAAATATCAACACCCGCTCTTACAGCGAATGAAGGAAAATAAAACCTTGCTACTGCGGAAAACATATAGGTATACCCTTTATAATATTACCGATACTGCCACAAAGCTCAAATTACACACTCGAATCTATGGTTAATAAGATACTGAGACTAAATCTTTTCATACAGAATACACCTCCCTCATCCGAGGTGGAACTCACAACAACATTCTTGTCAATTACCCTGGCTACTCCAAATAGTTCCCAGATACAGTACTCTTATCTTATCTGTACCAAAAACTACTTTGATCAATGCCTCATCTAGGCATATTATTCTTGTCCTTTAACTCCTACCGGACAAAATCAAACGTGTGGTTTTACGTTCCACATCACAATCATTCCCCATCTCTGGCCACCCTGACCATGTTAAGGTGTTTCGGTATCTCAGACTCTATAGTCTCGATCCTGACAATAACCCTTGTAGTTCCCTTAACTCCCCCAGCAAAGGAAAACATGCTACCGGCCTCAACTACCTTATTTCAATGAATTCCTCGGGTGAAAGTACACCAATGAGGTTTCACGAATACGACTTCTCCATAAGTGTTAGCAACACTTACTAGTGAGCCTATAATTCCACTGAAGTACTCTTTCTTCCTTGTACCTACCTTACTTCGATGCAAGGTTTCCTTAACTATATAACTTTTGTTCCCTATCGGCCTCTGACCGATTCTTATGTGAATACTTGAAAAGCTACATTATTTTCATTTCTAATATAACAAAGGAACTCACTGTTAGAACCATCCATAAGGTTCCTCTACGAGAAAAATATTATGCTCTCCCAAATATGGTGAATCCTGTTCCCACCATTTCAACATTGCTCCAACAGGTGAAAAAATTTCGTCAAATTTTCACATTTGGGTCTTCCCATGCCCCGCTCTAAGCCAAATCTCCGAAGCCCTATACTTCCACTGAATAAAACTACACTACCTCCGCAAAACTTAACTTCAATGTACGGTCCTTATCAAGGACCTTTCAAACTTTTTCCCAATTTAACTTCACTAAGTAATCCAAGTTTAGTACCACTCTCTACTTGTAGCGGTACTTGGAAAAATATAGCTACTGTACTTTGTAGTCGTTGTATCAATCCAAGAAAATGCCACGAAGGGAGGGACCTCCCATGCGGTCCTCATCCCCGACTTCAATTTACAGTTCTAACTAAGCCCCACCTCCTGCAACCCTTATAACGGCCTTCCCTGGTCGCCCTTCATTAATCAGCACACGAATCTCAAACGAATGTACAAAAGATTTACTAAAATATTACATTAAGGCAGGAGAATGAAATCTCACAAGAGGAATCAACAATCATAATCCTAAGGATCTATGTCATCAAAACCAATGCTGAAAGCATAATATGTCCACACAAATTCCTAAGGACACTAAAACCTGATGATCTGATACCATCTGTAACACCCCGCTTATTAAAATAAGAGGTGGCCAGACCGATACTCTAATAAATACATGAATCTTAGATGGTCCATTCTGAGCATCAATGTTGTAACCATAATAGTGCGAGATCACCACCAATTATTTTAAAAGAAACGGATGTCAATTAAATTTTCAAGTTTAGTAAAAACAATTTTGACAATCCAATTTATAAAAGAATGTGGGTAAATATATATAAGAGATAGTTTAATAACCATTATACAAATTAATAACCAAATAAGCTGTCGGTTAATAGATCAAAACAACGGTTACACCAAGTATTACTAATAAATATCACAGAATATAAGCAATTACAAATCTTGGGCAACACCCCCGAGTGTCCAGATTGGCCATAACTAGAGTATAGAAAAGATGAATGCATCTAAAACAAAACTTGTACAACATCTGCAAAAATGTTGTAGCTCCCTGATACTGTAAAGGAAAAGTCATATCGGGCGCCCTTGCGGCGGAGCACCTGAGCATTAAAGAGAACCACATAAGAAATAGAAATATAAACGGGTCAGGGCCCGACTTAATATAACATCCGTGCGAATAAAATACATAACAGTTATGAGCATTAAACATCATAAACAGGATGGATTCACTCTTCAATAATAATTATCCTCACCTCTCATCTAAATACACATCCTAGCGTCACACTAGATCATTATAATTAAACTACCTGTTTAATTAAGAAAAATAGCTAACTTCCATTAATTGTGCTTAAATTACAAATTCATAAAACATTACTTCACAAATCCGTTTACCATTTGGGGAAACTTATGCCACAAAGTTAAATTATAAAATGCTTTAGCCATTTATAAAATGCCACCTTCGTGAGAATAGTTATAGTCACAATATAACGATTCTAAGACCATCCTTCCGGGAGTCACCCCACTGGATGCGCCCCTAAATATCTATCATCTTCCAGGGCCTATAACCCAGATGACTTGGGCATCCTAAATCGCGTCGCGTGGTAAGAGGCCATATACCTTCAACAATGAGTCATAACCATACCCAGAATTACCTCACTTCGAATAAAGCAACCACACAATGTAACCACCGGTCCTATAGCCAAGGACTATATTCTCTCTGCGTTCACTAGCCAAGGCACATCACCTCATGCGCATAACTTCCCTTATGATATCATTTAGAGAGGTATGTATGTGCATTCCATAATTCACAAGATATGCCAATTTAGAACTTTCCCTTTTTAAATTCACAAAACCATTCGTGCTTAACTAGTATGTGCCAATTTTAAAATGTACATTTCTTATTCACGAAATCATATGTTATAAACAACATAGGCTACAAAGTAAAATTATCCTCATACTAGTCTCCAAGAGTTCAAAACAATACTATAGGCCACCAAGGGTAAATTTTCCTCAATACTATTCTCCAAGAATTCTAGACAATACCATCCTAATTCCCTTAGTCCTAGGCTAGCTTCCTAGATGAAAACGACACCCCTGAAATAAGCCCCATTTACCCCGATACTAGTCTAGGGTATTAATCCCCTTAATATAGACCCCTAATACTCTTTATTACTTCGTAAGAGAACGTTCCTAAGCCTTAAACCTAAAAGAAAAGGACTAGAAACCAAGGTGGAAAAACCCTATAAAACAGAAGGATTTTCGAATCGATTCGTCGTGGCCGAATAAATTCGGTCTTGAAAGTGAATCAATTCGGACTATCCGAATTGATTCGGTCAAGAGTACCAATAACTCTACTTATTTACCGAATCAATTTGGACAATTCGAATTGATTCCCCAAACATGGACCTGTAGCCTACCCTTTTAGCGAATCGATTCGCCAGGGTCAGATTTGCCCAAATTCGGCTATGGGTCTTAAGAACCCTAAATCCCCCAATTTCAATTCTTTCCCTTAATCTCAACATCATCAACCAAAAATTTAACCAAATCATTCCTACAAAAAAACTAACTAATATCTCCAACTCAATTCAAATTTAAATCAAAGATTAAGGGTTTAAACACCAAAAATCATCAAAGCCCATAAATGGTTTATATCTCAAAAATACAACTATATATACAAATTATCCACACTAAATCATACATTTTCAGGTTAGAAACTTGCCTCAAGTTTGTAGTCTCGGATTCTCATCCCGTATCAACGATTCCAAGCTCCAAATCTCATATTCTCTTTTTTCTCTCCATTTTCTCCCAAGCTCTCTCTTCTCTCTAACTCTCTCTAAGAATAAAACACAAATGAGAGATAAATTGCTCTTGGAAGACTAAATACCCCAAATAAAATAAGTCTAGCATTTAAATACTACTACATAATTAAAATGACTCGTAACAACATAAATAAGTTATAACCGGTCAAAAGTACCCGAAACCCCCAAAACACAACTTGACACTTATTTTGACTATCTCAAACGTTTTCGGACTTACTATACCCTCTAAATTGGCACCCCGAATATTGTACAATATTTCATGTTCCAACGTCATATTATTTCATTAATAATGATCCAATTGGAATATAAGTCATAACCATCGCTTAAAGCACAACAATGCAATAAAACACAATATGATGCTATTTGCATCCAAATAACAGTAAATATGCAAAACTCAGTTAATATTATCTCTTAAATCACTTAGAATAATATTCACTTCAACTTTCTTTGTTTTATGTAATTAACTCACAAGGCAAATTAATATAAAAATAATTACTCAAATGTAAGGGGTATTACACACTACATAAGACTCAATTGGAAATTTGTGTCCTTACAAATCTCCCCCTTTGGCTATTTCGGGACAAAAACCAAAAAAAAATCTTAAAGGGCCGTCAAGCTCTACTAGATTCAAAAAATTCCCACCCAAAATAAAAAATACATAGCTTGACTAAAAAACCCAAGGATGAATAGCTTTGCCGATAAAGGTTGCCGCTAAATAGAATTCCTGCACAGTTAAGCAAACATTAAACGCATAGGGGATATCAAAGATTTAAATGCCATGAAATTAAATACTCCCCCTAAATTAATTCTCCTTTATCAATTATGATCAACCTAAGAAAATAGTGCTCTCCCCCTAAGTTAAATATCATAAACTAAGATAAGATAATAATAGGATTAGATACCATTTCTCCCTCTATCGTTCTCCCCCTTTTTGGTCAAGAATAGACAAATGTGATAAAATTAATAAAATACTCATTTATCCCCCAATAGAATTAAGTACATGAATTCTCTCCCTAAAAACTACACATGGGATATATATATGGGAAAATAAGTACAACAAAGATGCATAAAGTATTAAGGTCATGAAAGAATATGGGAAACAAAATCATAACTAATCCATAGGAATAATAAATGATACCAACTAAGATGCAAAAAAAATGATACCAATATGATACATAAGATAGTAAGCATGAGATATCAAATCAACATTTGCAACAAGATAGATACCAATTTGAATACGAAGCATAGATGGACTAGCAAGCAAGGCAAAGGAAAAAAAGTTACCATATATATGAAGACAAAATGAATATCACTAAGGCACATGCATATATATATATAGGTATAGACACCACACATGACACAAAATACATTAAGCTTTTCACACTCGTATGGTAAAAATGTGTCCAAATACATGTGGTAAACGAAAGTGTAGGGGTGTGAATTTGTAACAATTAAATTTCGACTCAATCACTTAAAACATGTTCACGGAGTTCTCATTTGATTGAAAAACTTTATCACATTTAGATATAGCCTCATGTGACAATATAAATTGAACTCAATGAACAAACATACACAATGCACATAAGCCTAAAATTTTGATGATTCTACAAACCAATAGAGTCATGACAATAAAAGCTTAACTAGGATTCAAAGTCATTATGCAAACCCGTTAATACATCCAACCAAACATCTCATAATTTTCTTTTTCTTTTTCTTTTGAACATATTAACTAAACTATTTTGGCCTTGGCAAATATTATTTTTAATGCCACATTTTAAGGCCTAATATTCAATGGTGGCTTTTCACGCAAAGTTATTTTTTCTTTCGCAGCCCGATTCCATTGATAAACAGCTACACCGGATAAAGATATTTTTTCTAATTTTTAAAATTCGGGAAACGGTTATTACATGCACAAATCCTCCATAGTCATAGCAAAATGTAGATGACTAAATTGATGGGAGAACATCTCACTTAGCTCAAATATACATATGACATTTAAATTTCAAATGAGCTCGTGCATTTGTGAAAAGAGGCATATAAAAATTGAATCCATTAGGCAACACAAAATCTAACTACTCCATGTAAGCATGACAAAGAACATTTTAAGGATTGACAATCTTAACCAAAAGTTCTAGCCACATGGAAGCGAAAAAGAAGGGATTCAAACACAAGTATATGCCACGTAAAGTGTGTCAAACTAAAATACAAAAAAAAATCTTTTTTAGTTTTTGAAATTTTTAACCAACCAAACAAAAATATTTACTCAAAGACAAACAAAAATCTTTTTGTATTTTTCATTAAGCCTAAACCACACGTGTCATTTTTAATTTGGACCGTTCCTAGTATTTTATCTAATTTTTTGGACTGACACTCCAAATTAAATTTGACACTACTTGAGTCTCTCAATTTTTCTTCTAACTCTAAGTTTCTAGACTAAAGAAAACACTTACTCTCTTCAAACCTCAGAAGCTCCTTTTTCATGGTTTCCATAAAAAATCTAAGGCTATCTCTCTCGCCTTCAACATATTCAAGCTTCTCTCGAAGAGCTCTCTCATGTGTCCTAAGGTCTTTCACTAAAGCACTCTCATTAATGACCAAGACACGCTATTTCAAACTAGCTCCTAACTTCAAATTAGCTCTTTTTAATTTAATAGATTCGGCATATAATTCTTGAAAAACTATTTGAAGTTCACTCAGATCAACCTCTTCTTCATTTTCACTCTCTCTTTCTTCTCCACTCTCACTACCGTCATATTTTAAAGCTTCACTAACAAAGGCCTCAGAAGTGTTATGTATTAAGATGTCATCATTGGATGATTTCTCACTATCACTTACATAACTTGAAATGAACGCGGTAAAGTTGCGCTCAATGGGGGAATCGGGTCCCTCTTCCTTATCACTATTACTA
Source organism: Sambucus nigra (assembly GCA_949130495.1). Taxonomy (NCBI): domain Eukaryota; kingdom Viridiplantae; phylum Streptophyta; class Magnoliopsida; order Dipsacales; family Adoxaceae; genus Sambucus; species Sambucus nigra. The sequence continues at coordinate 2,399,763 of CASBWL010000029.1, forward strand.
AGGGTTGCATTATATGAAATTGGTTGCTTACCCTCTCTCCTTAGTTTTGTGGGGCACTTAAAATCCCTAAGGCTATACCCTTCGTCGGGCATTTTCTCTCCTAAATTAAATGAAGAATTTACTATATCGGAGAGTCTAGCATAAAACTCATCGAATGTTTCTTTTTCATCCATTTTGATGGTTTCAAATTGAGTGGTGAGGTTTTGGAGTTTAGAAGCCTTAACATCACTAGTTCCCTCGTGAGTGAGTTGTAATATATCCCAATCTTCCTTAGTGGTTTCACACGTCATGATACGTCGGAATTCATCCAGTATGACCGCGCTAAACAAGGCATTTAAACCTCTGGAATTAAAATTAGTAAGTTTAAATCCATTCTCACTCCATCTATCTATGGGTTTGGAAACACGCTCATTTTCAACTAAATATGTGGGTGGGGACCACCCGTTAACAAGTGACAACCAAACCCTCTCATTTATAGACTTTAGTGACGAACGCATACGATCTTTCCAATATGCATAATTAGAACCATCAAAAATAGGAAATTTTGAAAATGGGAAAATTTTCATTTTTAAACAAAATCAATAAAGGACCTTAACACAACAAATTGGCGCTCCTTCTATGATACCACTTGTTGGAAAACTAGGACCCCTAATTTTTAGAAACCCTCACTTTAATTTCCTATAAGTGCGGAGTAAAGATGGTTACTAACAAAATTTAATTTTCTAAAATTTATTTAATTTTCTTTTCTTTAAAAGACGGAAATTTATAGTGAACACAAATTTTGATTTCTTAAAACAAGTTAAAATTAAACACTACAAAGTGAATTAAAGTAAACACACGCACACTTTAAATTCACTTAAACCAAATTAATTTAATTATCAAGTTTAAACAATTTAGGATAGAATAGTATCCAATTAATTTAGTGCTAGCTTGAATTAAATTAACTTAAAATAAACTTACCCAAATAATTAAACATGCACCATTTTAAGCAAGATTGCGAATTAAACCCAATTTTATCTTTTGACACTAAGCATGCGTTCTAGGTGATTTTTGCAAAAGATAAAATAAATTCACAATCCCACAACGCGCCGATGTATGAGGAAAAACCCAAAATGGAAAAAAATCTCGGAGGGCCCTGGCCTAACAAATTCACTAAGTATGGTATGAATTTTACAAAGACTGTACAAGAGGACTTACACAACAGACTCGAGTCCCTTAAAGCCTTGACGCGCTCCTTCGATCTTCAACCTTCGCCTAGCGAATAATCGCAGACTCCTCCGCAGTCTCGAACTCCACCAATGGGGCTCTTGGACATCGTCACCCTCACACGAAGCCTTTCTTCGAGTGGGAACACCGCAGCGTAAACAAACTGTTTCTCCTTTTGTTGGGGTAGAGATTAGACACAAAATTTTTTCTTCTTGGGTAAAAAAGTGAACCCGATGCCAAAACACCCCAAGCAAATATATAGAAGTAGAAACTTGGAAAACTAAACTTTGGGTGTAAGTGTTTTTGTAGAAATTAGTTCATGGTTACACAAAAACACTAAACAATGAACTTTTGAACTAAGAATTTTTTCTCTCAAAATATATTTAGAAAATGTCAAAAGTTGGTTTTTCAAAAGAGGTTCATTCACTAAATAAGTCTGGTAGGATGTTAGTGGGTAAACTAGTGGGAAAGTGGGGTAAAAACTGCCAAAAAGTTCTCGCCAAAAATGTCGTTCGAACGACATTTTCATTCGAACAAAGTCTCGTTCAAACGAACATCTAACGATGTTCCAGTGGTGAAAATGGGAAAAGTCATTGGCAAAATCGTTCGAATGATATTCTCATTCGAACGACAATTTCGAACGAAATGACAGAAGTCCAATTTTGCATATTAAGCCCAAAAATGTTTTTTATTCAAAGTTTCTAAAGTAACCTTATCAAAATAAAATTCATTTCAAAATAAAATTACACCCAAGAAAAATATTCCAAGTCTCCTACACACACACACACACACACACACACACACATATATATATATATATATATATATATATATATATATATATAACACGACAAATGATATCTTCACTTTGAAATACTGGCCGCTATGTCTTCAACTCAAACTCCAAACGTCATAGGCTTGGAGGATACTCGCTCAATACTATCCCATGACTCAAATGTTTTTGTCCGGAATTGAGCCAACATTACATAGGACTCAATTGAAAATTTGTGTCATTACAATTAAACTAAGAGTTTTCTAAATTTTCATGGAAATAACAAGATTTAATTGAAACTTCTTGATTATTTTATATCGTTTAGATGTTATAAATCATTTATAAACCTTTAAATATCATTTGGTGAGGGTTTTGAGGATGAGAAAGATTGAAACTCGTAGGCAAAAATATGCAGAAAATGTAGGCTGATAACTGCTTAATCGATCGATCGACCCACGAATGTCGATCAATTGATCGACCCAATTCATTGATCTCAATGACCCAGAAAATGTGACTTGTTGTTTTCTTAAGGGTTTGATCCAATTCCCACTTTGAAGAATTCTTAGTGGTAATTAATTTGAACATAATGGAAGTATAGGGACATACCGGTAGGCCATTATAAGGGATGGGATTAATCCTAGGAGATGGAATAAAGGGTTAAAATTGAATTAGGAATTATCGAGGAATAAACGTAATTGAAGATAAATTTAATTTATGGAAATGCAGGGATTATGATGACAGGGTCATTAGGGCGTAGAAGTTTACCTACTGAATTTACATGAGGAATAAACTATACCCTTCGAGTGATGAGAAAAGCTCAGGAATATACCATAAGAAGTAAAGCCATAATCTATAAATACGTAGGATATTCGACATATAAATATACTATGTATGGGATTTATCATATGGGTTGTGTGTATGCCCTATTGTTATTATATATATAGGTGGGGTGAATACCTATATCATGATTTATATTATGTATGACATACCTACGCTGTTTGCTATCGGGGTGGAGGTTTCGCGTTGTGGACGATCTTATCCTAATGCGCCCATTGGGGGGATTTTAGATTCGTACCCTGAGCATAGGACCTTGGACACGTGCTATCTGTAAGAATAATAGTTTCGATGGTAGTGAAGACACCACATTCTAGGACCCCCTAAGTCTCCCCTTAGGTCCCTAGCATTTCCCCATTTCACTGCAAACCCTAGATTGCACTCCGAGTACCGATCAAAAGGCCATCGGGCGCCCCCGGGCCCCATTTGACTTTTAATAACTCTATCTTCAGAGTGAAAGCTCTTTAAATCTTTGAAGGGCTCTTAATACCATTTCCAATGGTCCACCCCGTGCGTAAAACAGCATAACGGTTCGGACGAACGGACCATTTTCAACCAAAAATTGATTTGGAGGCCATCGGGTGCTCCTAGGCCCCGAGTTGACCCCAATCAACTTCACCGTCAAAGAAAAAGCTCTTTCAATTTTCAAGGGCACTGAACCCCTTTCCAACAGTCCACTTCGTGCATGAAATAACATAACCGTTCACATGAACAATCAATTTTCCCCTAAAAATCGATCCGGAGGCCACCGAGCGCTCCCGGAATCCATTTGACCAAAGTCAACTCTTCAAGTCGAACGAGACTGAATGAATCTCGAAAGGGCACTTAATACCCTTTCTAACGGACCACCCCATGCACGATTCTGACCTACGGTACGGACGAACGATCCATTTTACTCATAGAGAGGTCACCGGGTGCTCTCGGGACTCGGTTGACCAAGGTTAACTTTCTGAACTGAGCGAAACTCTTTGAAATGTTGAAGTACATCTCCTAGACTTTCCAACGATCCACCCCGTACGCAATTTTGACTTACCATACGGACGAACGATCTGTTTTCGTCCAACGATCTCTCGTCCAATAGACCATGTGCGCTTACGAGCCACATTTGACCCAAAGTCAACTCCCGAACCCGGGAGTGGTCCAAAGTTCTCTGAACTACCTTTCTAACGGTATGCCTCATTCACAGTTCAGATCAATGGTTAGTACGCTATGGTCATTTTTCTAAAAAAGTTTGCATAAGACTGCCAATCGGCAGGTCCTGATCCCTACCAATCGGCACAGTGACAAGGGTTACATGTCGATAGGCACACCCTGGAGTAGGCTGATTGACACCCACCTTGGCCCTATAAATATAGGCCATGACCTCACTCCCAGATCATCAACAAGAACACAAGCAATCCATCAACAATAGTGATCTCAGCAACATCAGCGAAGTTCCACGTGTGGACTTCCATTCAAACCTAAATTCCCATCCTTTTCATACCCAATTTAGCAAATATCCCTCTCTCTCATCAACATTCATCCACACTCATGGGAGTTCATCCAAGACCGAAGCGGGTCTAATTCTTTCTCCCTCTCTTTAAATTCCTTATTTGTTCATAAATTACATTACATTCATAATCTAGTTCTTACTTTAGCTCATACACTTTAACATCGACACTTTTATTAGTATATTACGCATACTTTAATTTCTATAAAAAAACAAATAAAATAGGGATATACCCGTAAATTCCGAATGGAATTATCCATCACACTTTTTCCAAAATCAAAAGCCCATTTTCTACACATACACATATAATAAAATTCCGTTCGAATCTATGGGATAAACCCCACCCCTATCTTACATTCGAACTACGTGCACTTTGATGCCTACGTAGGTGTCTCGGATTAAAATCCAAGACTTGAGTCCAATTTTTCAATTTTCCCAAAATTTCACATTTTCATATTTATCATACCTTTTACATATACATATACCATGCATGTTCACGTTTCATCCAACACATATTGTCGTTTCCTAATAACGATCAATATCGTGATGATCGCTCAAAACCATATCTTTTATATATATTATTTTGGAAACATTCCTATGGATGACCTCTACCTTGTCCATGGTATGAGTTAAATGATTCCGATCTCCATTATGTAAACACGCACACACACTTTACGGGGATATACAGGAAAATATTAACACTAGCCCATGAGAGACCGAAAGGGCGGGATGGATGCCGAACACCTTCCCATTCCGTAACTTAGCCATTGTACCTTTGATCTATTGGTTTCGTATGCATCAGTTTGTCCTTGATGCCTCTCTCTCGAAGTGGCAATATGTTCTTTTTCCTGTTTTGTGTAAAATAGGTTGGCGACTCCATCTCTTTACATTCACCCCACACCGACGACGACCAAAGCACTTTCCAAAGAGGGGTGCAAGACCGCAGAGTAGTTTTTTCTCATTTTGAGGGATCCTTCCTTCCCCCGAAACGGAACGTCGCCCCCGCTCCCGGGATGGCCACAGGCGACTCTGTTGGGGACTATTTTTAAGAGGGATAGACTCTATTTGCATGGGTGTTTTATTTTCTTGTATGTTCCCCTATTCCCCCTTTATTATTCCTTGTACATATGTATCTCCTTCTTATGCCATTATCCCGACACTTGTAGAAACTCACCATGTACACTTCATCCCACGTGCACCTAGGATAATGTATATTCATATGTTGCACACACCACTTAGAAACCCATGCTTAGGTGTCACTAACACACACCTTCACTTGTATATATCCATGCTCACTTACACTCATCACACACTCACTTGTAGATGATTACATGACACTCACACATTGCTTATCCATGCTTAGTATAGCTTTACAATTTATGTTTGTACCTTATTCTCGGCTTAGCATGGTCAAGAAAAATACTCTCTCCATAAGATACTAATAAAAGAATCATGCATGGTACACACAATATCACCAAAGAGCATTGCTATTGACCAAATTTTATCCTGTAATTGGGGAGTCACTTCATGATGGGCCCTGGTCCAACAGGTCACAGTTAGCATAAGCGATATGACTCTCACCTTCCATTGGCTAAGTACCTTCGGCGTATATCGGAACGGTTCCCCCGCATCGCACCGTTTCTGAAGTGATGACAGGAGGTACATCACAGGGAATTCATTCATGTACATCGAGTATATCGAATTCGCTCTCACACGTACCATCCCCACGAGGTTTATAGTGAGTCAATTCACGTACACTCGGGTATATCAAATGGCTAGTCCACACATACTGATTGCCCTCAAAAGCAAGATGTATATCGTGGAAGTCACGCCAAAGGGGGGAATACCTTCCAATTAACCCAACAAATGCATGCCTGCATATAAGTGTCAGACCTAGGACACCCATGTTTAGATTGCCGATTTCTACCTAAAACTCTACCGAAATGATGGGTCGGCATGCCACCCAAATTTTCACGTAATTTTTAAAATGAGATCCTTCCCGTGAGCCCGGTAACAAGATTAACCTTAGTTTTTACATATGTTACAAACCCAATTTTCCAAGCTCGGGTCCCTTTCGACATTTCCTTTTTTGCATTTAGGCCAATTAAATACAAGTGAGAACCTAATGAACATAATAATCATGCTAAGACCCGTCTTTCGTCTTTTTTCTCTCTCCTTTTCCAAAAAATAGCCAAAAATATTTTCCCCTTTCATCAAAAATACCAAAAATATTTTTCCTCCAAAAAAAAATTATAAAAAAATCCTCATCTTTTCAAAAAAAAATTCAAAAACTTTTCCTCTTTTTTTAAAAATATAAAAAATCCCTCTACTTTTTCAAAGATAAATCCTAATTTTTCTCCTTCTCAGGTTGATCACATACCCTTAGCCTGGTTCCCTATCGGCTTCGGTCTTTAGTCGAACCGCCTTGAAGCTCTATCAGTCCCCTTACTTCCTCTAAGTTCGAAATTCACCCACTTTTCATGGAGAACACGGATTAAGTGCCGAATGTACAGCCGAATTTATTGATAGTTCTAGCTCAAGTCATTGCCAAAATTGACAACCTTCAAACTGAGGTTCATGAGAAGTAAAGAAACTGAGTCCCTGTCCCCAAAGAACCTGAGATCATTTCCCCCGTGCCATGGGTCCTCCTACACCCGAGCCTATTTGGGTTCCTGATGAATACCAACATGTTCCACGTGCTCCTCCTACTAATGGGCCGCTACCAGCCCAACTTCCTATACTAAAACCTTGCTCAGACAGGGGCTAACTTACCTGTGATTATTGACCCAAAAGAGGAAGAACTGAATAACATCAAGGAAGACCTCAAGATGTTGACCAAGAAATTCGACCAAGTCAGAATATCTGGGAACTACATGGACTACACCCACATGTCTCCCTATCCTAAATCCATGTTACCAGAAAAATTCAAGATGCCCAATGTCGAGAAGTTTGGAGGAAATGGAACCTTGATTGTTCATATTTGTAGCTATCACCGAGCCATGACTCTCCTAGGGGCTTCTGAAGAATTAATGACCCAAATATTCCAGTAGACTATGAAGGATAGCGCTCCCTATTGGTTCTTATCCCTTGAGGAGTCCAGAATCCGTAGTTGGGAAGATTTTGCCCTAGAATTTATGTCGCAGTACAAGTATAATGAGGAACTGGAGGTTACCCGCCGTGACTTAGAGCTACGTAAGCAGAATCCTTGGGAATCAATCAGCAACTTCATAGCAATATGGAGAGAAAAAGTAGCTACCATGACCAATCGGCCTTTCGAAGAAGAATAAGTCAGCATTGTGAAGAATAACGTCCTTCCCTATCTCCGATCAATAATGGGAGGACAATATTACTCTAAATTTTGAGCCCTTCGAGAAGCATGAGTGGAGATCGAAGAAGGTCTTGCCAAAACAGAAGCTGAACCAAAGAAAACCTCTCGACAGTTTGCTCTAGAAATTTTAAAAAACTTGCTAGTACCACAGTTTCCACCATCAATAATATCTCTCATCCTGACGCTTCATGGGCACCAGAAAGTCGTCCAAACCCAGTCTGAAAGGAATATACCGAGCTTTACGCTCCTCTCTCCAAAGTCTACCAGGCCCTCTTGAGCCAAAACCTGATCAAACCTTTGGACCCTCGTCCATTACCAAACCCACTTTCGAAAAACTTCAAACTTGATGCCCATTGTGACTTTCACCAAACTGTTGGTCATACCACTGACCAATGTTTCCACCTCCGAAATATGATCCAAGGCCTGATTGATCGGGGTGTCCTCGCCCCACCAGTTAATCCCAAACCAAACACTACCCATAATCCACTCCCGAATCATACAAATGCCATCTTCCTAGAAGAAGACTCAGAATTCGACCCATCCACCCAAATCATGCCAAGTAAATCACCAATCATACCCATATACTCTCCTAAACTTCTCCAAATATGCCCATATTTCCTCCTACACCCTACCATATTTATCGATCAAGCCTTATCACTCCTCATCAGAGCATGCATCATTGTCTACACCCATTTCGAAGGTAAAGATATGGACCTGTCAGAAGTACTGAACCAACTCTTAGAGTTCGGGCTGAAATTGCCCTCCTGGATGACCATCGACTGTCATAGATTCAACGAGTTATTCTTAGAAGTTCGAAAGTGGGACTGAGAGTCAGACAACTGGGTAGTGCCAACTGACGAAGTCTGTTTAGATGACATAGTCCAGATAATAGTAGATGTGTTTTGACAGACTGATGATATTTATAGCATATTCTAGCTGCTTAACACTTTGAAATTATAAGGGTGCCTAGTTCCTTTAGTTCTGCAACTCCCTGTCGAATGGGAAGAATTATACGAAGAGGATTTGGAAGTTGTAGACTGCATTAACTTTGCATGGAAAGATAATATCATTGCCACCGAATGGGGGGATGATTTCGAAGATTCAGATAAAGAGCCAGATTCAGAGAAGACTAGTCTGATAGCCAACGTGTGCGGGATAAAATCATTCGAGGATCTACTAGGAGAGATCAACAAGGTGGCTGAACAAACCGATATTGATGAAAAAACAGGATTTCTATTTTTTCCCTCTTCTATGAACCACATGACCAGGTCAGGAAGACATTACCAAATCCTAAGCCTACAACCATCAGTAAGCGATAACAGAAAGAGTGTTGAGAACCTCCTTATGCCAGAAATGACCCTTGAAGAAAGTAAGGTCCTTAATCAACTGAAGAAAACCCAAGCCAACATCACTCTATAGAACTTTTCAGGTTTTCTCAGCTACACCAAAATGCCCTAATGAAGCTACTCACAGGACCCACATTTTCTCCCTCAACTACGCTAGAATAAGCAATAAACCTAGTTGGATCCATGACTTCTACTTGAATGCTCTCCTTTTCAAAGAAGAAATCCCCAGAACTGGTCCCGACCACAATCATGCTATCAATATCTCCGTTGAAGTCATGGGAAAAAAATCCCCCTCTCCCTCATCGACAACGAATCAGCTTTGAATGTGTGCCCGTTAAGAACTCTAAATTGTTTGGAATTGAAGGTGAGCGACCTCTCTACAACCTCTGATGTCGTACGTGCCTATGACAACACCCGCCGTGAAGTAATGGGATCTATCAAGCTTGTAATAGGGGTTGGCACTATAAACCCCATTGTGGAATTCCAAGTCATTGATAGGGGTCATGTCGATCGACAACCCCCTATTTTGGAAAAATTCCCTTTTTCCTTTTTTGTCAAAAAAAAATCAATAAAAATAATTTTTATCTTAAGGTAATTCTGAATTTCTTTATACTTATGCTTTTACTTATTTTATTTTAAAATAAAATCCTTCTCAAATCAATTTTTAAATCATTTTTACAGTCTCAGCATCAAAGTAAAAAGAGCATATGCATTAATCACTAACACAAAGAAATTAATAAAAACTTCATTTTTATTTGCATATATTTTTCTGTATTCCACAGATATTTTGCAAGGAAAAGCTAAAACAAAAAAACAACGGGACTCAGCCCGAACCCAATCCTATTTCTCTATCTTTATCTCTTTCTCTCTTCTTTCTCTCTCTCTAAGATCCCCCCATCCCTACGGCATGCCCTCTTCCCCATGCGGCGAGACGATGTGCCACCACTTCTAAAGCCTGACTCTTCCCCGGACGAGGTTGATGACACCAAGAAAGATGAGACCGGAACAACCTCACGAATATGGGAAGTCGTCGAAGATATCCAATCTTTGATGTCCTTCAGCCAAGTCCTGGAGACATTGATATGCTGCAAAGGAAAATGGAACAAATCAAATTAGTCAAGATTGAAAAGAATAAAGAAATCAGGAAATCAAAAGATAAAAGGGACACAAGATATAACTCAGGTCGAAGGACCTCCTCCGTTAGGCCCAACTCCTCCAAGTCCATTATGTGGGGATGATGCTGTAAGCGCACCAACCCCCCATCAGCTCACCGAATGTTATAACCTGGTGAGTGCAGCCACACAAAAGAAGCCCTTGACGTCATCGCCACCACCGATGTGTCCGCACAACCCTCACTTTGAGACGACCCCACCTGCCGAATCCAGCCTACCCGGGGGAGAGGCATCACATCGTATATACTGGGAGGCATCAGCCAGCTTGAGATGAAGCCCATATAGTTGTACATCATCGATATATCGGTGTAAAGAGAGTATGGCTCCCCCATCATCGCAGTCACCCGGGCATGCTCAGGCATCTCCAACACGCGCCTCATGAACATAGGTGGCCTCACCGGCAGCATCGCAACCTCGTCCTCCATGATCTGTCGAATTACCCTCTCCCCAAGATACCAAGAGTAGCCGAACTCATGCGCTAGCAGATACCGCATCTGCACATGTCCCCCAGTCACCCCAGTGTGCTGAATGGCTATCGTCTAGGGACAAAAGGTCACTTCAAAATCCTCAGCAAGTGCAAAGGATAGGTATCAATAAAAGATCATCAAAGGAAAATAACAGTCTCAAGATAAAAGAATGCTTACCCGCTCGCTCGTCAGGCCGTTAAAGTCCTGATACACCGTCTCAAGAGAAAGAGTCTTCTTTGACTGTTAGTTGGACCTTCGCCACCGGTACATCCGACAGAAGTCCCCAACGGAGTCATCCTTCAATGAAATCAACTGGGTGTTTAACCCAATAAAACCACATCTGCAATAGAGATCAGCATTCAAGAAATAAAAAAGAAGCGCACGAAAGGAAAATACGAATGCATAAAAAAATGCGCAAAATAAAGAATACCTCTAGAAGATAAGTGGCTCTAGTAAAAATTGGTCGGTAGCACCGATTGAATGCATCCAAAGAATAATAAAGGGTAGCCAAAGTCGGGCTCCCCCAATCATGAAAACGGATGTTCGAAAACATCCTCAGAAATGGAAAAAACCACAAGTGGAAGTTGTCACAACCAGAAAACCTCCCAAAACTAGCAAAATAAACAAGCGGGCCATCTAACGCACCTACTTCCCATCGTCCTCATCGATCCTCCTCCTCAGAAAAAGCTCCCTCAAGGAAGACAAACGGAGATAATATCCAGTAACCACTCTCTCTACATCACCTAAATCCGACGCCATCGCCTCCGGCGTCACCCTTAATGTCCTATACACCTCAATATGGACACCCTCATAGTTCAGCCCCAATAGTTGTCGCACATAAATGGGAGTTAACGTCATCTCTCTGAAGCCGAAATGGAAGGTGTGAGTAGTGTCCCACCACCTCTCTCCAAAAGAACACAGAATGACCATAGAGCGGGGCGTCTCATCTAAAGTAGACGTAAGCCTCCCGAAGCCAGCAGAGGACACCATCCGGTGAACCACAGGTGGAAGGTGCTCCTAAACATCCCTAAGCCCCGTCGACCCTCGGGTACATATAGTCGACATGGAGACACCAGACTATATCGAAGAAATAAAGAAAACCATTGTCAAATTCAAAAACTAAAGCAATCCCATCATGAAAAAAGGAAAAGAATACCAAAGGTCATTCAATACTTACATAGCCACCAGGATTCACCACCCTGGAAGAACGATGATGCGAGGGCTCGCACAAGAGAGTCTGATCATCTACCACCGAGTCGAATGAGTTCTTGCTACCCAATGCGAGGGGCACCCTAGCCCTCCACTATAACCCTGCCCAATCGTCGGCATTAAGCCGTGCCATGTGCGTAGCGTTGCTTGAGAAATAGACCATTTCGGACACTAGAACAATTTGCAAAAGTTTATAGTAGAAGAATGGAAGACAGAAAGCTATGCAAAATGAGGAGAACTCGCCCCTTTTTATAGGAGGCTAAGAGTCATGTCGATCGGCATCTCCCTGCCACCCACCGATCGGCACTCACCCTTCACCTGATCAAGGTACCTCAAAATATTGTGCCAATGCCGTTTGGCACCCCTCCATCTATGTCAGTCGGCACCCCCTTTAAAATTTCGTACAAGAAGTCCGAAAAAATATCAAAAAATCCCCAAAAATACCTAAAATTGCCAAATTCATTTTAGAACTTTTTTTCACCAAGAAAAAACATTTTTTACATCCCCGAAGGAATTCTAGAAACCAATTCTCCCCAGCAACATCTCTAGAGGACGCCCCAAAATTCAAAAATCCCCGATTAAAAATCCTCGGATCATCCTCTCTTCCCCAGCGGAATCTAAAATCCAATGCTTCCCCGAATCCCCAGAGGAAGATTACACATCCCCTGTGTAGTCCCTAAATTTCAAAAGGAAAAATACACATCTGTTAGGTCAAAATTGACCTCGGACCTCGGTCGCCACCCCTTTTTAGGTCAGAATTGACCTCGGCCCCTGGGTCGTCACCTCTTTTAGGTCAGAATTGACCTCAGCCCTCGATCGTTACCACTCTTAGGTCAGAATTGATCTCGGTCATCGATCATCACCTCTCTTAGGTCAGAATTGACCTCGTCCCTCATTCATCACCTCTTTTAGATCAGATTTGACCTCGGCCCTGGGTCGTCACCTCTTTCCTTGGGTTGTCACCTCTTTTAGGTCACAATTGACCTCGACCCTCGATCATCACTTCTTTATGGTCAAAATTAACCTCGACCCTCGCTCGTCACCTCTCTTAGGTCAGAATTGACCTCAGCCCTCGATCGTCACCTCTCTTAGGTCAGAATTGACCTCGACCCTAGGTCGTAACCTCTTTTAGGTCAGAATTGACCTCGGGCCTGGGTTGTCACCTCCTTTAGGTTAAAATTGACCTCGGCCTTAGGTCGTCACCTCTTTTAGGTCAGAATTGACCTCGGACCTCGATCGTCACCTCTCTTAGGTTTCGAATTAACCTCGGCCCTCGATCGTTACCTCTCTTACGTCTCGAACCTCAGACGTCACCTCCCTTAGGCCATAATTAACCTCAGCCCTGGCTGTCACCTCTTTTAGGTCAGAATTGACCTCAGCCCTGGGTCGTCACCTCTTTTAGGTTAGAATTGACATCGGCCCTCGGTCCTTACCTCTTTTAGGTTAGAATGGACCTCGACCCTCGATCGTCACCTCTTTTTAGGTCAGAATTAACCTCGACCCTCAGTCGTCACCTCTGTTAGGTCAGAATTGACCTCGACCCTTGGTCGTCACCTCTTTTAGGTCAGAATTGACCTCGGCCCATGGTCATCACCTCTTTTAGGTCAAAATTGACCTCGACCCTCGGTCATTAGCTCTTCTAGGTTATAATTAACCTCGACCCTCTGAATTGGTCATCTCATCCCTTAGGTCGACATAACTGACCTCTATCTATCATGTGGTGTCTATTCGACGGCTATCACTTGTTCCAAGCTCACCCATCGAGGGGATCTATATACACGACATTATAAGACCCCCTAAGTCTCCCCTTAGGTCCCTAGCACTTCCCCATTTCATTGCAAAACCTATGTCGCACTCCGAGTACCGATCAAGAGGCCATCGTGCGCCCTCGGGCCCCATTTAACTCCGGTAAACTATATCGTCCAAGCGAAAGATCTTTAAATCTTTGAAGGGATCTGAATACCCTTTCCAACGATCTATTTTGTGCACGAAACGGCATAACGGTTCGGACGAACGAATAATTTTGCTACCGAAAATCAATTTGGAGGCAACCGGGTGCTCCTGAGCCCTAAGTTGACCCCAATCAACTTCACGGTCAGAGCAAAAGCTCTTTGAATCTTCAAAGGGCACTAAAACCCCTTTCCAATAGTCTTCTCCATGCACGAAACAACATAACCGTTCGGACGAATGATCAGTTTTCCCTCAAAATCGAAGTACATTTCCAACGGTCCGCCCCGTGCGCAATTCTAACTTACCATACAGATGAGCGATTTATTTTCGTCCGACGATCTCTCGTCCAATAGAACGATGTGCGCTTTCTAGCCACATTTGACCCAAAGTCAACTCCCGGACTCGGGAGCGGTCCATAGGACTTTCGAAGGTCTCTGAAGTACATTTCTAACGGTATGCCCCGTGCACGGTTCGGATGAACAGTTTATGCACTACGATCATTTTTTTATAAAAGTCTGCACGACAGTGCCAATCGGCAGGTCCTGAACCCTGTCAATCGGCACAGTGTCAAGGTTTAACTGCTGATAGGCACACCCTAGGGTAGGCCGATCGACACCCACCTTAGCCCTATAAATAAAGGCCATGACCTCACTCCCAGATCATCAACAAAAACACAGGCAATCCATCAACATCAGTGATCTCAGCAACATCAGTGAAGTTCCACATGTGAAGTTCCATGCAAACCCAAATTTCCATGCTTTTCATACCCAATTTAGAAAAAATATCCTTCTCTCTCATCAACATTCATCCACACTCAAGGGAGTCAATCCAAGACCAAAGCTCTAGCTTCAAAGAAGGTCTAATTCCTTATCCCTTTCTTTTAAATTCCTTGTTTGTGCATAAATTACATTATATTGATAATCTAGTTTTTACTTTAGTTCATACACTTTGACATCTACACTTTTATTAGTATATTGCACATACTTTATTTTCTATAAAAAAATAAAAAAAATAAAAGAGGGTTATACCCGTAAATTTCGAACGGAATTGTCCATCACACTTTTCCAAAATCAAAAACCCATTTTCTACACATACACATATAATAAAATTATGTTTGAATCTATGGGATAAACCCCACTCCTATGCTACATTCGAACTACGTGGACTTTGATGCCTTTATTGTCTACGTAGGCATCTCGGATTAAAATCCAAGACTCGAGTCCAATTTTCTAATTTTCCAAAAAATTTCCATTTTCATATTTATCATACCTTTCACATATACATATACCATGCTTGTTCGCATTTCATCCAACATATATTGTCATTTCCTAATAACGATCAATATCGTGATGAATGCTCAAAATCATATCTTCTATATATATTATTTTGGGAACATTCCTATGGATGACCTCACTCTACCTTGTCCATAGTATGAGTTGAACGATTTCGATCTCCATTATGTAAACATGCACACACACTTCACGAGGATATAAAGGAAATTATTAACACTAGCCCATGAGAGACCGAAAGGGTGGGATGGGTGCCTAAAACCTTCCCATTCCGTAACTTAGCCCCGAACCTTTGATCTATTGTTTTCGTATGCATTAGTTTATCCTTGATGCCGCTCTCTCGAAGTGGCAACATGGTCTTTTCCTATTTTGTGCAAAATAGGTTGGCGACTCCATCTCTTTACATTGACCCCACACCGACGACGCCCGAAGCACCTTCCAAAGAGGGGTGCGAGACTGCGGGGTAATTTTTTCTTATTTCGAGGGATCTTTCCTTCCCCTAGAACGGAACGCTGCCCCCACTCTCGGGATGGCCACAAGTTGAATGGAAGCATAGGTATGTGCATGGCAACTAGTAGTCATCAAAATAATATAGAAAATGAATAAAATTGGATTTAGCGACGTTTTGTAAACGTCGGCATAAACTCTAAAAACGTCGGGAATAAAAATATCGACGTTTGGGCAACATTTTTAAAAAGCATCGGCGTATCTACAGTCGGGAGATATGTGTCGTTTAGAAAAAACGTCGGGTAAACATATTCCAACGCTTCCCGCGATGTTTATTAACCGTCGAAAATTGTGCTTACTTGTGGTATAAATGCGACTTTTTAAAAAAAAAAACGTTGGTTTTGTCTCAACGTTTCCCAAAAAGCGTCGGGAACATTAAATTAAGATAATAACATATAATTCAATCATTCATTTGAAAACATCAGAATGTTAACTAATTTTTCCCATACTATATTCCAATATTTTATTGTAAGTGCCATATAATATTCAAGTACACATCATTAATATTATAATGGAGCCCTCAAAGAAATTCTCAATCAACTAAAAAAAAACTATATACAATAATATCTAATCATCCCAAAACAAAATGAAGAAAGTATATCTTCAAACATCCCAAAGTTGTCTACTAATATGCCAAAAATTTGTACCCAAATATTCCAAACAAAATATGAAACACATATTATTATCAAAAAAATGCTAGAGTAATGTTCAAAATAGTCAATACGATGTCTCCGTGTCCATGGGCATGACAGAACTACCTGTAAAAAGAAAGAAAATAAGTATTAAAAAGTAAATAACTCAATGTAAAAGTGATAAACAAAAGAAAAATGAAAGGTGGATAGGGACTTACTTCCCAATTCAAACTTTTCGATTAGTTTGTATTTTTTTGCCTTCTTCATCCGCTCCTAAAATTTGAACAAAAAAAATAGTTGGAAGAGGAATAGTAATTAGCTTCAATGTTTTCAAATCAATAACTTCTATGATCAAACTGAAAATAGTGATGTATATAACTTAAAAATATATTTTGCAAATATAAAAGAGCAAAAAAAATGTAATATGTTAGCAAATAATATTTCCATATAGCTTATGAAGTTTGCGACCTGACCCAAATAAAAACTATAAGCCACACAATCTAGGTCTGGTAATATTTTTTTGTCCAAGTTAAAAGATTAATTTCCAAAAGAGATCCCTAAAGTTTTAACATTTTTTATAACAAATTGTGGTCAACGCATTATTATAAGATTTATAAAAATAGACGTAATATTTTGTAAATTATTTTTTTTTCGTTGTTGGCTACTATAATATACTCTGTTTTATTTTCATGCATTCGAATAGTGAAGTGATAATAACATGTGAATGTTGATAAAATAAATAGTTATATAGAAGCAACACATGTTTAACATGCTTAATATTTAAAAAAAATCGACAGAGTTTCCTTTGTTTATTAATGAAACCCAACATGTTTTAACATTTAAAATTAACTCAACAATAACAATAACCACCAAATTAAACCACAAATAAATTCCTTCCACCAATTTTAATGAATTGCCATTGGAACGAGTATAACTATCATACATATATAATGGATCTTATATGCATCAAACGATGAAAATATTAATGTTCTTACTTTAAAATTTTCCATGAAGAATTTTAGAGGCAAAATTACTAACCCCACAATAGTTACGAAGTTGAGTTCGCGACATGATTTGTGGCAGTGCCTTCATTGAGGATTGCGATCGATGTTGCGATTGAACCTCGGATGTTAACGGTTGTAACTGTGGTGATGCTACAGGATCAACATTGGCATTGAGAGGAGACTAGCAATTATAATATATAAAATACTGGATGTAATGCATAAAATTAAGAAATTGTACTCATACATCCAAAGATTAATAAAAGTTGACCTATTTAGCACCTAAAGAAACATCTCGCATAGATTTGATAAAAACACCCATAAAATGCATACGAGACCCCATAAAATCCTGTATACGAGCTTCCACTCGTTCATTCATCCGAGATTCCATAGCAAATATATTTTCTTGCATTTGAGATTCCATTTTCTCTTTCATTTCAGATTGCTTCCTCTTATATTTTGCCTCTATCTCACGTTGCATTCTCTCATGTTCAACCTCCATCTCACATCGCATCCTCTCTAGCTCTTATTGATACCGTGTCTTAATATCTCTCAACTCAGATTGGGATTGCTTATATGATGGTCCAAATATCATACTCGGAGAGACACCGAGTTCAAATGTGGGCACACGCCCATGTCATTCGGGTCCCATAACTTGCCCAAATATATCATCCCGTGCAACACTAGTCTCCGCTGTTTCTGGATGTTGCGATACTAGATCATCCATCTTTTGCTGCAAAAATCAAGCCCAATTATTATACAAACTTCAAATTAGATCCTACATATGTAAGAATCCCTATATGCATGATTTGAGTTTCCATCAAGACTCATATATATATATATATATATATATATATATATATATATATATATATATATAATGGATCTTATATGTATGAAATTAGGCTTTTTATCTTTTGTCTCAAACCTAAATAGCAAGATTTGGTGCTTTTTTAAAGAGAAAATCCACTGGGAAATGGTGTCAAATGAACCAAAGTATAACAGTTAAAATAAAGGTGGAAGAGCTCAATGATATAATGCAACGTAGACTCATTTATGCAAACTACAATAAAAATGAAAGGTCATTATGGGATTATTTAAATGTTACCAACACTTCATCCCCATGGTGGATTGGTGGAGATTTCAATATTGTAGCAGATGTGTCTGAAAAAGCTGGAGGTAATGAAGTCAATTTAGGGGCAATGTACGAGTTCATAGAATGCATTGAAGTGATATAATGAGCATAACAAACTACTACTACCCACTGATAAAACTAAACTATTAAACAAAGATGGATCAGTGACAGTTTGATCTGTTTAACAATAATGCACAAATGTATGTCATATATAACAAAAATTAGAATCCGTCCATTTTTTCCACCTCATTTCCCTCCATGTGTCTCCTGGAAGGGGGAATATGCAATTAGTGTAATAGTGTAAGTGATATTTCAGTTGGAGAATACTTTAATTAATTTATTTATTTTTGCATTTTCCCTTTTATGATTTGACTTTTATAGTCTGTTCATGGCTGCCTAATAAAGTGAGAACATAACATAACATAACAGAATAGAAGATGGATTCTGTGGCAGAGGCCAATTTCTGAAATGGTTCAAGATAAATAAAATGTGTGCTCTATACGATGAAGATGGAATGTCTCGCTCGTACTTCCTGATCTTTGAGTTTATTTCAGTAAAATCACTTAGACTCAACTCAAAAATGCTTTTCCAAATTATTTGGGGTCGTCTTGGTGTCTCTGTAGCTCCTTTGATTAAATTAGATGGGGTTAAGACAGTTAATCAGAGGAACGCGGATAAGGGTGCCATTCGATGGATTATGAGGAGAGAGATGACTTAGTTTTCATACCAGGCGCCATCTTGTTTAGTTTAAGGAGAAGCTAGTGTGACAAATACCGGGCGATCACTCCTTTATTAAATTAAATCAAGGTGAACAGTTGGTTCATTCTTAGCATCACTGTCGTAAAAATAAGTTTTCCAATTTAACACCCTAATTATTTAAGCTAAGTGTCAAAATCCATTTTTAAAACATTCTTTCCAAATTTTATTCAAAGAAAAATTATTTATTCATTAACAACATTCAATAAGTAAGTATCACACCACATTAATTCTGCAACATAATCCAATTAGTATAAAACATTCGTAAATCTCATCCTAACAAGTAAAATTTAAAGTAAAACAATCATACTGAATAAATCCCATAGTAAGAGTACTAGAAATGACAAATACAAATGTCCCAATAAAACAGATAAACAGTGGAAAGGGCGACACGTGCCCAATAAATGAGAATGATAGAAGTGGAATCGATAAATGAAGTCGTCTACGCAAGTGGCCTGCAACTCCCACCTAAGCTGCAACACGTTTCTCCCAAGGGATCCTAAGCAAGACTCCCCTGTGGCTGGGCACCTGTAATATATACATATATATACAAAAGAGAAAAGAGAAATAGAAACGGGTCAGAGCCCGATAGTGTGTGTGATTTAAAATTCGTTTAGCAAGTATTTAAATTGATACAGGCCAATGCAACAACATATTAGTACGACTCTCTCTTGAGAAATTCTCACCTCTCTTCTAATGTGCACGCCTATCGTACTAACCTTCTCAACGATTTATCTTATCATTCATCGCACTAATCTTCCCAGGGATTTAACTTATCTTAAATTACTCATAAGATTTCAGAGCCGAACACTATAATTGTTTAAAAAGGAGGATTTCATTTAATAACAATGCTCTCATTTTACTTTATTTAATAACAAAGTTTCCCGGTGTCATGTTATACTTTTCGAAACAAGTATTTACAGTATAAGTCATCAACATGTCCTACTTAACAAATCACAGTAGATAGTTCCACATTTCAGCCTTTCATATATACATTAACCACTCGTATAATATATACATCTAACGGCACCCCAAATAAAAACTATGGTGCAGGCATACTCTGCTATCCAATCCCCGTATCGCTCACACTAAGGGATATATAAGTTCGGAATCACTCTCGAACTGTATCAACATATATACACAAACAAGATTGAGGGGAAGCATAGATTCCAAGTCTCTAAGAGGTCAGTACATACCCTCACGTCTCTTAGGACCGTTTGAACTATCATTCCGATAGCCTGTACCAAGGATATCTATCTCCCAGGGTACGAATCAATATCCCCCATAAGGCAACACAAGATAAGATCGTCCCAGCGCGGTAACCTCAGGGATAGCAAGTAGCGCGGGCATGGTTTTCACACGTATATAATATATGCATACACAACCATATAAATATACCACTTGTTATCATATCAGTATAGGTTTCTCTCATCACCCATAATTACAACATTTATCCTTAATTTTCACATTAAGTATTTCTTATAAGGGTTCGTCACTAACCTTAACTCGAAGGGTTTCTCCAACTCATTACGTGACACTCGTGGACTCTATCCTCCCAAGTATAAAATTCAGTAGGTGTCCTTATTATGTTACAACGTAACTCTCTTACGCACCTCACCCTTTAATACATAAATTCATCAACCCTAAAGTAATTATCCCACAAGGACAATTCTCGTCTCATATTAAGGGCCCCAAAAATTATTCATATGCTCTACTAGTCTTCCATATCTCCCAAAACATTTTATTAAGGATGTCCAAGAATTATTTCACGATAAATTGAATTTAACTCATTTAACAAGGGAAAAAGGAGTCTGCCAGGAGGGGTCGATCGATTGAGGTTTGGGGCACGATCGATCGAGGTTTGGGGCTCGATCGATCGAGCCTTCGATCGATCGAAGCTCTGGGCTCAATCGATCGATCAAGCAGGTATTTCAATTTCTGCAGAATTGCAGTTACGGGTTCTACCACCTATCCTCGTCCATATCCATATTTTCCAAACCCAAACATCCCAAAAATTCTACTACTAACATTATATCAATATACCAGATATTTCCAACGTAAGGCATGTGTATTTCTATCATTTAAACATGGATTATCAACCCAAAGTTTTATCTAATTATCAAGAACCCTAGAATTTTCTTAAACAGGTTTCTAACAAATTTTCTTCAGAAATTCCTTCTTATAATCATCATAATTTCGTGGTTAAATTCCTCTACATGGCAAGGGTTTCCAGAATCATCATATAAACCAATACTACATGGATTTTCCTATCACAAATCATGTTTTCTTCCATTAAAACTCATCATAATTACTCCTAAACTAATATAAAAGATGCATCAACGAAATAAGCAAGATAAACACTTTCCTGGGATCAGAGGTCTGGTTTGGTGCTGAATTCGGTGTGGTTACGTTCCCCGTCTCGCGATATACGCGTTGGTGGTGGCGGTGGCGGCGTTGCAAACCATTGAGTTTTGAGCCTTGCAATCCCTTGAGAGCTCTCTCCTCTCTTCTCCAATGGCCGTTCTAGGTTTTGGGTATTCTAACCCTAGGTGACAACCTCAATATCTGATATAACCCCTCTAATTTTCGTGGGTTTAATTATCCAAAAATATAAAATGACCAAAATGCCCTCACGGGTTACTAATTAGGCCTAAAAACGCCCCGAGACCCAAACTAAACCCCCGGGTACACTTTTCTGACTATCTCGACCCTTCCGGACGCGTTGGCGCACTCAAAATGATCATACGGATAAATTATAAAATATTCACTTTTTATTTATCAAAATTTAGTCCCGACGCGAACATGTCCCGACTTAAATTTCCGAAATTGTCATTTAATTCACTCATGACATTCAATATAACCAATATAATATATTACTTTGCTCATTAGTAATATTCAACAAATTTTATATAATTACTAACTCTCGTCAAGTTAATAATTATAACATAATTAATTTCCGGATTTTTATTAAATAATTAACTCACATTAAATTTAATAAATCCCCAAATTAATATAGCATGAAAATACGGGGTATTACAGCTAGAAACATGTCAGATGGATGATGGGATCTAAATCCTACTGCAATTCCAGACGAGCTTCTTCAGGTTGTTACTAAAGCACAAGCTGAAGAGAGGCCTAATCCTGTTGTACCTTCCTGTGATATTCTTTAATTTGTAACAAGGACGCTGAAGAAAAAGCTTATTTGGGAATTTATTTTATTATTATTATTATTATTATTATTGTTGTTGTTGTTGTTGTTGTCGTTGTTGTTGTTGTTGTTGTTGTTGTTGTCCAGATAGTTAGTAAATTCAAAATGTACATATTAAAACTCACATTGAAGGGAAAAATATAAATAAATTAGGTGTCTGGAATGATAACAAACAAGTGCGAAGGTCCATGCAATTTACCCTACCTTATAAAATACCCATGTTCAGCCGCTATTCTTAACTTCTCGCATGGAGCGAGCCACTCACTCAGTGAACTTCTTACTCTTTCACTAACGATAAACAAACTATTCTTAGGATCATTGCACAGAGTGTTTAGAGAAGCCATAACTTCAGGGCTGGGTTTTTTAATAATAGTGGTTGGAGGAACCAAAGTACCATCATAGTCTAGAAATATTGGTTTAATATTTGTCCTTTTATACACCAAGACAATGCAATCATTAAATAACTTCCTAAAACTTGGGGAAAGCGAAAGCACTCTAAAGCCCAGACCCAAACCAATACCCCACTAATGCTTGCTATAATGATCTTTGCACGCTCTTTCCAGATCATGTACAAAGTTGCGGGACCAATATGCCACGTCGTGGGAGCTAACATATCGATAGTGTTTTTCATACCGCATTTGCTTATCAGAATCAGACATAGCGAGTGCAGAGTTCAAAACCTCTGCCACAGAATCAATATCCCATGGGTTTACCCTAGCTAATCAATATCCCATGGGTGAATGAAGAAATCGAAGCCAATTTTGAAATCCGTAGAGAGATTCAATCAGAAATCGTCAAGTGTTCTAAAATGGAGATCGAATTGGCTGTTGGGGAATCGGAGCTCACCAAGATGCTCTATCCATTACATTTTAAAATCACTGGATTCATGACACTTGTTGGTAGTTAATAATATTCCATTTTACATTTGCCTGGTGCTTCTTCTCTAATTTAAATTTTTATTTATTATATTATAATAAAATAACAGTTCAGTGTATCGCTAGGCCAAAACTCTTTTAACACGGGTTAACTCAATAAGGTCAACTAGCAATGGCAGAGAGGTCCCGAGAACTACATGGAAAGGAGAGAGATTGGTTGAATAATTAACGCCGTTGTAAATGCAAACTATAACAATGATGTTATCTTAGACATATCCAATGAGATCAAAAAATTTATAATAGAAATGTAAAAAAAAAAAAAAAAACTTCTCTAATGGAGAATTGTATATCCATACCGATATGACATGGGGGGTTAAGATACAAAAGATTCTAGAAAATTTTGTATGGCACGGACAAAGTTTATTGGACCACATATTTTTAGAAATTCTCTACTATTGACATATAAGGTAAAATCATTATAAATTCAACATCACTAAAGATACTACTTTGAATTTTTCTATTAATCTGAAAAAAGTGACACACCACATAGAAATTTTCTAAAAAGACATTCACACATAGGATAAAAAGCACCAACCATTGGATATGACCTTAAATCTTGGGATTATTATTTAATAAACTATAAGAGGTCACCGACACTCTCAAGTATAAGGTGACCATACTAGAGTTTCTCTTTTTTTCCCCGAATCCTAAAAAACATGCCATTTCTTTCCAAGCAAACATTCCCATGTCAAATGTTGTACCATAAAACTAGAGTATGATGTGGACCAATGAAATTGTGACACCTGTCATCGTGAAATACATAAGTAGGCATTGTCAACAAGTCATTATGTTGGCCGGCTCAGTATTCTCCCATGGTGGGCAGGATGCCGACCATCAGCAAGTTAATTTATCAAGACATATGTGTAAGACACATGTGGGAATACATGAAGTCTCTTTATATGTATGTGCACGTGGGTTAAATGTCTTGACTATCTATGGGTAGCTCATCATTAGTTGTTAAGAATGTAAAAATGTGCAACTGCATGACTTATAAAGGCATTCGACCTCTTCTTCTTTTTATTCCTACTATAAATAGCACAACATATCCCCAGTTGGGACAATGAAGAAAATGGCATATATTAAACCCTAGAGAGATATCTAAGAGGTTGTGCCCACCTCTAATACAAAAAACCACTGCACTTGTGGATGTAGGCCTCTTATTGAGCAAATCAACACTCATAGCAGACAACTAGTAGTTTAAGTTCTTATTTGATTGAAATATTTTTTTTTATTTGTTTAATGCTTCATTTTAATTTATATGTTTGCATCATTTACTTGAATCAACATTTCTTAAATTTACGTCATAATGGTATTTTGTAAGGCCTGAATTTTCTTCAGCATGTTACAAAGAAATGACATGTGGTGAGAGGTCTACTCTACCCCAGTTGCTAATAGGTGGATCGCCCTCCCCTATAGCTAACAATCTAAATTTAATGTGTACAAAAGAGGAGGCTTAACTATTCATTTTGTTTAGTTTTTAATTTTGTTATATTTTATATGGTTTTTATTAAACTTAATTTTGGTCAAAGTCTAATTTTCAAATTAAAGTGTATTAACATCTAAAATCAATGTAATAAAGTCTAAATAACCCTTATTTTTATGTGTGGTTTTAATTTGATTACTTACACTAAATTGAAATCACCGACATCACATTCACTTGCAATAAATTCAAATTACACACTCCCACTAACACAACCACTAAATATGCATTCCATAGCCAACAAATATTAAAACCAAGTATAAAGAAATGACTACTATACTTAACCTCGAACTAAAATTTCACCTATAGAGCCAATAAATCAATGCGGCATTTGCATTTTCCCCCTTGACGAGCAAGAGCGTGCGTAACTCGAAGAATTATTGAAGGAATTTGTGGATGCCTTCGCATGGTCCTACGACGACATGCCTGGCATTGATCCAGAGATAGCTCAGCACGAGATTCCAACTCTCCCAGAATGCAAATCGGTCAAATAAAAACTGCGATAGCTTCGCACCGAATGGTCGCTCAAGGTTAAGGAAGAAGTGGTCAAACAGTTGAACGTGGGCTTCATTCGTGTGATTGAATATCCCACATGGCTAGATAACACCGTACCTGTACCGAAATCTGGAGGAAAAGTTGCATGTGCGTTGACTATAGAGATTTGAACAGGGCCTCTCCAAAGAATGATTACCCTTTACCCAATATCGACATGATTATGGATAACACAGCCAATCACACTCTTAAATTATTTATTGATGAGTTTTCCAGATATAACCAAATCAAGGTGCACCCAGATCATCAAATTGCATTCATAACCCCTTTGGGAACCTTTTGCTACACCGTTATGCCATTTGATCTAAAAAATACAAGAGCTACCTACCAAAAGGATGCCATAACCATCTAACATGATCTGATACACAAAGAAGTTGAGGTCTATGTGGATGATATGATTATCAAGTCTAAGACTAGGGAAGGTCATGTTCCTGATCTCTGAAAGTTCTTCGAGAGACTACGACGATACTAGATGTGACTTAACCCACAAAAATGTGTTTTTGGAGTTACCAAAGGAAAGCTCTTGGGATTCATGGTTAGCGAGAAGGGGTTTGAAGCGGATCCTGCCAAATTGAAAGCCATATTCGAAATTCCACCACCCCGAACGGAGAAGGAAGTCTGAGATTCTTTGGAAAATTGCAGTATATCAGTCGGTTCATCAGCCAATTGACTTCTATCTATGAACCCATGTTCAAAATACTCCGAAAGGATTCCACTAAGGTTTGGAACGAAGCTTGAAAAGAAGACTTTGACCAAATCAAACAATACCTAACCCGACCTCTAGTACTCATACCGTCGCAACCTGGTCTTCTCGTACTCCTATCCCCAACTGTAACAGACACTGTAATTGGGGATTTGTTAGCCGAATACCTCAAAAAATTTCGCAAAGAAAGAGCCATCTACTATGTCAGTCGTAAGTTGGTCGGGTACGAAGTTAATTACACCACCTTAGAGAAAGCATGTGTCGCCCTTGTCTGGGTCACCCAAAAACTACGGCACTACATTCTTACCTTTGTTATCAAACTTATATACCAAATGGATCCCATCAAATACCTGCTCGAGAAACCTACCCTATCTAGCCGAGTGGCCCGAGTAAGCATTCAGAAAACTCATCCATTCATGTGCTGCAGTGGCGTCGACCAATTGGTCAATCTTTGGTAAGGGTAAACTATCCTTAGGGCATGCCATGTTGAGATCGGTGAAGTTTATATAAACTCTCTAACTGTCGTTGCTCTTGTGTACCATTACTGGATTTGAGAGCCACTTCGGGAATTAAACTTCTCTAATGGACCTTGCCTCCAGAAGTTTTCTTACTTCCTTTTCCATCACTTTTATCTTCTCTCGGGAATTTCAGTGTGCCTTCTGTACGATCGATTAGAAGGATGGATATACGTGGAGATGGTGACAAGTGACCATAGGGTCAATCCCTGGCATGTCATATGGCTCCCATGTAAATACGTCTAAGTTATGCTTTAAGAAGGCAATCAACTCCTTTCTCTCATGATTAGTCAGCATTGTAGCGATTAAGAATTTCCTCTTCGACGGGCTTTCATAAAAAATAACCTGCCCTAGGTTTTCAAAGACTTGTCAGCGGGGGTGGATCCTGGCCTCTTTCACCCCACGTCGGTCGTATCATAGTTGCCATTTTGATAGAGTGACCCTATCCTAGGCTTCCTCCGAAAGAGCCTCTTTATTTTTCTTCTTCTCTTGCCTGAGCCTAATGGTGATGATGTAGCATTTACAAGTAATGGCTTGGTCGCCTCTAATCTCCATTATGCCTCAGTATGTGATATATTTGAGCTTCTGGCAGTAGTTTGAAGGTACAACTCTCATGGCATGAAGCCACCCCTTCCTAAAGTGGCATGATAGGGAGAATTAATATCCACCACCAAGAATTCTATGAGCTTTGAAATATTCCCCGCCCATACTGGCAGGACCACCTTTCCTAATGACATGGTCATCTTTCCTGCGAAGCCGACTAGAGAACGGTTGCTTCCTTTAAATCTGTCATCTTAAGCTTGATCTTGTAGAAGATATCCAAGTACATCACCTCTGAGGAGCTCTCTTGATCCACTAGTAACTTGTCCACGTCCCAATTGTAATCTTGAGAGTGAATACTGGCTCATTATGATGTGGGGTTCTCACCCCAACTAAGTCTTCCTCCGTGAAGGCGATATGCTTGTTGTAGTCGACGTCATCTGATAATTTAGCTTTTGGTGATATTTATCTAGAAGGCCTCCATCATGGTCGTGACCTTATTAAACTAAATCTAAATAATATTTCCTTAAATCTTCTTGAGGTCGGATGCCCCGTGAATCACAGAACTCATGTCCCATCTCATCATCTAGGACGTTATCTGGTTTCTGGTCACCGTTGGCCATGACCTTATCAGATTTCTTATCTATATACTCATTCAGGTGCCCAATCTAGTCCAGTTCTTCTAAATCAGACTTCAGTACCTTATAATTTTCCGTCGTATGTCCATTTTCTTTGTGGAACGTGCATCAGAGCGTGTTGTTCCCCTTGGTCAGATCACCTCCCATTTTCTTTCACCACTTCAGAAACTGTTGGTCTTTGATCTTCCTAAGAATTTTGTAGATAGGTTCTTAGAAAACTATATTGATAACTTGGAAGGCTTTAGAAGAATCTGCCTTGCCCCTATTCTCGGAACCATTATGCTTCTTATTTTCCTTCTTGGTATTATTCTCATTGTCACCTCTCTTATTTGCTTGGTGCGACTAGTCTCTGCCTGATTGATACATCTTCCACCTTAGCATACTTTTTAATACGCGACATAAGGTCGTCAATGGTGTTAGCCTCCTTCTTGGTGAAAGACTGATGTAGCATAGAAGTGGGGGGCAAACTGATCTTGAAGGATGCTATGACAACCCATTACGAGTAATTGTTTACTTTATTAAACACTTCCTATTAGCGATTATCGTACTCACGAAGAGTCTCATGTGGCATCTTCCTTATCGCGAGCAGTGAGTTTATCCTCTTTCGGTGAGAGTTGCTAGTTATGAAGCAAGCAGTGAAGGACCCAGTGAGGACCTTGAAGCTCTTGATGGACCTGTTAGGCAGCCTCTCAAATAACTTTTGGGCTACGTCATCCAAACTTTAAGGGAAAATATAAAACATAAGAGCATCGTTGTGACTCCATAAGGCCATATCCTGCCAATATTGCCAAATATGATTTATAGGGTCTGTCTTGCCATAATAAATTTTGAACCTAGGTGTTGAAAACTTCTTTGGGGGCTCCTCCTCCTTAATAGCCCTTGAAAAATGTATTTCATTTGCGTAATTAAAGCTTTTCTTGCCAGCTCCTTCGTAGATCCAACTCCTCGATGAGTAGGGTGTTAGTTCATTTCCCTTCGAACTAGACTTCTTATATCATCCCTATGGAGCTCTTCATCTCGGTGGGTCCTCCCTGGGTAGCGTCCACGTTCTGAATGATCTAAATTGCGCTCGATACTCCTTCCTCGGCTACGAGTTTTGCTCGCTTGAGGACTGGGAGTCCGAGCACAACGTTTCCAGTTATCCTGGAGGAGTCCTCTCTCCATTTTCTCTAGTCGTCTTTGGAGATGATAATTCTCCTTAATCTAGAGATGAGTTTCCTCATCCTGCTGTTGAAGTCTCGCTTCGTATGCGTCGACCAACCATGAGATTTGGGTTGACCTGGGCTGGCCATGACTCTCCTCATGAGGTTGGTGCTCTCGGTAAAACTTGGGATTCCCATCATGCCGGACTTCAGACCTGATCCTAAGTGGAACTAGGTTGGCTCTCAAGTCGCGAGGTTGGGGTGAACTATTTGGGTGGTGAGACATTGCACCTATTGTTTTTAGGGTTGCTTTCATAAAAATAAAAATTGATTCCCACATACAGAGGCAATCGTGAGTGCAAATAATCACGATGAATAAATTTCAAAAAGCAATTAAAGGAAGAATAGAAAAAAAAATGCCACACACAACACACAAATATGCGTGGTTTAGCAAATTGCCTATGTCCACGGAGAGGTCACTGTATTTTTATTAGTATCTCTCAAAGTTCGTGAATTACATTCACGGGGTATGGGTTGTATTTATAATTTTGTAAAACCGTAGTGGTTTCATTTTTCAAGGAACTCCCTTGAGTTGCCATTGGCTCATGTGGTAATTCCCTGAATATCTCATTCGAGATTTTAGGGTAATGGACTTGAGTTTCATTCAAATGATAGTTGCTTTGTTATTATCCATGTTAAAAATGTTTGTATTTATCTTTGCCATTTATATACTGGGCCGGGCGTGCATCAAGCATTATTGGGCTTGGTCGGCAGGCCTGAGTTGGGTCCATTATGGTTTGGTCACCTCACATACACACACACACACACGCACACACACACACATTTAATATTCCTGGCGTTTTGTTTGTAGATAGTTTGAAAGAATAACTACATGGAAAGAAAGTCCGATTTGGATCTTCTTATTACATGATCTGGATCTGAAGTACATCCTTAATGTTCTGTTTGAATTGATGAATGTAGAAAAATTTACACAAACTGACAAGGCACAACAAATCTATCACAAAAAGTTTATGCAATTTGTTTGTACATTTAACGAATTTTCCACCATGTATATATGTTTGTGATGTCGACTATTTAGTTATAAGTTGTAGGCTCTAGCTTCGACAAACGTTGATTAATGTTAAAATAAATCTATATCAGGAATGTATATAAACATTCAAAATTTTGTAGGCATGGAGTGAAGCAACCAAGGAATCCAAGGTCAGATGGACCTGCATATATTACTAAATGCCCAATAAACCCATGCCAAAAATTTAGCCAGAAGGTCATATTTTCGGAGGAGGAAGGGACTATATGGTGGCACACTCATAGCGACCGGTCACGAGCCACAGTCCATGGGGCTATTATTGTTCACCACAATCCATGAGTTTGGATTTGGTTTGCACCATACATATTTTGTGACACACTAAGGATGTACTTCAGATCCAGATCATGTCATAAAAAAAGGGCGATTTACACTTAGGGCTCTTGTTGATAATTTTTAAACATTCAAGGATAATTTGCTATTAGTTCCACTAGTTATGCCACTAGCGTGAACTTCTACAAGAAGAAAATTAATGGACCTAAGTGTTTGAAATTTATCAAAATTTAGTATTTAAAATTTGTTTTCGAGGGACCTAAGATTACTTTCCCCTAAAAAAAATACCTCTTCATTTTGGGTCCTGATAAATACACCAAAAAATTTACTCTAAAACACCATTTTGTTCAAAACACCACATAAGTACTCAATATTTGTACAAAACACCAAACAAACCCAACACCACATTAACATTGACCCATATAAAAGCCCAATTGTTTTTACCTCATTTGTTCTATTTTCTCTCTCTCTAATTTATCTCCTAAACCTTTCTCTCAACCTTACAAACCCAAATATAGACCCATTTAACAAATCATACCATGGTAATATATAAAATAAAAAAGGAAATTGACAAACTAGGATTTTAAAACAAAAAACAAAAAAAAATCTGCGAACCCTGTATTTATGGTTGCACGTCGCCCTAGGTGTTGGTGTAACTCGGTCCAAGTTCATCGCATGCGGATTCATTACGGTTGCATCCCACCGTGGTTTATTTGTTTCAGTTACTTTCCACCGTAATCCACTTACCACCGTAACAACTATTTTCACGGCCACTTCCATTCGCGAAAAAATAGGTTACGGTTACATTTCACCGAAACTACTCATCACTTACGGCGACGGTGGCCGTAAGTACAACAAACCCATTTTTTTTAATTTGACTTTGTTTTATAAATAGTTTTAGACATTATATACTTCGTAGATGTGTTTTGAGGACTATTGCAATATATTTTTGGGATTGAGGGATAAATGAACAAGGTGAAATAGTTAAATTATTTTGGAGTTTGAAGAGTTTTGAGATTTTGTATTATGTGGTGTTGAGTTTGTGATGTTATGATGTATGTAATTTTTTTATTTATTTGGGGATATATTAGATAGAAAAATATTATTGTGCCCGATTTTTTGATCGAATTTCAGTCGACACACTGACGTGTCGACTTGGTATTGGTTGGTTTGTGGGATCCGCGTCAGCGGGACCTCAAAACCAACCAATATCAAGCCGACACGTCAGTGTGTCGACTGAAATTCGGTCAAAAAATCGGGCACAAAACTTTTGGATGTTGTTAGTAAAATTTGTATTTATTTTTTTTATGATGTTATTTTCGGCGTATTTATTTGCGCGGACTTCACAAATCAACCAATACCAAGCGGACACGTCAGCGTGTTGGCTGAAATTCGGTCAAACAATCGGACACAAAACTTTTGGATGTTGTTAGTAAAATTTGTATTTATTTTTTTTATGATGTTATTTTCGGCGTATTCATCTGCGCGGACTTCACAAACCAATCAATACCAAGCCGACACATCAGTGTGTCGGCTGAAATTCGTTCAAACAATCCGACACAAAACTTTTGGATGTTGTTAGTAAAATTTGTATTTATTTTTTTTATGATGTTATTTTCGGCATATTTATCTGCTCCCTTCATCTTTTGTAAGGAGGTGAGAGGAATATTATTAATCGCTTCACATTTCTTCAAAGCGGTACGAATTATAAAATCTTAGAAAAAGTAAACTTGCCTCTTTTTTCCGAATTGAAACCGGAGGGAGACGACTAAACCCTCGATTTCCCTGAACCCTTTGTATCACCGGCCAAACACACAGGTATTCGTTTTTACCTCTCTCTCTCTCTCTCTCTCTCTCTCTCTCTCTCTCTCTCTCTCTGTATTCAACTTGAAATTAACTTTACATTGTTTTGTTTCAATCTGTTTTGAAGGAAGGTTTTGTGTTGCAAACAAAAGAGGGCTTTCTTTTACCCAAAAAATTAGGTGCTAGAAATTTGGAGTTAAAAAATTAGATGTCAAATATTTTCTTATATAACAAAATTTTGTCTACTATGACACATGTACATTGTTATAGTATGCTATACTACGTCCGTCCCAAATTAGGGGCGGGGCCGGAAATTGTTGTGAGTGGGGGAAAAACGTGTAACCAATTTAAGGGTTCTGCAGCAATGAAAATCTTAGAAACAACTCGATAACACGATACAAAACTGACACGACATGTTTGTATCGTGATTTTGTGACACAGTCTCGTGTAAAAATTATGCCTATTAGTGTGAAAATGATTAATCGTGTCTGTCGTGTCGTGTTCGTGTTCGTAAAGCGTAGAAAAATAAAATTTTGTGCTGTCATGTTGTTTTCGTGTCTAAACGGTGGGCAAAACGCGACTTGAAAATATGAATTGACATCCCTTGGATTCAGGGGTGACGGTCCCCGAGTTGATTTTTTGGTTATTATTTGATTTTCAAGACAATAATGACTTAAATATTTACTAAGTAATAACGTAAAAATTCATTTTATGTATTCAACTCAAAATAGTAATCAATGTGAAAGAGGTATGACTCTCGATTCGAATACCAAAACAATCCTAATTTGAAGCATAAGCAATCCCATTTACTAAACATACTCTATCAGTGGGAACATTTTTTTCCAATTTAGGTGCGGGGCTTAAGCCCCCACTGGCCTCACATGACTCTGTTAATAGTTGTTTAAGGTGCAAGGCACACCCAGGCGCAAACATATTAACATCATAAGCTAAACTTGCCATTTATAAATGTAAAATGCAATATGAAAATTGAATTAATTTCCAGCAACAAAATGATATAGCATACAAAAGAGAGAAGGAAAAACATAGCATACAGAACAGGTAAGAATAGAAAAAAAATCAGAAAGGAAAAAGCCTAGAAAAATGCAATATGAAAATTGAATCAAATTTGTAAGAGCATACAAAGCAAACAAAACAGATAGTAGAAAAAACAAAAGAACATACAAAATAGAATCTAGTTAAAAACAAAGCATTAAAAAGAGAACAAGTAGTTGAGAAAAAGAGGATAAACCGAAGAGCAAAAAGGTAGTCGAGAGAGAGAGGAGAAACAAAAAAGGAGAAAAAGCAAAAAAAATAAAGGAAAAAAGAGAATTACCTCGCCGGAATAGGAATGATCCGCTGACTGGAAAGGCTGAAGAATTGCCAAAATAGGCCGGAAGACCAGCCGACAGTGGCTTTGTGTTTGGTCTGTTTGCTAGGGCTTTTTTGGCTTTGTGTTTGGTTTGTTTGCTAGGTCTTTCTTGGCTTTGTTTGCTTTTTACGATTGGAATAACCAAATAAAACCCTTTAAGTCTCTTTTGACCAGTCAATTAAATGAAAACAAGGCTTAAAGAGGGGGGGGGGGATGATTTAGTAAGGCGCGCTTAGGCCCTTGCCTTGTGCCTGACAGCGCTTGAGGTCCCTAGGCGCGCACCTGTATCTAGGGGGTGCGCTTGTTCGAGGCGCTAGAGTTGCACCTCGCGCTTAGGCGCGCCTTTAACAATTATGGCTCTGTTCATGTCCCAAATTGATAGTCGCTATTGAAAATGATGGTCTTTAAGGAGGCACTCAATGAATGGCCAAGATAAAACCTCACTCACTAGCGTGGAATTTTTTTGTCGGTTACATCAAAAAATGGAAAATGATTATTATATTGGGACGACCCAAAAAGGAACTCAAGATTAGTAATTTGGAATGGAAGGAGTATTAAGTTTAAGACCTCGACCTAAAGCTTAAAATTTGTTGAGCCGCACACAAACTGTTGTTTCGGGGTCATGTCATCCTTTCCCTTTTGGTATGTGTGAATTTTTATAACTTAATGGTATGAATTAATCATAGATAGATAGTTTATGACTTCTTATCGTTGGTTATGCTATACAGGCTATATCTATAGAGAGAGTGTGTGTATAGCCGACTTCAATCAACGGACCTCAAAAACAACATTTTTTATAAGTATAGTATAAGATTGATTTTTAATCGAATTTGGTGGAGATGATCTCGATACTACAAAAAAGTCATTGACAAAATCAAACCTGAAAGTGGGTGAAATGCAAAATTAAAACATGTGTATTTTTGACTTTTGAAACTTTTGATGATCATCTGACATGCAATTCAAGGTTAGATATTTGAAGATCATGATAAAAAAATCTACTTTTTTTTACTAGTTTAAAAATTTGGTCTGCCTTTAATGTAATTGATGTTTTTTAGGTATGTTGATAGGAGTCCGCTGGAGAGACATGTTGTATTACACGCACACACAATAAACACACATCATGCATTAACCCTCAACATTTGTTTTTTGGTAAGTAAACCTCTATCAATGTTTCCTTCAAATTACTGACAAAACCCTTTTTAAATACCGTCTTAGTGAGATATGGATGATAATAGCACGTCAAGTAATGTGGTTCGAATCATACTCGCCGCCCTCGATTGGAAATCTTCGCTTGATGCTTGTAAAACCATTATCTCTTACTTAGAATTGGTACACTCTCTCCCCCCCCCCCCCCCACCCCACCCACATATAAATCAAAGAATGATGATCTAGTTGATTAGACATTTGTATTGACTTTTGTTAAAATTGGGTTCATTGTGACCAATTGGAAGTTATGAAACATGTAAAATTATCAATTCTCCCTGCCATGATCTTATAACACCTGTTACTGATTGTTTACAATGCTAATTGGCAAAATTTTCCTTCTTTCGCTCCCATCCCTTTTTCACATCTGATTCTACTTGGAAGGCCAAATTTGGCAAAGAATGCCAAAATATATGATTATCTTATAAATCATTTAGAGTCTCATGTATATGTAACTCCCATCCAATTTCTTTTGATTATTTGAGAACAATTTTTATTTTTAAGAAATCAATGCTTGATTATAATCCTTTAAATTGTGAATCTATTCTGAATTAGTTACCCAATATTTACTGGCTTCGATCTAGGGAGCCTTTCAAGAGTTGAATGTGATGGAGGTGAATTTAAAGCTTTTTGAAAAGGAATCATGTATTGGCTTACTTAAAATGAGTGATAGGGTTTCACTAATATATTAATAAGTATTTACATTTATGGAAAGAAAATAAAGTAAAAAATTGAAATTCAAGACAGCTAAAAAAATTCCTTTAATGTATAAAATTTGTTTTCGAGGGACCTAAGATTACTTTGCCCTAAAAAATAAATAAATACCTCTTCATCTTGGGTCCTGAAAAATACATAAAAAAATTTACTCCAAAACACCATTTTGTTCGAAACACCACATAAGTACCCAATATTTGTACAAAACACCAAAGAGACCAAACAACACATTAACCTTGACCCATATAAAAATTCAATTTTTTTTACCTCATTTTTTCTATTCTCTCTATTTCTAACTTATCGCCTAAATCTTTCTCTCAACCTTACACACCCCAATATAGCCCCATTTAACAAATCCTACCATGGTAATATATAAAATAAAAAAGAAAATGGACAAATTAGGATTTTAAAACAAACAAATTTTTTTTGCGAACCCTACATCTACGGTTGCACGTCGCCGTAGGTGTAACTCGGTCCAAGTTCACCGTATACGGGTTCATTACAGTTGCATCCCACCGTGGTTTATTTGTTTCAGTTACTTTTCACCGTAATCCACTTACCACCATAACAACTGCTTTATAAATAGTTTTAGACATTATATATACTTCGTAGATGTGTTTTGAAGACTATTGCAATGTATTTTTGGGGTTGGAGGTCAAATTAACAAGGTGAAATAGTGAGGTTATTTTGGAGTTTGAAGAGTTTTGAGATTTTGTATTATGTAGTGTTGAGTTTGTGATGTTAGGATGTGTGTAATTTTTTGTTTATTTGAGGATATATTAATTTAGATATTTTGAAAGCGAAAAAAGGGTACAAAACTTTTGGATGTCGTTAGTAAAATTTATATATTTTTTTAATGATAGTTATTTTTTTTATGATCTGCACCCTTCATCTTTTGTAAGCAGGTGAGGAAAATTATCAATCGCTTCACATTTCTTCAAATTTGTACAAATTATAAAATCTTAGAAAAAGTAAACTTGCCTCTTTTTCCTAATTGAAACCAGAGGGAGACGGCTAAACCCTCGATTTCCCTGAACCCTTTGTATCACCGAGAAAACACACAGGTATTCGTTTGTACCTCTCTCTCTCTCTCTCTCTCTCTCTCTCTGTATTCAACTTGAAATTAACTTTACATTGTTTTGTTTCAATCTGTTTTGAAGGACGGTTTTGTGTTGCAAACAAAAGAGGGCTTTCTTTTACCCAAAAAATTAGGTCCTAGAAATTTAGAGTTCAAAAATTAGGTGTCAAATATTTTCTAATATAACAAATTTTTGTCTACTATGACACACGTACATTGTTATAGTATGCTATACTACGTCCATCCCAAATAAGGGGCGGGTCCAGAAATTGTTGCGAATGGGGGAAAACGTGCAACCAATGTAAGGGTTGTACAGGAATGGAAATCTTAGAAACAACTCGATAACATGATACAAAACTGACATGCCATGTCGTATTTGTATCGTGATTTTGTGACAGAGTCTCGTGTAAAAATCAACTCGGGTGTGAAAATGATTAATTGTGTCTGTAATGTTCGTGTTTGTAAAACGTAGAAAAGTACAATTTTGTGTTGTCATGTTATTTTCGTGTCTAAACGGTGGGCAAAACACGACTTGAAAATATGAATTGACATCCCTTGGATTCAGGGGTGACGGTCCCGGAGTTGATTTTTTGGTTATTATTTGATTTTCAAGACAATAATGACTTAAATATTTAATAAGTAATAACGTAAAAATTCATTTTATGTATTCAACTCAAAATAGTAATCAATGTGAAAGAGGTATGACTTTCGATTCGAATACCAAAACAATCCTAATTTGAACCATAAGCAATCCCGTTTACTAAACATACTCTATCAGTGGGAACATTTTTTTCCAATTTAGGTGCGGGGCTTAAGCCTCCAATGGCCTCACATGACTCTGTTAATAGTTGTTTAAGGTGCAAGGCACACCCAGGCGCAAACATATTAACATCATAAGCTAAACTTGCCATTTATAAATGTAAAATGCAATATGAAAATTGAATTAATTTCCAGCAACAAAATGATATAGCATACAAAAGAGAGAAGGAAAAACATAGCATACAGAACAGGTAAGAATAGAAAAAAAACCAGAAAGGAAAAAGCCTAGAAAAATGCAATATGAAAATTGAATCAAATTTGTAAGAGCATACA
This sequence comes from Sambucus nigra, assembly GCA_949130495.1. Taxonomy (NCBI): domain Eukaryota; kingdom Viridiplantae; phylum Streptophyta; class Magnoliopsida; order Dipsacales; family Adoxaceae; genus Sambucus; species Sambucus nigra. Next base: position 2,437,206 of record CASBWL010000029.1, read on the forward strand.
AAGAAAACAAAACAGATAGTAGCAAAAACAAAAGAACATACAAAATAGAATCTAGTTAAAAACAGAGCATTAAAAAGAGAACAAGTAGTTGAGAAAAAGAGGATAAACCGAAGAGCAAAAAAGTAGTCGAGAGAGAGAGGAGAAACAAAACAGGAGAAAAAGCAAAAAAAATAAAGGAAAAAAGAGAATTACCTCGCCGGAATAAGAACGATCCGCTGACTGGAAAGGCTGAAGAATTGCCAAAATAGGCCGGAAGACCAGCCGACAGTGGCTTTGTGTTTGGTCTGTTTGCTAGGGCTTTTTTGGCTTTGTGTTTGGTTTGTTTGCTAGGTCTTTCTTGGCTTTGTTTGCTTTTTACGATTGGAATAACCAAATAAAACCCTTTAAGTCTCTTTTGACCCGTCAATTAAATGAAAACACGGCTTAAAGAGGGGGGGGGGGGGATGATTTATTAAGGTGCGCTTAGGCCCTCGCCTTGTGCCTGACAGCGCTTGAGGTCCCTAGGCGCGCACCTGTTTCTAGGGGGTGCGCTTGTTCGAGGCGCTCGAGTTGCGCCTCGCGCTTAGGCGCGCTTTTAACAATTATGGCTCTGTTCATGTCCCAAATTGATAGTCGCTATTGAAAATGATGGTCTTTAAGGAGTCACTCAATGAATGGCCAATATAAAACCTCACTCACTAGCGTGGAATTTTTTCGTCGGTTACATCAAAAAATGGAAAATGATTATTATTTTGTGACGACCCAAAAAGGAACTCAAGATTTGTAATTTGGAACGGAAGGAGTATTAAGTTTAAGACCTCGACCTAAAGCTTAAAATTTGTTGAGCCGCACACAAATTGTTGTTTCGGGGTCATGTCATCCTTTCCCTTTTGGTATGTGTGAATTTTTTTAACTTAATGGTATGAATTAATCATAGATAGATAGTTTATGACTTCTTATCGTTGGTTATGCTATTCAGGCTATATCTATAGAGAGTGTGTGTGTGTATAGCCGACTTCAATCAACGGACCTCAAAAACAACATTTTTTATAAGTATAGTATAAGATTGATTTTTAATCGAATTTGGTGGAGATGATCTCGATACTACAAAAAAAGTCATTGACAAAATCAAACCTGAAAGTGGGTGAAATGCAAAATTAAAACTTATCTGTATTTTTGACTTTTGAAACTTTTGATGATCATCTGACATGCAATTCAAGGTTCTATATTTGAAGATCATGATAAAAAAATCTACTTTTTTTTACTAATTTAAAATTTTGGTCTGCCTTTAATGTAATTGATGTTTTTAAGGTATGTTGATAGGAGTCCGCTGGAGAGACATGTTGTATATATATTACACGCACACACAATAAACACACATCATGCATTAACCCTTTGTTTTTTGGTAAGTAAACCTCTATCAATGTTTGTTTCCTTCAAATTACTGACAAAACCTTTTTTAAATACCGTCTTATTGAGATATGGATGATAATAGCATGTCAAGTAATTTGGCTCGAATCATACTCGCCGCCCTCGATTGGAAATCTTCTCTTGATGCTCGTAAAGCCATTGTGTCTTACTTAGAATTGGTACTCTCCTTCCCCCCCCCCCTACTTACCAAAAAACAAATGTTGAGGGTTAATGCATGATGTGTGTTTCCTTCAAATTGCTGACAAAACCCTTTTTAAATACCGTCTTAGTGAGATATGGATGATAATAGCACGTCAAGTAATGTGGCTCGAATCATACTCGCCTCCCTCGATTGGAAATCTTCTCTTGATGCTCGTAAAGCCATTGTGTCTTACTTAGAATTGGTACTCTCCTCCCCCCCTCCCCCCCCCCCCCCACCCCAATATAAATCAAAGAATGATGATCTAGTTGATTAGACATTTGTATTGACTTTGGTTAAAATGGGGTTCATTGTGACCAATTGGAAGTTATGAAACATGTAAAATTATCAATTCTCCCTGCCATGATCTTATAACAACTGTTACTGATTGTTTACAATGCTAATTGGCAGAATTTTCCTTGTTTCGCTCCCATCCCCTTTTCACATCTGATTCTACTTGGAAGGCCAAATTTGGCAAAGAATGCCAAAATATATGATTATCTTATAAATCATTTAGAGTTTCATGTATATGTAACTCCCATCCATTTTCTTTTGATTATTTGAGAACAATTTTTATTTTTAAGAAATCAATGCTTGATTAAAATCCTTTAAATTGTGAATCTATTCTGAATTAGTTACCCAATATTTACTGGCTTCGATCTAGGGAGCCTTTCAAGAGTTGAATGTGATGGAGGTGAATTTAAAGCTTTTTGAAAAGGAATCATATATTAGCTTACTTAAAATGAGTGACAGGGTTTCACTAATATATTAATAAGTATTTACATTTATGGAAAGAAAATAAAGTAAAAAATTGAAATTTAAGACAGCTAAAAAAATAAATCATGTAATTACAGGACATTTTCCAACACTCCTCAAGCTGGATCAAGTTATTAAGGAAGTGGAACTTATCAATAATGGTCCGAAGAAGAGATTGTCCAACTGACTTAAGTAGGACATGACTTAGATATCTCAGAATATAATAAACAACTCCATATGATTTGAGCGAGGATATGCGTAATCTGACTTACCACACTAACAACATAGGTCAAATCAAGCCTTTTGTGTTCAAGTAGAGAAGTTGACCAACCAAACACTAATTTCATATCATTGATATAATAAAAAATAACAAGGGAACGAGCTGTCTACTCTAAAAATAAGGACTCTCTGACCATATAACTAACCTAACAAATACTAGGATAACATTGAAAACTCTATGTGCCTCCCTCTACGAATGCATTGTATCACTGAACCGCACAAAATTACTCAAAATCTTATGCCGAAGAGAAACTATCTAAAGCTGGGAACCTTCTCCAAAAACTCCATTCGGCTCCATCTACAAAGGCATTATTATATTAAATTACTCAAAAATTTATTCCCATTAGAAACCATCTATAAGCAATTGTTCCATGACGTTGACATAAAGGATAACGTCTCCCAAAACCTGAAGATGAACAAGCCCATGAATTTGTTGAAAAGTTTATCTTTCTCTTAAAGACTTTTATTATCTTCTTATTGTAAAAATTCTTGTGTTTCTTTCTTTCCAAATTATCTAAAAGGAAGCCGACACTACACATCTTCAAACATGTTTTCTTCTACACCTCTCGCCTTGTTTGTACCCCTAATTTCATGAGAAACAATCTTTCGCATGTCTAGGGAACACTCCTTTAACACTGAAATTCTCTCGTAATCTTCCTCCAAACTAATGAAGCGACAATATAGGAGCAGCAAATGGTCAAGTCTTCACTTTAATTACTGTGCTTGACACACCATTTAGGTGAAATCGCTAACCCTTGTGAGGAACGGGCTTTGAAAAGTTAGAATGTTGCTCTTGTTGCTGAGGTTTTTTCTATTGTATTTTTGTTCTAGTTGCTGATGACTCCTTTTCAGTTGTATATACTTACGTATTTTATTTTGTTACAGATAGTTAGGAGAGAAGGCTCAAGTCTGTGGCAGGAACTTTTTCCATCTCTAGTTGCCCTTTCTAACAATGATCCCATCCAAGTATATACCATATTTTTCTATTTGCAGCTATTTTTTCGTGTTAATAACTTTTCTTGAGGGAGTTAAGGTGATTTGTCTTTCCATTCTAGGCCGAGTTGGTTTCGATGAAGCTAAGGTGGCTTCCGGAAGATATTACAATTCATAATGAAGATTTAGAAGGTATAGATAGCAGGCAGTTGCGAGCAACTGTTTTCTGCTTAATGATTACTTAAAAACTGACTTGAGTGTTGTTATATCTTTCTTTCTTTTTTTCCTTCTTATTTTTTTTTATTAATAAATGGGTAAAGTAATAGACCTCCTGTCTCATTTGTCATAATTACAAATATATAACAACCACTTGTTTTTAACATTACACTCGCCTACCTTCTTGTTTTAATTATTACACTCACCTCTTGTTTGCTTTGTTTTTGTAAAACCTGCTACCCTTGTAGGAGTAATGAGTGTACAAATTTTAAAATAAGAGGAAAGGCTAGTTTAGTAAGACTTATAATATGAAAGGACGTTCAGTTAATTTTGACAAACAGGATGGGGATCGCTTTTATTACTGGTTTCTTGCTTGGTCTTATATCTCCTTATTGTTGATGCATACGCATGGGTCTGAGTATTAATTTTTCATGTACAAGCAGCATCTTCCCTATTGTTGCTACTTTTATATTATTATGTTTCTAGAATTTGTACATTTCCTCGTATTGTATTTATACTTTCCAAGGACTGCTGGTGGTCCACCATCTGTTGTACTCTATTCTCATTAATGAATTTGCCTTTTGCTGTCGCATGGTTATGTTTTTTTTTTCCCATTTCATGTGATCGGCGAAGGCTATTGCTGTGCGGGCTAACTCAATCTCTGCCTAAAATTTTGCCGTTGTTGTCCACTGCAAGTCTCGGTGAGGACACTCTTCATGAATTATATATTCTGGCAGTGTTGTGATGTCTTTTCGTTGTTAAAGTTACTTGAGAGACACTTTGGAGCTGCTTTGAGTAAAGTAAGGAGGCAACAACTAGACATTGCAAAACAGCACGCTGCTACAGTAACAGCTACTCTTAATGCTTATGCCGAGTGGGCCCCTTCAGCTGATCTTTCAAAATATGGCATAATACATGGGGTATGAATGTCTTTGTATTTGTTTAAAAGTTTGATTTCAAATTCAGTAATGAGTATTTACTCTCTCTCTCTCTCTCTCTCTCTCTCCCCCAGTTATGGTTTCTTACTCTCTTCCCCCGACTTTCGTCTTCACACATGCAAGTCTTTCAAGCTTGTATCCTCAAGGTACGCAAAATAGCTTCCTTTTCAGTAATTTATATTAATTATGGGGCAAAAGCTAATCGAAGTCTGATTAAATATATTTTGACATTGTCTTGTGGCTTCCAGGATGCGACCAATTGATGCCGACTCTGAGATTCCGCCATGAGTAATATCTTTCAAATCTTGATGAATGTCTCTAGAGATTTCTTATACAAATCTGGTTCTGGTACTGTCGTTGATGAGAGTGAATAGGATTTTGCGGAATATATATGTGAGAGCCAGGGGCGTACCTACCCCATCCCGAAGGGGGGCGGTCGCAACCATAGACTTTTAGGATTTTTTCTGTGTATATATTGTAAAAAAAAATAATTGGGATCCATGTGTAAGTTCTCAAAGTAAAAGGAAACTAAATATAGGGTTTTCAAACATGGAGGGGAAGAAAACGTAAATATTTGAAACCCCAAAATAACATCCCACGCGTGCTAGGCTGGTACTACCAGCAGACTTCTTTTTGTTTTCCCCAAAACAAAACCCGAGCAATCCCACTCCCCTCAGCAACACCCAACCACCAATCCTGCCCCTCTCCCTTGAGCTGGCCTTCTCCCCGCCCGGAGTTTTCTCTATCTCCTTCGCCGGACCACCCCCGTCGATAGACCAGAGCCAGAATCTCTATCAGCCAGCTTTGAGGAGCAAACAACTTGCCAACTGGTAAGTTTTGTTTTTAGTTTCTTTCTTCTATTATTTTTTTTTCCTTTCGATGTGGACCTATAAGTGAAACTTGATTTACCAGACCCGGAATCTCTATTGAATATTGCTATTGCTATATATTAAGTGAAACTTGATTTATTTTATTTGTTGAAAATGGGATGGAAATATTTTTTGCTAATTATTGAGTGTTGCTTATTTGGTGAATATGACTATATTATTGATCCCTTGCTATATTTAATTATTGATTTAATATATATTGGTTGAAATAAATATTGTTTGCAATTTTAATATTGTTGTTAAATTGGTGAATAACTTAGAACGTGTAATTATTTATAATACAACTTGAATATGTATTTATCAATTAGTTAATACATTTTTAGGCCATAAAAGATCCATAAAACTCAAAATAACCCTTAAAAAATTCTCCTCGGGGCCCCCCGAACTCCCGTCACCACTCGAGACTTTTGCACCCATTGAACAAAAATTCATGGTCCGCCACTGGTGAGAGCATGGTGTCTTTGGGCTCCTTGAACTTGCAATGTGTCATTGTTGGATAAGAATATATTTAGATATAAATTAGTGGACACGCCTGTGCTTCTTGTAAATTTTGAATATAATGACAAATTAAAGAAACTGACTCATGATATTTATGGAAATCCACTATCTGGTTAAACACGAGTGTGTGAACTTGAAATCGAAAGTAACATATAGTTTTCCAAATATAAATGAAAATAATGCATATACTTCTTTTTTTTAACAGATTGAATATACTTCTTATAATATTAAACAGTATATGTTGTATATATACATTTATTTAGCTTAATAATATGTAATTTTTGGATTGCATTTTATTTTTTTGTCTCAAAATCCTTAATATGGTTTGTGTGTATTTAATGTGCATTTTTTTAAAATTAATTTTACATAAGATAATGGATGGTTAAAACCAAGCTGATGTATTTTTGGCATTTATATTTTGATTTGAAATAAACATATAGTAATATAACCTACTGGGTATTCACTCCATTTAAGGACGAGGAAACATTGTTGGATATAATCAAAATCTCCCTCTCTCAAAATAGCATTAGACTTTGAATACAAGTTGACATACTAAGGCAAGCAATCTTAAATTATTATGTTTGTCAAATTATTACTCAATGTGATATTGAATTTGGACTTAAAATAGAAACACCCACTTTATGTGAAACAAATTGCAAGATTTTGATTCAAAGGTTAAATTTCAGATCCTTATGTGTTATTCTTCTAATATAATGGAAAGTTTGAATTCCTTGATTTAACTCGTGGAGTGTTATTTTGATCCTTATGTGTTATTTTGATTCGAAGTCTCGAAAAATCTATTGGGTGGAATCAAAACCGTTTTATGGATAAGGCTCTCAGTCTAAATGGCTAGAGTGTATTTTTTGAGTAGGAAATCAGATGGGTTTTCTTCAATATAGAGAGGGAAAAGGCTCTGAGTCTGAATGGCTTTTTATGGATGTTGGCTTTTTGTGGATTTTTGGATGCTGGCTTATTGAGATTCTTCTCAGAGTTCTATGCTAATGTGGTAATTTTTTAGAGAATGTAATCCACCTTCACTCTGCCAAAATTGATTCTCTACTAAGGTTGGTTTGGGATTGGGATGTCAAACCCAATAGTCTGGCGACTAGTGCATATCAAATCTTAAGGTATTGTTTAGAACGCTTGCTCGTAGTTTTGATGTCACTACTTAGCTCAGAGTGCTTTCTGTTAGAGGTTGTGAAATTCACTGTTGTTATCCAAAAGGAGTAAATGGCTTTTCGCAATTGACTTTTGTTGCCCTCGAGTTTTTTTTTTCCTTTCTTCTTTTCTTAGTTTTCTATGAGTATTTTAGAGGTTTCTCGTTTTTTTACTTAGTATTATTTTCCCATCTTTTACATAAATATAGTCTTTTATAAAAACAATCAGTATTATGAGATGATTTACATGGTTTGCAGCATTTTCTATTTGATTCCTTCGAGTTTGTACTAAAGTTCTTCAAGTAGTATTTGAAGCGAACTCCGGTTCTATCTTCTTCATTTTCTCTTTCAGCTGAAGTGCTTTGTACGTGGCTACTATTTTTATAAATGAAGTCGTCATATGATGGAAATATAATTCTATAATGTGCAGATATATATTGCTTTCTAGTACAGTAGATTGTGAATAGTATTGAGGGAAAATAATTCTTGTACCGTTCAATAGTTGAAATACTGTCCACCACTGTTTTTCCCTTGTATGATATGGCTAAAACTTAAATTATGCAATCATGACCTAACCACTTCAATACCTATTCAGATGCTAGGATATTTCTAACATTTTAAACTAGCACTGCATTATCAATCTCTATTCTGTTGGCTGGTAAGTGAAGAGAGGGAGGAGGGAGAGGGGGGGGTCAATAAATGTTTGCATACCTCAATGTTTTCTTAAAATTTATCACATTGGATGGCCCTGCAGCACTGATGAGAGATTTACTATCCAAGCCGAAGATTGTTGCACATGTTGCTGGAGACAGTTCAGCTAACAATTTGAACTTTGAGGCTGATGCTGTGAAGAGCAAGATTTTAGTCTTTCTGAATGATGATATCTGTGGTGCTATATTGGATACATCTTTCCCGCGCATGCTCAAGAAAGAGAAGGTTCATCCTGGAGTAGCATTTTCTGTTGGTGCTTTGGAATTGTGGAGTGATGATATTGCCAGTATCGTTCAAGGCTGGTATGTTGTGTTCTTTCTTCTTTTTCTTTTGAACCATTTTATACCATTCTCTGTCAGATTTTTCCCACTTAGTTTTGCAAGGATTTTTGATGGAGTTGGCCCCCTAGACTTGGGGTCTCTTTACATTTGCTATTCGTACTTGATAATAATCTATTTCTAGTTAAAAATCAATGTCATTTTTTTCCCTTAATGATGTAAAGCCCCTATTCTATAAAATGGTATATTTGTCCTTACTAGTATTCCTTCTTCTAGTAGGATTAATGAAGGGTAGTTTAGACATTTTATTCTTAGCTTGATTAGAGGATGTTTAGAGAGAGTTAGAAGGGAGTTTCCTCTTCATCTATTGTTGTCATAGTATTCATCTATATTGATTTCTCTTTACATCAATTTTGTATCACATAATGGTTCGTTCTTGAACCATCTTTTCTCTTCATCTAAGGTATTATCACAGATGATATTTGTAGCGATTGGAATCCAGCCCTAGATCTCACCCATGCAATTAACCTACCAGTGGCTAGTTCGATCGTATCTGCCTCTATTTCAGTTCCAATCGAACCCTTTCCGGCCACGATGAGCCTTACTCTCTCATCGCTAGGGTTGTACAAAGCCAACATCCACTAACGACAAAATTCTTGATACCATAGCCGCAAACCCCATCCCATGGATTTTGCGATTTGAAATTCTCGTCCCTCTCCAATCGACCTCCACCGACTGTCACACCTCCCGACCAAAAAATCCACCCACCTGAACAAGCTGGAAAACCCCACAATTACTTACTCCTATTCCCTTACTTTTCCCCAAATAATTGCAAATTCAACCCCCTCTACTCCTGAAAATTATTTGGACCCTCTCTTTACTTCAAAATATATATTTCAGCACCCAAACTTATTTCATTTCCAAAAGCAGCCCTTGGAAGCAGCCCCAACATTTCTGAATTCTTGAAAAGCCCCTCCTAACTTCCTTCGAGCAGCCTCCCACCCACCGTTCACCTGATTCATAGGCCATGTACGACGAGTTAAACCATATTGAACCAATCAAGGTCGAATATGCTCAGGCTACTATCGAGCTCTAATGGAGATTGAGGGAAAAATTGAACAGTTAAAGGGCGAACGCTCTTATGGGCACGGTGGACCTTGTAGTATTGAGCTGCCCTCATCACACTGTATGAGGAATGTCGTTTACGAGCTGAGGAGTGCGACAAGGAGATACTTTATAGGGAATCTGAATATGAGGGGCTGAAGCTTGATTATAGGACATGTCTGTCTGAGCTTTATTCATCAGCCAATACTACCGTTAGTTGTCTACCCTTGGGTGAGCCTTGTTTTCTCTCTTCTATGGAGGCCGTATTTCAGTTATTAATGGCTACGGGGGATTTCTTGATATATTAGGTTGCAGATTTCTTTGACATCTTAGCTGAAAATTATTGTATCTGAACTCTAGTTTTGTAGATTTTTGGTATCACCAGACTATTAGAATTGTATATCCTGTATTTGTCCGCAGTGCAACTTGGTTCAATGTTTGGAAAATCAAAGAGGCTTCAATATGAATATATAGATATGCAGACACACACACACATGTGACACCCCGACTAATTAAATACCGGGTAGCTACTCCTTTATTAAATTAATACAAAATGCCAAGTTGGTCCAGTTAATAGTATCACTGTCGAAAACATTTTTATGATTACTAACCACCTAGTATTTAAAAAGTAAGTTGCCAAATTTTAAGTTAAGTCTGATTAACATGCAATAAAAGAATAATGGAAGAACAACATAAATCCATTCACCATAACGAAGTAATGAAATATCCAACAAATAGTAATAAGTCCGGAGGAAAACTCCTCACAACAATCCCACAACTGAAAATAATATGACAAGTCTGAATCCTGAATTAATTACATGCCAGAAGTCTGAATAACTGAAATAAATGAAGTGTCTCTAAAAGAAATGGGCGACATGCCCTACAACTGATAAATGCTGAATATAGAGTCAAGATAGATGAAGCGTCTACAAGCAAAGTCCTGTAACTTCCACAAACAGCTACAGCTCGTCTCCTGAATGAGGATCCTAAGTATGGTGTCCTTGTGGCTGGGCACCTAAAATGGTTTTTACAAAAAGATAGATTTGAAAGCAAACGGGTCAGAGCCCGAAAGTGGAGAGTATTTTGAAAACAGCAAGTGTTTTAATAACATTTAAAACAATAAATGCAAAATACATGTTAGGACGTGCTCTCACATGAAATACTCACCTCTCGTCTAACTGTGCACTCCTAACGTTCCTGTACCCATTCATGTGTTTTCTCATAACTATCTAGTTCAAAAGAGTTTCTAACACTTCTGCTCGGTTCACGTTTTAATTCCAACTTTAACAATTAAATAGAGAGTTCTACTTTAATTCTCTGATTCCCCAATTATTAACAAAACCATTTATTGATATCCGACCCCTTTTATCTTTTCATAACGTTACAATTACTATACTCACAAATTAACATAGCAATTTCCTTTTCATTTAACCGTATATTATTCACATCATAAATATACAATACAAGCACCCCGAGGCTAAGCTGCGGTGCACACATACTCTGCTATCCATCCCGGTACATCACGTACATAAGGATCACGCATTCCGAATCTCTCAGGAATCGTTCTCAGATAACAACATCACAAACAATGGAGGCGAACACAGTCACATCACATGGGTCACGTACATACCTACGCTCCCACGATTAGCAGACTTATTAACATCCCAATAAGTCCTTCTCTGACCTATGTTCATCGAGGTACCAATCTAAATCCGGGCAACACAAGGATAAGAAGGCCCTAAGCGAGCGTAAACCTCCCGTGATAGCAAGTATGGTAGGTATGTCATACACATAAAATTATATGCTAAGCATTCACACATCTTAGATATCTCAATATTAATAAAGGTATACTCTACATCCTTATACCATTATTCCAATTTTATATATTTAAGTCCCTCGATAATATAAAATTTTAAATCGTCGACACGTCTCATGTCGTAGTTTCTTATACTTAAAACCTATCTCAAATAGACTAGTAAGTTCCTATTATCCCCACATATAACATCATTATTCCTAAGGTCCTTACTTCTGCCCCAAATCTCATTTCATCAAATTATTCAAATTTACACTTTTAACCCAAATATCTTCTCACTTATTGAATTTCATTAGATTAGAATAATTCCTCAAATTGAATTCTAATTAAGGTCCAAGTTTCATAACCATGCCTACTGGTCTTCCTTAAGTTAAAGGGTATTCATAAGGTCTCCAATAATATTTTCCAAGGGTTACCATCATTAAAATTTAAAAAGGGAAGACTTTACTCATTCTGGGAAGGTCGATCGATCGACCTTTACCTTCGATCGATCGATGGTGGTCGATCGATCGACTGATGAACATCGATCGATCGAACATCGATCGATCGAACGCACCAGATTTGGCTACGGACTGCTTCGTTTTGAAGTTTTCAATTCATCCCAAAACACCATTAACATGCATGAAATTCTATTCTAATGTCATAATATCATCATACAATCATCCTACAACATTGTTAACGTTCTAAAACCAATAATTCATCAACCAAGGGCTATATTTGGATCAAATCTTCATCAAGAACCCTAGTTTTCTACTTCTTTCAAGAACATTAATAAATCTCTTCTTAAATCCATTTTTAAATCATCAAGGGTCATAATTTTGAATTCATAATTCGTCCAGAATGTTACTACATGCAGTCCCTAACATAATTCATAGTTTTAAACTTCCAATTCATGGGTCTATATCATCTTCCAAGATAAATTCGATAATTCCTAAACATGGAAAAACATAGCATTGAATCAATTGTAATTAAACCACTTGCCTTAATCTTTCTCTGAATTTGATGTTGAATCTTGAAGGCTGAGTTGTTCTTTCTCCCTCTCTCTGCAGAAATCTCTTCTCTCTCTCTCTACAAGTTCTTCTTCTAAGGATGATGACAATGGAGGTGGGGGTTGGTTTTTGGCAAATTAGAACTATTTCTTAACTTCTCCCGTAGCCCATTAAGTCCCTTAATGTAGTTAGTGGGTTTAGTGGATAAAGAATAAGTCAGATTTTTATTTCTAATTTTCGTGGGTTTTAATTACCCAATTTCCGAAATTACCAAACTACCCTTTTGGGTTGCCAGTATGGCCTAAAAATGCCCCGGGACCCAAACTAAACCCCCGGCTAGTGTTTTCTGACTATTTCTACCCTTCCGGACTCGTTGGCGTACTCAAAATGACCATACGAGTGATAAAAATAAAATTCACTTTTTAATTCAAATAAATATATTCCTGACGCGACTGTCACGCGCGTCCCAACAAAATTTCCCAAATTGCCGTATTTCAATCTCGCGACAATTTCGATAGTTTCAATATTCATATATTGCCATATATACACATTATAATCAAATACTAACTCACATCTCGTTAATATTTTATCCGGATTAATTCTCAATATCTCGTTAATATTTTATCCGGATTAATTCTCAATTAATTCATCACATTTAATACAATTAATCCCAAAAATAAATATCACAGAAAATACGGGGTATTACAACACACACACACAGTGTGAGATAATGATCTAAAGTTTAAACAAGATATTGTACACACAGTCACACACACACACACACACACACATAATTCATTTGCATTTCAGCCACTAAATGGTTGAATTTTTTTGATGAAATCTGGTGTAGATGGTGGTCATGAATCATCTCCACCCCATTTGATTAAAAAGTCTTTCATTTACCCCACATAACGGGACGTATGTTCTTGGGTGTGTATACTAAATGAGGTAAGTTGGAAATCTCTCTCTCTCTCTAACAATACACTTCTAAAAATCATAGAGTAAGACATGTACGGAAATCTAGTTGAAGAAATTGAAAAATAAACAAGTTATTGAATAAATAGATAACCTAAATATTTAATCCCTGTATACCAACACTCTTAAGTTGAGCCCAGCTAACCAATAGCACTTTAAAGAATAGATGGTCCTATTGACTTAGTGAGTTTGTTCTGAGACAAGGATAAAGGAGGGATCAGTCATGTGTTGGATCCAACTTTCTTCCGAATGATATGGGTCCTGATAACGTGTGCCCTAAGCACGCACACTTAGAACCTAAAAATAATAGGGACAAAGTTCCGACATACAATTAATAGGGTACATATATTCATGTGGAACTTCCATACTCACTGTTTTCAGGCTCGTAACATGTGCCCGAAGGGTACATATATATATATATATATATATCGGTACATACAAATTTCATTTCTTATACATGATGCATCTCAAAAACCATCCTCAACAGTTTCCAAGGGAGACCAAGCCAAAAAGTACAAAAAAATCCCATGAGGAAAGCTCAACCATGTAGCCGAAAGCCTTCCAAAACCTCTACATAAGGAACCAACTATGAAGCACGGACACGGACATGCCGACACGGAAAATCTAAAAAATTTAGGACACGACACACCGGATCACGACGTTAATTAAATATTTTTTATATATAAAAACATTTGAAATATGACATTAATACTAAACCTGAGAATAAATTTATATAAAATTTGTTCTAACTAGTAACACATACAATTATAAACTCCTGAAAAAAACAGAGAATAAAATGGAAATAACTTTTGCTTGAATGAAAAAAATAGAATAAATCTTCAATTTATTTTGAAAATAGAGAATAAACATATGCATTTGTTTTTCAAAAAAAGCATTCAAATGTTATTATTAATGATGTTATTGTGTCTGAATAAAAAAAGGAAAAAAAGTCGCAAGTTATCAGGGAAAAAGAGATGGTCTGTTAACGTGTTATTAGAGAGAGAGAGAGAGAGAGAGAGAGAGAGAGTCTCACTAAAAGAAAGTTAGAGAGAGGGAGACAAATAGAGAGTAAGTAAAAAAAATGTTGTAATTTTACACAGAGTGATGTTCATTTTGTGTTACCAATGCTACCTGATGTGACACCCCGCCTAATTAAATACCGGGTGATCAGTCCTATATCCAATTAAAACAGGTTTCTCACCTGGTTCATTCTTAGCATCACTGTCGAAACTTTTTAAAACATTACTAACCACCTAGTATTCAAAAAGCCGATGTCAAAATTTTAATCTTTTTATTTAACAATTAACAACAACATAACATTATTACATAAATACATCCCATGCAATAGTAATATAAACCCATCCACAATATAAAAGACTTAAATGAAATAATACTGAATAAACCATCGGTTACAAAATCCAATATAAAGTTCAACCTGAATAAAAGTCTGAATACAAGGTCTGACTGTCATAAATGAAATAACTGTGGGCAACATGCTCGAATAAAATATTGCCCTGCACCCTACACTAGGAGTGAAGTAACTGAATATAAGTCCAAATCCTGCAAGCATCCACAAGTGCTGCAGCTACGCATCCTTATAATAGATCATCCTGTTTGGCGTCCCTGTAGCTGGACACCTAAAAGGTTTTGGAAAAAAGTTTTGCAAGTACGGGTTAGAGCCCAAGTAAAAATCATTTAAAAACATTTAGCAAGTACTTAAATAACAGTTTAAATGAATAGTTATTAGATACACATGTTAGGATACGAACACTCCCTTGAGTTCCTCATCTCGCATCTATAATGCGCACCTAACGTTTCCTACTCAACCCCACCTAGTCAATTCTAGCCAATCTAATTAGGCAGCCAGTATCTAATAAACCCAAATCAATCTAGCTCCTCCATACCGCCCCTACAGTATGCTATCGAATACCCTAAATAATTAACATCTCTCTTATGTTATTATTAAACCCCAGTTACCCTTTGTACGTAGGTTATTGTTCAAGCTTTACCGTTTAAGTTTCTCTTCTTAAAATTTATTTTAGATATTCACTAACTATCTTCCTACTATTCACACATTAGTAGCTTCATCATATATATATATATATATATATATATATATATATATATATATATATATATATATATATATATATATATATATATACACTATCTAATCTCCCTACTAATTACTCTTTAGTAGATTAATCGTTCTTTAGATACATACTATCTCGTCTCTCTACTAGCACACATAAGTAGATTATTCGTGCTGTATATATTTTACACACTATATATACTATAAGTACACACTCTGCTATTATATCCCTGTATCACACATTAAGGGCTATTGGTTCGTAATGTTACCCTGACCCCAATAGTTATTCCATATACATTGGTTCAGAATGTTATCTCTACCCTGATATTCAGATTAATTTTAGTTTAGATACGCACAACTAACTAATTTGAAATCATAAATCTGCTACCCAAAACTCATAGCGTCCACCCATATTTCCACGCAATACATTTATTAAATATATATATCCATTTCTCTTTAAGATGGGCAAGGCTTTTCAAATTTTAGGATTAAGTGTTCATATACTTAAGTCAAATCAGATTTCACTATCTTTCACTTCTACTAATTTCACACAGTAGGTAATATCACAAGTATATATATATATATATATTCACACTTTATAATATATATATATATATAACACCGCACCCCCCAGACTCATCTGCAGTGCATACTGTAAAACATATCAAAGGTATATATATTCATCATCCATTATATATATACTAGTACGGCACCCCTAGGCACAGCTGCGGTGCATGCATACTCTGCTATCATGTCTGGGTACATCTCTCGATGTACAAGGGACTATTGGTTCATCTTCTCTCATGAACCATATATATCAAATCACACACATTGGAGGCGAACATAGTTCACATATATATGGGTCACGCATATACCTACGCTCCCACAGTCAGCAGACTTATCGACTCACAGATTAGCCCTTCACAGTCCTATGTTCATGAGGTACCAAATCTAAAATCCCCCCGAAGGCAACACAGGATAAGATTGTCCTCTTTCGAACGCCAACCTCCCTTGATAGCAAGTCTGGTAGGTATGTCATACACATAATAAACAATAATATAGGTACACATTCCACCTATATAAATATAACATCAGCGAGGTATTCACACAACCATAAAATAACGATAGGTATTCACTCCACCTATATATATATAATAACAATAGGGCATACACACATCCCATATCACAAGCCTCATACATAGTATATTTATATCCCGAATATTCTACGTATTCCATAATTTATAACTTCGTTTATTACTGTACATTCCCGAGTATTTCTCACCACTCGAAGGGTATCCTTTCTTCCACATATAATATCAGAAGGTAAACTCTCTACCCCCTACTGGTCTAAGTCCTCGTTCCTCTCGAATTATCTTAACTCGAATTATCCGTCAATTTAGATTGTTCCTCTCTATTAATCCAAATTAATTTAGCCCTTAAACTTCCCTCGTAGGCCACGCCTAAAACCCAAACTAGGCCTACTGGTGTTTTAATATAATTCCCTTATATTAGTAATTAAATCCCACAAATGAATTCCAAAAGATTTCCAAAGGTCCTAAACAAAAAGGAAATTATTGGCCAAAACTGGGCAACCGAATCGATTAGAAAATTTTCTGGCAGATTAAACACCCTGTAGTAAAATATCGATTACTCCCTCTACAAAACTCCGATTGGCCTGATTCAAAGCTCATTTGAAAGATAAGACATGGATATTTCCAAGAATGTATGGATATCACTTTAATTCTAAGTACAATTTAAATGGCATACGTTTAAAGTTACGTCAAAAATTCTGGCAATTACTATGCTGGCAGATCAAACACCCTATAGTAAAACATCGATTTCTCCATCTACAGAACTCCGATCGACCTGATTCAAAGCTAATTAGAAAGCCAAGACATAGACCTTTCCAGGCATGTATGGATCTCACTCTAATTCTAAGTGCAAGTAAAATGGTATACGTTTAAAGTTACATTAAGAATTCTGGCAGATTGACATCTTGTGTTCATCAATTAAACCCTAGGTCATTCAAGATTCATGTTCTCCTATCAAGAACCCATCAAGATTCAATCTTAATTATCAAATATATTCTAATAACTTTTTATCTTCATATAGAGATAAATTTCCAATGAAAAGTTTACACAAAAACATCAAAGATTCAACCCAAGAATCAAATTCTCCTTTAATTAGCATAAAACCCTAATTTTCTCATGTTTATCAACTTTAATAACCAAGAACTCAGATTTCTCTATTATTAATCAACCCAAACCCACTAATTTGGTATTATCATCATTAAGGAACATATCTACATGCATTCCTACTTTAGTTTATGAATTAAACCCTCCCAAATTCATATAAAACTTCCAAAAGCATGAAATCAAACCCTATCCCACATGGGTATTATAACATGATTGATATAAATTGATATTTAAATACTTGCCTCTCAATAGCACGTCTAAAATTCGTTGATAAGATGGTGTGATGGTTCTCCCCTCGCTCCGTTCTCGATTTCGTTGCGTTCGGGACGAAAAACTGTGTAGGAAGCTTGGTTCTCCCTTCCTCTTCCTCTCCTATGGCTTTTGATTTGTGTTAACCCTAGTCCCTCTCTCTAATGGGCAGATATACACTTACAATTTTCGAAGTTTTCTAAATCCCAAACTTCCGAATGACCAAAATGCCCTTAAACGGTGCCGGGATGGTCTAAAATCGTTCCGGGACCCAAACTATACACCCGAGTACATTTTTTTGACTATATCAACCCTTTCGAAACCAACCGTGACCTCAAAATCACCATCCGAGTTACTTTATAAAATCCACTTATTTTACCTCTAAATACGCCACGAGTGAAATTAAGCTTGGACAGAATTAATTTAATCTGAATCATCAATATTAAATAATTTCTCCAAAATAAATAAATTCTGAGGTCATCAATTTAATTTATTTTCATTTTCTCCAAAAATATGGGGTGTTACATACTCCCCCCCTTACATAGGAATTTTGTCCTCGAAATTTGGATAAGGCATGTACTCCAAGGTCTGTACATGTCCTGAATCCCATACTCTCAAGATCATCACAATTATTTCTACCCCTCCCAATTGCGGGTGATATAAACATTTCCGGCAACCAGGGCACCAATACAGCCTATAAATGTGCATAACTTCACCAATGCTACCTGGCTCCACTAGCCTCTCATTATCGTATAGTTACTATCCCTTATATATAACTTTATTAGCAAATAATACCCAAGGTACTAAACCCATGTCTTAGAGGATAATCATCACCCCACTCCCAACATTGTGCTAAGCTTCATGCGTGGGACGTCTCGCAAGGAGAAATCCAAATAAGGAACCTCCCCGATACACTACTAGCTAGCATTGTCGGTCATTGAGATCTGTTAAGCCCTCAGTCTATATTACGTACCCTCAAATACCCGTCTTTTGACATAAAAGTATAATCGTCCACTCACATGCTACACAAGACAACATATATCATGACGCTCTTACTATCACTAGTTTCTTAGCGCTAAAAAGTCACGAGCTATATCTCTCCGCTTGACAATAAGCCAATCTACCCTGAATCACATCAGTAACCGTCCCTGCGCACCGGGATTAATTATAACTAGACAACATACACACAAAATTCTACTACACAATATATATAATATATATACGCATGTATATAGGATCAACCCTCTTTCAGGTGGTGCCTCATAAAATAAATCATACCCTGGGACAGCGAACACGAGATCTCATTATCACAATCTACGATCGCTCAACCCGTTGCTAACCAGTCAACTCTTGTAAAGTAGTCTACCCTATTTTCATAACTCTCGAAAGCAGTAAACTAATACATAATATAAATGTCCTCTTAGTGCTCTTAGTCCAATTCCTCTACCGAAAATCTCGCTCCTCAGACGGTTGTTGTGCCCCACTGACACCATTCCCATATACTTTTCCAGTCTAAGTAGTCTCACTTTCTCACTGTGGACAAGTTCAATATAGGTGGTCCAACTCTCTATGCACAGGATACCTTGTTGTATCTTCCTTTTATCTCTGGCCCCACTAGCCACATCGGGGTGTCCTTCTCTCAGGCATGGTAGTCTTGTTTCCGATTGCTACCCCTGTTATCCCTTTGCCTTGACTGGACCTATGGAACTCGTTGCTGGCCTCGATGGCCCTGATTGAATTCACCATCACTTGGTAGGAGTTCAATTAGTCTGAATCATTTAAATGGGTCCCCGACTGGGTATGACCTTTTGTGGTGCTTCACTATCGTTGTTTAATACATTCTTGCTCTTCGACAAGATTCTCCAACCCCCTTGGCTCCCCTCTCATGGAAGCGTTGATAAATTCATGTAAGAGTATGACCTTGACGACGTCGACACTAATCATTCTAGCCGGATCTCCCATCCAGGTTTGTATATTCAACTCACAAGTCCATTATCAACTTAAAGAACCTTTATTTTCTTCGTATTCCCCTTCGTCGGTTACGAAGTTCCCTCAACAAGTCAGCTTCTTTCTCACAATCGGCCTATAACTCGCTCACTTGACAGAAGTTTCGAAACTCAATTCACATCTATGTTCGAACAGCAGATGGAATATCTATCAATCAAATTTCACTCAAATTTCTCGTTTAATCCCATATACTCCTTATATATGGTAACTGACTCTCGTCACTTTATGCTGCCCCCAAGAGCTCAAAAATTTCCGCTAGAAATTTTAATCCTGGGTGTCGCTACACTCCACCCTACACAATTGCCTTTGGATTTTATCTTTCCATTGGCCTATTACTCTCCCTTTTTTTTTTTTATAGATGACTCTCCCAAAGAGTCCCTCCATTTTCCCCCCACCTCTTACCGACAACACTGGATGAGTCTAAAATTTGCACCAACATTATCTATAAAAGTGCTTGGGAAAACTTCTGCTCCTGACTGATTTTCCTATTGTCACCATCCTGAACAATAATCATGGTGACTTCCATCGTAATCGCCATTCCCATAATACTATAGGTCGTCTGCTGAGCCTCTCCTCCTGTTGTCCTTCTAACGTCCCTCACTGGTCGTCCTATAATGTTCGGTGTATGAAGCCCAACCGAACTCGTATACGAATCACATCAACTATATATAATGGCAGGAGAACGTAAGTCGCATATGTCGAGGAATACAACAATCCTATCATAAGGCTCTATATCAAAGAACGCAATGGTGAAAGGTTAAAAGCCGCACAGATCCTAAGGACACTAGAACCTGATGCTCTGATACCATCTGTGACACCCTGCCTAATTAAATACCGGGTGATCAGTCCTATATCCAATTAAAACAGGTTTCTCATCTGGTTCTTACTTAGCATAACTGTTGAAACTTTTTAAAACATTACTAACCACCTAGTATTCAAAAAGCCGATGTCAAAATTTTAATCTTTTTATTTAACAATTAACAACATAACATTATTACATAAAATACATCCCATGCAATAGTAATATAAACCCATCCACAATATAAAAGACTTAAATGAAATAATACCGAATAAACCATCGGTTACAAAATCCAATATAAAGTCCAACCTGAATAAAAGTCTGAATACAAGGTCTGACTGTCATAAATGAAATAACTGTGGGCAACATGCTCGAATAAAATACTGCCCTGTACCCT
Source organism: Sambucus nigra (assembly GCA_949130495.1). Lineage (NCBI taxonomy): Eukaryota > Viridiplantae > Streptophyta > Magnoliopsida > Dipsacales > Adoxaceae > Sambucus > Sambucus nigra. The sequence goes on from CASBWL010000029.1 coordinate 2,458,067, forward strand.
ACACTAGGAGTGAAGTAACTGAATATAAGTCCAAATCCTGCAAGCATCCACAAGTGCTGCAACTACGCATCCTTATAATAGATCATCCTATTTGGCGTCCCTGTAGTTGGACACCTAAAAGGTTTTGGAAAAAAGTTTTGCAAGTACGGGTCAGAGCCCAAGTAAAAATCATTTAAAAACATTTAGCAAGTACTTAAATAACAGTTTAAATGAATAGTTATTAGATACACATGTTAGGATACGAACACTCCCTTGAGTTCCTCATCTTGCATCTATACTGCGCACCTAACGTTTCTTACTCAACCCCACCTAGTCAATTCTAGCCAATCTAATTAGGCAGCCAGTATCTAATAAACCCAAATCAATCTAGCTCCTCCATACCGCCCATATAGTACGCTATCGAATAACTTTAATAATTAACATCTCTCTCATGTTATTATTAAACTCCAGTTACCCTTTGTACATAGGTTATTGTTCAAGCTTTACCGTTTAAGTTTCTCTTCTTAAAATTTATTTTAGATATTCACTAACTATCTTCCTACTATTCACACATTAGTAGCTTCATCATATATATATATATATATATACAATATCTAAGCTCCCTACTAATTACTCTTTAGTAGATTATTCGTGCGTATATATTTTACACACCATATATACTATAAGTACACACTCTGCTATTATATCCCTGTATCACACATTAAGGGCTATTGGTTCGTAATGTTACCCCGACCCCAATAGTTATTCCATATACATTGGTTCAGAATGTATCTCTACCCCGATATTCAGATTAATTTTAGTTTAGATACGCACAACTAATTAATTTGAAATCATAAATCTGCTACCCAAAACTCATAGCGTCCACCCATATTTCCACGCAATACATTTATTAAATATATATTATCATTTCTCTTTAAGATGGGCAAGGCTTTTCAAATTTTAGGATTAAGTGTTCACATACTTAAGTCAAATCCGATTTCACCATCTTTCTCTTCTACTAATTTCACACAGTAGGTAATATCACAAGTATATATATATATATTCACACTTTATAATTTATATATATATATATATATATATATATATATATATATATATAACACCGCACCCCCCAGACTCATCTGCGGTGCATGCTATAAAATATATCAAAGGTATATATATTCATCATCCATTATATATATACTAGTACGGCACCCCTAGGCACAGCTGCGGTGCATGCATACTCTGATATCTTGTCCGGGTACATCTCTCGATGTACAAGGGACTATTTTTTCATCTTCTCTCACGGACCATATATATCAAATCACACATATTGGAGGCGAACATAGTTCACATATCCATGGGTCACGCACATACCTACGCTCCCACAGTCAGCAGACTTATCGACTCACAAATAAGCCCTTAACAGTCCTATGTTCTTGAGGTACCAAATCTAAAATCCCCCCGAAGGAACACAGGATAAGATTGTCCTTTTTCGAACGCCAACCTCCCGTGATAGCAAGTATGGTAGGTATGTCATACACATAATAAACGATAATATCGGTACACATTCCACCTATATAAATATAACATCAGCGAGGTATTCACACAACCATAAAATAACGATAGGTATTCACTCCACCTATATATATATATAATAACAATAGGGCATACACATCCCATATCACAAGCCTCATACATAGTATATTTATATCCCGAATATTCTACGTATTCCATAATTTATAACTTCGTTTATTACCGTACATTCCCGAGTATTTCTCACCACTCGAAGGGTATCCTTTCTTCCACATATAATATCAGAAGGTAAACTCTCTACCCCCCACTGGTCTAAGTCCTCGTTCCTCTCGAATTTTCTTAACTCGAATTATCCTTCAATTTAGATTGTTCCTCTCTATTAATCCAAATTAATTTAGCCCTTAAACTTCCCTCGTAGGCCATGCCTAAAACCCAAACTAGGCCTACTGGTGTTTCAATATAATTCCCTTATATTAGAAATTAAATCCCACAAATGAATTCCAAAAGATTTCCAAAGGTCCTAAACAAAAAGGAAATTATTGGCCAAAACTGGGCAACCGAATTGATTAGAAAATTTTTTGGTAGATTAAACACCCTGTAGACATAGATCTTTCCAAGCATGTATGGATCTCACTCTAATTCTAAGTACAATTTAAATGGCATACGTTTAAAGTTACGTCAAAAATTCTGGCAGTTACTATGCTGGCAGATCAAACACCTATAGTAAAACATCAATTTCTCTCTCTACAGAACTCCGATTCACCTGATTCAAAACTAATTAGAAAGCCAAGGCATAGACCTTTCCAGGCATGTATGGATCTCACTCTAATTCTAAGTACAAGTAAAATGGCATACGTTTAAAGTTACGTTAATAATTCTGGCAGATTGACATCTTGTGTTCATCAATTAAACCCTAGGTCATTCAAGATTCATGTTCTCCAATCAAGAACCCATCAAGATTCAATCTTAATTATCAAATATATCCCAATAACTTTTTATCTTCATATAGAGATAAATTTCCAATGAAGAGTTTACACAAAAATATCAAAGATTCAACCCAAGGATCAAATTCCCCTTTAATTAGCATAAAACCCTAATTTTCTCATGTTCATCAACTTTATTAACCAAGAACTCAGATTTCTCTATTATTAATCAACCCAAACCCACTAATTTGGTATTATCATCATCATTAAGGAACATATCTGCATGCATTCCTACTTTAGTTTATGAATTAAACCCTCCCAAATTCATATAAAACTTCCAAAAGCATGAAATCAAACCCTATCCCACATGGGTATTATAACATGATTGATATAAATTGATATTTAAATACTTGCCTCTCAGTAGCAGGTCTGAAATTCGTTGATAAGATGGTGTGATGGTTCTCCCCTCGCTCCGTTCTCGATTTCGTTGCGTTCGGGGCGAAAAACTGTGTAGGAAGCTTGGTTCTCCCCTCATCTTCCTCTCCTATGACTTCTATCCCTTTTGATTTGTGTTAACCCTAGTCCCTCTCTCTAATGGGCAGATAGATATACACTTCCAATTTTCGGAGTTTTCTAAATCCCAAACTTCCGAATGACCAAAATGCCCTTAAACGGTGCCGGGATGGTCTAAAATCGTTCCGGGACCCAACCTATACACCCGAGTACATTTTTTTGACTATATCAACCCTTTCGGAACCAACCGTGACCTCAAAATCACCATCCGAGTCACTTTATAAAATCCACTTATTTTACCTCTAAATACGCCACGAGTGAAATTAAGCTTAGACGGAATTAATTTAATCTGAATCATCAATATTAAATAATTTCTCCTCATTTAAATAAATTCTGAGGTCATCAATTTAATTTATTTTCATTTTCTCCAAAAATACGGGGTGTTACACCAGACTGAAGAGATTTTGGAACAAAGAGAAGTGATTTTCGGTGGTGGCATGGAGAACTTCCGGCGATGGCAGGAGGGAGAACTTCCGGTGATGGTTGCAGAGCTTTTTGGTTTGAGAGAACTCAAAGAAAAGAAATAAAAAGAAGCCCTAAATTTGTAAAAGTATAAAAAGTCGTGAGGTAAGTTGCCCCCATTTTTTTAAAGGTGTTTGTTTTTGACCCTCGTCGTGTCCTTAACGCGTCAGCCCCATGTCCAACTTTTTTTCAAAGCTTTCTAAGTCCCACACACCACGTGGCGTGTCGGACACGTGTCTATGCCGTGTCTTACCCATTTCCATGCCCTTTGAGTGTTCGACACACGTATGGGGCATCCGGGGAAGTGCCCGTGCTTCATAGGGAAACATATTAGATTGGTAATTCTCCCTAATTCATAAATACAACATAGCAGGTTTGCCCATGTTTCCATAACAACCATGTTCGGGAGCTCTGCCACACAAGCTCAACCTCAACTATATAACTTTAACGTAACGCGACATCAGTAGTTTGTATGTGATATCTTATCATAATTTTGAACACATTGGACTGATAAAAATGGACACAACCCCTTACCGGACACGCCAATGCAAGGTGTGATGTTAGAAGAGGAAGATTTGAGTACATATGAACCCTCAGCATTATTTGCATTAACTGGTTGCCTAAAATATTAACCTACCTTTTCACACCTGTCAGCCCAATCCTAATGTATGATAATTAATATAGCTAGACGCTAAAAAATAAATGAATAAATATTTAATTCATACTTACTTTTATTATCCTTTATTTTTCTCGTTTAGTGCAGGTGAAATGCCTCTTTTGCCGTCGTACTGAAAGCATTTTTTCTTTGTAATAAAAAGCTTAACCCAATATATAAATAATATACGGCATGGTTTTAATGTTCGGGAAAAAAATTATGAGCTTACAGACATCCGTTTACAGCCAGATATGTGAAGAAGAAAGTAATACTAGGGTGAATAGTAAAAGAGGTAAACCCATAAAATATAAGCTTCTAAAATTCAGTTTACAATGCCAAAAATTAGGAGCTTATAGGGTGAATAGTAATAATAGGTATACCCGTAAAATGGAACCAAACCCAAAGAGGTGTCAACAATACATTTGGTGGTGTTTTTAGTAGACCCCATGTGAACCTTGGACACCACTCATGTGTTGTCACAATTCCGAGTTTGATTTTTGGGTCCATTTTCTTGGTAAACCTAGTATTACCTAGAGTGATATAGGCGACACATTTTTTTACCAACCATATATCGAGACCATGAAGTACAACCAAAGTCAAAATTGATACAAATGAAAATTACATTTATTTCATATTCCTAATTAGATTCATAGACGAAACAGTAATTGATGTAAACCACCCGTCGAAAGGCTCCTAAAAATATCTAACACACTTTTAGAGAGAGAGATACTCTTCTTCTATATTCAAAATCAAAGTCTACTTCAAATGAGGCTTACAAGTGGGTATTTAAAGGGAAAGAGTAGTTTAGGCTCCAAGCTAAGACCCTAATTACAAAAATGACATTACTACTCTTTACCTCAAAATAACAAAGCAAAAGAAAGAAAAATACAATAACAAAATAAAAGAAAATACAAAATAAAATAAAATGACTAAAAATCCCTAAAATAGGATCCCATTTGCATCACTCTCCCCCTCTTAAGACAAGCTCGTCCTCGAGCGTTCAAAAAGAAATTTGGAACTCGTGAGGAAACTCCAAAAAAGTGTCAAAAAAAACTTGTGGGGGCTCAAAATTAATTTCTGAAACTTGAGGGGTGCCCATCCCACAATTTTCTTCTTTATTTCTTCTCCTTTTCGTCTTCACTCAAGTCAGCCTTAAAAACTTCCACCCGGGTCAAAAACCATGGTTTCGGAGCATCTAGAAGGATTTGGGCTTGGATTTGTTGGCCCAAACAAGGCCCAAACAGATTTTGGACACAAATAAGGTAAAATCCTAGGAGTGGGCTGCCCCAAAATTTGGGTTTTAAAGGGTGCTGGGGTAGACCGGGGTCGCAAGAACTGAACCGGAGGATGGGGAGGAACCCGAATATAGTAGCGAGAGGGCGCAGTGGGAGGGTGCATGGTGTGAAGGCGGGGGTAAGGGGTGATTAGGAGTCCCACCAAGGTGGTTGAGGGCTCCGGGGTAATCAAATGCACGTTGGGGATTGGGATATAAATCGGGTCGAGGGTTTTGGTTAAATGTGGAGTGGGTAAATGCTATGATGGGGTGAAGTGGGGTCGGAGGGTGCAAATAGGTGGTTGGATGGGGGTGTAAGGTGGGTAAGAGACCCGAAAAAGAGCGAGGGTCATGACGTGGGTCGAGTGCGTGTGGGAAAGGTCTGGGAAGGTTTCAGCATTGTGGGTGGGGAACAGTGGATTGGTGGGGCCCAATCGGTTTGGTAGGAGGTAGACGGATCAAAAGTTTGTGGCGAGTGAAGTCCATAGTGGGGTAGGGGGTGTTCGGGGTGTCGACTGGGGTGGGAAAGTGGTCCGAGGTTGTTGGCGAGGGGTGGGTAAGGGTTTGAGGGGCCGAGATGGGTCGGGCGGTAAGGGGTTTGAACGAAAATGGGTTGGGCGGGCAAGGGGTGAGATGCGGGGTGCAGGGGGTTAAGAGTAGGTTACCCTGAGTCGGAAAAAGGTCGGGGCAGTTTTTTTTTTTTTTGGGTAGGAAGGGTTGTGGGTAGAGAGTTTGGAGATGGGTTTTGGGTGGTGGTGGTGGTTGGGGGGGGGGGCTGCGTCGGGGCCAGGAGTGTTGGAGGGAGGTGCAGACATGGGGCGGTTGGGCTGGGGGTGGCACCAGTAGGGGGTGGTGTCGGAAAGGGGCTTTTTAGGGTTTGTAGTATGGCTTCAAATTTTTGGGTGAGGTCTTGGGTAACTAGGGTTTGTTTCTCAATCACGTGCCTCAATTCTTGCATCTCTTCATTATGTTGTTTGAATTTCTTAGGAGCCATTGAAGGTAGTGTACGATTTGAAAAAAAAGAAAAAAAATCACCAATACACTAGCACCAATGTAGAGCTTCACCCGCTCTGATACCAATTTGACGTAAACCACCCGTCAAAAGGCTTCTAAAATATCTAACACACTTTTAGAGAGAGAAATACTCTTATTCTATATTCAAAATCAAAGTCTCAGAGGTTTACAAGTGGGTTTTTAAAAGGAAAGAGTAGCTTAGACTCCAAGCTTAGATCCTAATTACAAAAATGTCATTACTACTTCTTACCTCTAAATAACAAAGCAAAAGAAAGAAAAATACAATAACAAAATAAAAGAAAATACAAAATAAAATAAAATGACTAAAAATCCGTAAAATAGGGACCCATTTCCATCAGTAATCTATAACACTTAAGTTTAGGATGCCAATCATAGGAGCCATGCTGACTTCTACACACTTAATTTAGTCAAACCTCTGTTCACCTCCTTTATGTATAACTTCCAATGCACACAGTTGTATGGAATGTAGTACTGATACGTGTATGAAATGCATTGCTTTAGAATGTGAGTGGTATGGTAGGCTTAATTGAGTCATTTTTTCGGATCATGTGACACTTAGAATTTTTGTTGTAATTGTTTAAGTAGTGTACAATATATATAATATGCTAACACGATTGTAGGGAGACTCATTATGTACTTTTATGTTTTGGGTTGGGGAACACTCTTTTGATTCCCATTTTTTTTCTTTGTTCAAATCAAAAGTTGCTTTATTACTAACAATAGCTAAAATAGTCAATGCTTAACTGATGACTGAACCCTTGATGCAGCTGAACCCTTGATGCAGCTGGAATTGATTTGTTTTTTAGCTTCTCAGAAACCTCTTGTAGCTGTCACTAAGAGCTTGTTTGGGAGTCTTAAAATAGAGAGAAAAGAAAGGAAATGGAGAGAAAATTTCGTATTTCCGTCGTTTGGGAGTTTGGTGCGGAGGGAAAGGGAGAGAAAAGGAGAGTGCTTTTTTAGATTCAACCGAAATTCTCTCCAAAACTTTTCGTCCAATATGGAAAGAAATGGAGAGAAGAGAAAGCCACCTTTAAATATTTTTATTACACTTCCTGTGTTACCCCTAACACATTCAGATACGCGTCCACTTGAAAAATAGACACTATTTTGTTCTGGACGTTGGGTTATATAACCAGCCTTTTTCTATAAGTGTACGGAGCCTTTTTCTTCAATGAATGACAAGGTTCTAAAAAACGCGAGACGTGGAGGCCAAGCCTTAAGCCTTAGAAGCGTAGGTGAGCCTTAGGCGTAAAAACGTGTAAAAAGGCGTTTAGGCCTTTTTTTATATATTCGAACATTTTTAACTATAACAAGGCTATTAAAAATACTAAAATCTTACATACCTTAAAATATGTCTGAATATATGCAAACTAAAATACTATTTTTAAATACTAAGAAAAAACAGAAAAAAAACACACGCGTTTTTTTGTACAAGAGGCAGAGAGGTTTGGGACACCATTTGTCATTTGATTGTTTTGAACGAGAAATTGGTTCGTTCTAAAAAAAAAGTCTTTAAAAGGTGATATCGTTTCACTAAAGCATTTTTGTTTTAAAAAAAAAGTGCGCCTTAATCCTTTTACCAAGAATAAGGCGTGAAAAACTTAAGGCGGGGCGTTTCTCCCAAGCCTCAAGCCTACGCTAGACGCGCCTTTTAGAATACTGTTGATAAGGGACCTTGAATATGTGTTGGCAGTAGAATAATTTCTTCCAATTGAGTAGAATCACATGGGTACCTAGACCCAATTATTATATACCTGTAAAAAGAAAGTTAGAAAATAGGTCTAGAAAATGAACTTCATGAAAGCATGTTTAGAACATGTTTGAAATGATATAGGGTTTCAAACCGTTACATGACAAAACTATCTTTTTTTTTTTTTTGTTTTTGTTTGAAAAGATGCAATATATTCACTCTCTGCTTCATATGATTCACATTCCAATTAGGGTGTGTTTGATAACAGAGTTAGAAAATAACTGAAAATTAGTTTCATTTTCATGTAAAGTTGGAAAATGGGGGGAAAAAGATGAGACTGATATGGTCCTACTTTTGGAGTTTTACATGAAAATCAATTCTTTGGGGTTTGGGTAAGAAATGTTTTGTATAAGGGTATAAATGTATTTTTCCTTTTTTTTCCTTCCCTTTCTTCTCAACTCACAAACAGTGTTTTAAAAGCGCGCTATTGCGAACGCAATAGCGCGCTATTGCCTTTTGCTGTGGAAAAAAGCAAGGCAAACAAGGCTGCTATTTGGGATGCTCAAAAAGCGTGCGCTATTGTGCGCTATTTGGCGCAACAGGAACGCTATTCATGTTTTTTTTAGAAATCACAGTTTAGTTAAGGAGGGGGAAAAGTGTTACCTTATTTCACGTACGGACTTTGTTTGGGTGAGGTATTCTTTGTTCCAAACCCTCAATTTACTTATTTACGAAGGTCTCAATGGTGTTATTTACTTTTTTTAAAAAGTTTAGCTTAAAAGGTTACTTTTATTTAATATTTTCTATTCCAAACTCTCGGTTTACTTAAACGTTTACTTATTTTACATGTTTCAGTAAATAATGTTTTTATTTTATAATTTCCAGTTTTAAATGTTACTAATTTTTCAAATCTCAGTTCAAAATATTTTTTTTTTAATAATTGTCAGTTTAAAATGCTACATGTGTCATAAATATCTGTTTAAATTGTTATTTATTTTATGATTTTCAGCTTTAAATGTTACTTATTGTTCAGATTTCTGTTTAAAATGTTGTTGTTGTTGTTGTTATTATTATTATTATATTTGTCAATTTAAAATACTACTTGTTTTAAAAATTTATGTATAAAATGTTATTATATTATAATTTTAAGTTTAACCTTGACTTATTTTACAAATTCCATATTAAAATTTTATTTATTTTATTATTTTTAGCTTTGAATGTTACTTATTTTCAGAATTCTGTTTAAAATGTTATTATTATTTTTTTAATTGGCAATTTAAAAAGTAACTTTAGAAAAAAAAATTATTTATTTTATTATTTTTAGCTTTGAATGTTACTTATTTTCAGAATTCTGTTTAAAATGTTATTATTATTATTTTTTTAATTGTCAATTTAAAAAGTAAATTTAGAAAAAAAAAAAAAAATCAATTTCAATTATAACTTTTTTTACCAATTTCAGTTTAAAATGTTACTTTCTTACAAATTATATTTTAAAATGTTATTTTTTTTATTTATATTTTATTTATAAGTTTTTTAATTAAAAAGCAGGAATGCATGAATTGCTTGCGCGATGCGCGTCGAGATTAGCGCGACGCTAATTAGGAGCCAGAACGCGACACCCTGCGCGACCGCGATTTAAAACATTGCTCACAAACAAGGAGGAAAGAAAGTCATTTTCCTTTCTTTTCTCTCGTAAACTCACAAACGGAGGAAAGAAAGTCATTTTCCTTTCTTTTCTTTTCTCTTCTCTCCTAATAAAACTTTCCTTTCCTTTCTTTTCTCTCCAAAACTCCCAAACGAGGCCTAAGGTTTATGAGAGAATCAAGGTTCTAAAAGGCGCGATGCGTGACCAATGCGTGGAGGCCAAGCATCAAGCATTAGGAGCCTAGGCGCGCCTAGGCGAAGCCTATGCGTGAAAAGGCGTTTTGCCTTTTTTTTAATATTTTTTAATTATACTTAGGTTTCTAAAATAATAAAAGCATAAATATAAGCACAACTTACATGAAAAAAACATAATCATAAACATGCAATCAAAATTTTGAATAAAATAATACATACCTTGAAATTTGAGATTTTATTCCTACAAAATTACGAATAAAATAAAACATACCTTGAAGTTAGGGTTCTTTTTTTTTCTTTCGTTTTGTCTAATCGGGGTTCTCTTGGAGGGGTTTAGTTTGTTATGTTAGGGTTAGATTAGTGTAGTAGATAAGAAATAAATAAATAAAACTTTTGTATGCTTTTTACCCAAAACGACGTCATTTTAACTCAAACATAAGAAAAAAATGATTTTAGTAATATAAAATTTTTGAAAAAAAAGCGCGCATTGCACGCCTATGCGCGCATCACCCTCGTTGACCGCCTTAAAAAAGCGTTGACCACGCCTTTTCCCACGCATACCCCTTATGCGTTGCGTTTCTAAAAAGCATCACGCATAGGCGCGCATAGGCGCCGCCTATGCGCGCCTTTTAGAACACTGGAGAGAATCACTATGATCATCAGGGGACTGCCACTTGTTCAAATGCCTTCTCAGGTTTGATTGCAGACACTTCATGTTTAATTTCCTTAGTACCTATCAGCTAACATTTTTTTGAGCTCTTTTTTATTATATATGTGTTTTATCATTTGAAAGTTTGAGAGTTGGCTATAATGAAAAGCATGCAGTTGGGTTTAGAGAATATTGTGAGTGCAATTTTTAATGGATCAAATGAATATGGTGGCAATAATTCTGAAATTCATCTTGCATTATGCAGTTTTTCAGTGACTTTTCGTACATTATTAGAGCTTCTAAAAATTTTCATCTTGTGCTGAAAAATGTGAATCCTTGTACTGAAGGTCTAATTCATTAATTTCTTTCTTTGAAATGGACTGAACCTACACTTGTGCACTACTTAGTCGCATTTCGTCCTTTTCAGAAGTATTAGCCAGATGATGTTGGCAGTGTAATCAAGAAACTATTTGAGCTCCTAAATTCACTGCCCTTTCTTGTAAAGGTTTGTTTAGATATTGATTTCATTCCCTACAAATTTTCAAATATGATATAGGGTAAATCGCTAGAAACCTCTCTGAATTATCACACTTGTTGTAATATCCTCCCCAAACTAATAATTTTGTGCCTAAATCCTATCATTATTTGTAATTTCACCTCGTGTCGCTAAAAAAGTCTTTAGTGACACATGCCAGCGACAATGAAAAGTGTATTTGCAACTTTTTTCATATTTTAGGTGGTTATTTATAGCAGTAGAGGCATTTGTAATTGAGGCTATAGTTTAGGGATTTTCTTGTGTCTTACCCAATAAACAAAGTTTGATAGACATGCAATTAAAACCATACCAATGATTGCAGGACCCTTCAACAAGTACAACTTGGCATGCAAGATTGCAGATTTGTACATCATTTATTCGGATAGCTAAAGCTGCTGACAAAAGCCTTCTGCCTCACATGAAGGTGACTTTTTTTCTGTACTAACTGATTTGGAAAATATAATGTGCTTTCTTTAAATGTGAAATGATTTAATAGAATGATGTTGTAGACAACTAAAGGGTTAGACATTTTGCCTCCTTGACGTGAAAAGATGTCAAATATGCAACTTCTATTCACATAGTTTTTCTCTTATGTGAATTCTTCTTTAGTCTTCTTAACATGAAGATCAACTTGCCGACATCCTGACAAAGCCCCTCAAATTGGCACAGTTTGTGAGATTGAGTAAAATCGCTTGGTGTTTGTTCGATGGCAGATCCAATTTGAGTGAGGGAATGACAGTGCTAGTAAAGCAGCTTTATAAACTGGTTGTTTTTCAATACAATTCAGTTTGAGGGAATGTTAGAAGTGCTTAATTTGAATAAGTCTTTGTATGTCCTATTCTTTAGGAGTCGGTTTGTTTACCATGTCAGTAGGAGTTTTCAGTTGTGTTGAAGTGGCTAGCGTGTTTCATTATTTTGTGGCAAGTCAGTTAAGTAGTACTAGTCTATATAAGCTGTTACTGTGAATAAAGGGTGTAGTTTTTTACAAGTTCTCCTCTTCTATTTTATATCATATCAAACACTACAATCGAACACACAAAAGATGAAAAGTTCAATTGAAATAAATATTTTCCAAGTAAACCAATCGCAAACACAATGCAAATGTCGTGATTTATTTTATATGCTATTCTGACTACTACATATTGGGGATAATCGATATTGTTTAAACAGTTCAAACAAGGCTCTGTTGAGTCCAATTGGCGTGGCTAATGAAATATTTTCCGGTGCATTGGGTACAACGTGATGGGCTTATCAATAACCATAGGGGATTCTTTTTACAAGTGTTAAGATATTCATTCTGTTGGCACTAATGGAGAATATGCAATTGATGGAGTTTAGGCATATAAAGCAAATTGTTCATTCAATTTTAGTACCACTGGTTAAATGTGGCCCTTCAGATTTGTGGGGGGTGTGACTGAAAAACCTCCTGCAACCATTACTTGTTTACACCCGGCAAGCACTTAGCTGCTCAAGGGATCCAGTTTTTTGCAAGAAGGTAAAACAATGGTTCTAGATCTTCATGGCGTATCTGCTGGGCTAGACTTAAAAGTGGAAATACTAGAGGAAAATCTACTTCGAAATATAACTTGCGAGATTTGTTCGCTCGTCTCTGTTTTAGGTTCTTCTAGAATGAATACTAGGCTCCCGTCACTCGAGCAATATTGGCATGTTGACTTGTCTACTCTTAAAAATTTGGATGCGCTTGCCTCTAGCTTTATGGTTGGGTATGATGGAATAACATTGTTTGTTAGGCCCTGTTTGGTTCAGTGAAGAGTAAAATGTAAACTGCCAAAAAGTATTTTCACTTATCACTTGAAAATACTCCTTAGTTTTGCAAAAAAAATATAATTATTTGGGGTTTAGTCCCAGTTGAGAATTTTTTGTGGGCTTCGATCCCATGTATTTTTATTGTTATTTTTAACAAGTCCCATAACTACCGGAATTGGTAGTTATTTTTGTTTGAATACTTGTTATACTTGAATATTTTATTTTTAGAGTGGCAAGTGTCACATGTAGTATCAACAACAAATGAAAAAAATGTGGGATCATAAGAAATTATATTCGTATGGGAATAATGCCTACGCTCCCCCAAAATTTTACAAGTTTACTTTTATGGATTTTGTCATTTTAAATACATAAATTAAAATCTTTGACTCGAAACATTTTAGCATTTAATTTTTTGCCTACATGAATAATATTTCACTCGAACCAAATGTTGCCTAGAAGAGAATAATATACATCCTTGTGATATCTGTATTTGGTTTCTAGGTTCTAACTTTGTCACTAAATTGTCACCCAAAATGCTGTTTCATTCTGAGTTGTAAAGGCCTCGCCCTCCAGGCATTGCAAATAAATTTAGATGTTTTAAAATGGACAAATGGTGAATCTGTGACGAAAGTTTCTTCCTTTCGTGGAGCCATAATTCTCCTGGCTATATTGACAGATAATGTCGAACTCTGAGGATTTCTTTCTATAGATATGTTCTCTGCATTAATCCAAGGGTTGGCTCTCGAGTCAAATGCTATTATTAGTGCTGATAAGGTTGGCCTATGTCGCGAAATCTTCATTTAGGTTTCATATTATAGATTTATTACTGATTAAAATGTTAAAATTTATGTTTATTGTGTTATAATTTGATGAAATATTAATTTACAAATTAAAATATTAAATATTGATGAAATTAAAATAATTACTTTATGGATAAGTATATTGAGATTTGGTAAAAATGTTACCAAGTGAATGCATATAAAATAAATCTTTTGAATTTGGGGTTATTGTGATTTATTTCAATTGTGTATTTATTTGATTGCTGAATATTTTCGTAACTATTTATTATAAATTTAGATATAACTTCGCCCATTGTTTTTTTATTAACTTCGCCCCCACTAACTACAATTCTGGCTTTGTTCTTGCCCATGATTGTCCTCTCTCTCTCTCTCTGTGAAAATTTATTTGCTCTGAACTCATATCTCTGTCTCTCTCTTCTTAAACCTAATGTGCGATCTTATTCCTCTCTTGATTTGATATATATATATATCGTGTTTATTTATATTTGTTCTACCACTATAGGATTTATTTTTTGGCATTTCTGCTCTTGAATTGATGTCTTTTCCAGGTTCACCGCAATTTTTGGCAATCACTTCCTACTCTAATTTTACAGTCTTACGGAGCTTTTTTTTTTATTTAGGGTTCTTCGACTCGTGATTTCCCAAGTTTCAAGATGCGTTTGGTTTCATGGGTTTGGGGATACAAAGTTCTGCATTTTTTGAATCCCCTATGTTCCTCATCCTCACCGTCTCTGTCGAAAAATGTCTTCTCTTAATTTTATTTTTCATATATTGTTATTGTGTTTGTTTTTGGCCAGGTATTATATGAGTTGTTGGGTTCTGAAATTTAGAATTTTAAGATCTTTGGGTATTTGAAACTAATTTATGGTTATAGATCTTCTTAATTATCTGAGTAAAAACATTGGTATCTGATTTTTATTTCTTCTGACGCTTAGTGTCTTTGACTAAAAATGTTTGTGTTTTACATTTTTTGTATGTTAAAACCAAACCAGTTTTTAGGTTTTCGACTACATATATTTTTTTAAAGGAGAAGCCTTTGGCATGGATGTTGAAACGCATTTATCATCTTTGTAATGAATTTGGTTTAACATTTGTTGTTTTTTAATTGTTTTTGAGCTTCTCCTTTTTTTCCTGTAATATGTTGATTCAAACATTAGTCCTGATAGTTTTGTAATTATAATGTACTAACACTTTATTTGGTTCTTTCAGGTAATTTGATGGAATTCAAAAATTGATATTTCTTTGTTGAACCTTCTGCCGTTTGACAAAATGTGCATGTGAGTATTTAAAAAAAAATATGTAGTTTTGATATAAAGATCATGATGTTTGACAAATTATGATGCTTAATTTCATTTGTTAAAAAATATAATTAGTTGCTTTATTCTTTAATTAATATTCCACGAATCTTTCCTTTTCTTTCCTATTTTTGATTTGAGTATGAACAAAGAAATAGTTTGTTGATTACCAAAATTTGTAATTGTAGTTTTGTTGGAATTCTTTAAATGATTTGCAAAATTCTATGTGGAACTCATTATCCTCAACAATACATTCATTTAATAGTAGTGATTTTCACCTCTTATGATTATGTATATTGTGATTTTGACATTTTTGGTATGCACAACTTAAAAGTTTAATGATTAAGGTAACATATTTAAATTTAGTGACTTTATTTTTTTTGGTTCATGCTCAGTAGTTGGAGTTCTATATATGTTCTTCCAGTTGAAAGCTTTGTAAAAGATATTCATATTTTTTTTACGAAGAAAACAATCACATACTCAGTTACCAAATCAAAGTCAAATATCCTACTTATTGCTAACATTTATAGTTTTGAGTGTAGAGGAACAAAGAAGGCGTACTGGTGCGTCTTAAACATTAGTCCTCCCGATCTCTATGCCAGGTTTATGAGTGCCTTATATAATATGTCGGTGGCACGTAACGGGAGAATCGCATAATTGTACCTATATTTTACTGATTGAATGTTGCTAATGATGGAAAATTTTGTGGATTCCTCTGTTTTGATAACTGATTGGAAGTAGGTGCTGGGTTAATGAATCGCTCTTGGTTTACTCTTGCTCTTGGTTTACTACACCTCCGAATTTGAACCCGAAGTTTTAATGACTGATCACTTACCCAATTAAACTCGATTCAGCTCGCTACAGTTCTTCGGTTCGGCGGTGTCAACTGTGGGCCTTAGCGAGAGCTTTGTATGATTAAGTCCGGAAGGTCAGATTGACGAAGCCTTATCTCCCCATGTGAGAATCTTCTAGTAGGTCTTCATTTTGAAGTGCTACCTATCATTTGAGAGATTTTGAAACCTGTATGTATGTAACTTAACCGCCAGTTCACTCTTCTTGGTCGTTTGTTGTTCATTCGTCGTCTCTAAGCTTCCTCTCTTGTTTCTAGCTCCAATTTTAAAGCTTTACCTCTTTAGTGATTCTCCGGAGCTTCGCTAATACTTGTAAGTTCTACTTCTAACTCTTCTCTGGTTCTTCTCTTCTGTGAAATATTTTGCCATTATAGATAGGGGTTTGTTGATAATATGCTTTTACAATCACATTGAGTTTTTTGATGCATTTTGTGTGTTTCGCGGACGACAAGAACTACATGGAAGAGTGACTTTGTTCTCTACATAAATTCTAGAGCTCGCGATGACGTGATGTTTGCTTAGTTCTTTTTGTGGTGATTCATTTGAATGACACCGTGTTAATATCGTAGGTTAGAATATTGAATATTGAAGTAACTAGGAAAAAATGTTTAAAAAAAATGAAAATAGAGAAAATGATGTCAGTTTTTACATCAACATCTCTATTTGTAATGCAGAAGATGGGATTAAGACCTGAGGATTATGCTTTTTAGTTGAGAAACCAGATAGTAAATCTCTAATCTATTGATATTAATGGAGAACATGATACATGAGGTCAACTTGACATACTACGCTGATTCTTTGCTGTTTGCTATTGACTATTGTAAATATTTCAAGCATATATGTCTTTTATTGTTCTGCTGTTGTAAACATCTTTCTTCTAAGCTCCAAGTTGTAAATTCATTAGCCAATTTTGTTATGTTTTTGGTTACTTTACTGTGTTTATCTTATTATTATATTTTCTTTTTCCTTTTAAATTTTATTAGGTTTGCAGAGTAAAAGTTCTGAAATTATAAAAGCTATTGTTCTCTATTCATGTATTTCTAGTCACTCAAAAACTAGGTGAGCATAGAATAAAAAAACTAAAAATAAATAAACTAATTGACCAATTACAATTTTTCTTTTAGTTTCATCGTGTCATCGGCACGGGTACACCTTTGTGTGTGTGTGTGTATATATATATATATATATATATATATATACACACACACACACTGAAAGTTGTGACACCCCGACTAATTAAATACCGGGTAGCTACTCCTTTATTAAATTAATACAAAATGCCAAGTTGGTTCAGTTAATAGCATCACTGTCGAAACATTTTAATGATTACTAACCACCTAGTATTTAAAAAGTAAGTTGTCAAATTTTAAATTAAATCTGATTAGCATGCAATAAGTGAAATATAAAAGAATAACATAACCAACCACAATAAAGTAGCAATAGTGTAATCAACAAATAATAATGAGTCTGGAGGAAATACTCGTCACAACAATTCCAAATACGGAAATAAAAGAAACAAGACTGCGTCCTGTAATAATTACAAACCAATGTCTAAATGACTGAAATATAAAATGTCTCTAAAAGAAATGGACAACATGCCCTACAAGTGATGAAACTGCATATGGAGTCAAGACTAGAAAAGGAGGCGTCTACTATTAAGGCCCTGTAACTTCCACAACAGCTACAGCTCGTCACCTGAATAGAAATCCTATGCATGGTGTCCTTGTGGCTGGGCACCTAAAAAGGTTTTTACAAAAAATAGATTTGAAGGCAAACGGGTCAGAGCCCGAAAGTGGAGAGTATTTTAAAAACAGCAAGTGCTTTAATAACATTAAAACAATGAATGCAAAATACATGTTAGGACGTGCACTCACATGAAATACTCACCTCTCGACTAATTGTGCACTCCTAACGTACCGTACCCATTCAAGTGATTCTCATACCTATCTAGACCAATATAAATTCTAACCTTTCTACTCGATTCGTACTATAAGTTCCAACGTCATCAATTAAATAAAGAGTTTTACTTTAATTCTCGGATTCTAAATTAGTAGCAATACAATTCACTATAGGTTATCCCTTTTTATCTTCTCAAGGAGTTGCTATAATTATTCTCACAATTAAACATGACAAGTCTTTTCATTTAACCGTATATTATTCACATCATAAATATAGAATACAAGCACCCCGAGACTAAGCTGCGGTGCACACATACTCTGCTATCCCATCCCGGTACCTCACGTACATAAGGATTACGCATTTCGAATCTCTCAGGAATCGTTATCAGATAATAGCAAATCACAAACAATGGAGGCGAACACAGTCACATCACATGGGTCACGCACATACCTACGCTCCCATGATCAGCAGACTTATTAACATCCCAATAAGTCCTTCTCTGACCTATGTCCTCGAGGTAGCAATCCAAATCCCCCCCGTAGGCACACAAAGATTAGATGGCCCTAAACGAACGCAAAAACCTCCCGTGATAGCAAGTATGGTAGGTATGTCATACACATAAAATCATATATATACTAAGCATGCACACATCTTAGTAATTACCATCTATTTAGTAGTGATATACTTCTCGTTCTTATACCAGCTTTTAGTATTACACAAATCATATGTTCCCGGTTTATGTGTATTTATGTCATCAATTATCCTCGCATCGTGATTAGTCACTCGCGTCCTAATCCACAAATACTATTTGGTTCAAACCACTCTTCTATATTTTACTCCTCAATATATCCTCAATCTCCCAACTACACCAATTAGTTAACAAGGGAACGTTATCACATCAATTAAACAAGGTTACGGGACACTAGAAATCAAATCAGGCCAAAAACCCATTATGTCAACTCGTTAGAAGTCTCGTTCGAATGAGGTCGTTCGAACGAGAGTTCGTTCGAACGAAGTGGGCATCTAACGAGAGTTCGTTCGAACGAAAGGCATCGAATGGACTTCCCACTCGTGAGAAGGCAAACTGTCAACTCGTTAGAAGCTCGTTCGAACGACCTGGGCAGGTCTTCTAACGAGGTGACAGTTTCGAGCCCAGAATTTCAAAATCGTTTTTCCTCAAACTTTCTCTTCTCAAAACTCATCCAAAAATTATCCCAACAGTGTTTTAAGGTTTCTAATCATTCCTAAACATATGTAGGTCGTATCTTAACATATATATTCGGTCAAATCTTCCTAAACGACATGAAATTATCATCAATCCCCAATTTTACCCAACCCTTATGAGTATGAACCCTAGAAATCTAAAGTCATCAATTTCCCTTAATAAATCCGTTTTTGTAACATAACAAGTCATAATTCTTTTAGTATAATCACCCAACAACAATTCTACATGCAATTCCTATGTCAAAATCTGAAATTCAAACTCCAATTTCATGGGTTTTTCTAAATCTCCCAATACAATACAATTATTTAGATTTCTAAGCATGGAAGAAGCATTCGCTTGAAATTAACGTAATTAAACCACTTGCCTTGGATTATTCTCTGAATTTGGTGTTGAATGATGAAGGTTGCTCTCTCTCTTTTCCTCCCAAGGTTGAAGGTTGAAGATGAAGGTTAAGGTTTTCTCTTTGGGAACTTTTCTAACTTCCTCCTCTAACTCCCGTTGCCCTTTACTCAGTTAAGTGCTGGTAATGGCTTAGTGGGTTATTAAATATCCTATTTTTAATTCCCAAAATTCGTTGGTCATAAATCCCAAAATTCTAAAATTACCAAAATACCCTTTTAAGTTGCCGGTATGGCCCAAAAATGCTCCGGGATCCAAACTAAATCCCCGGCTAGTGTTTTCTGACTATTTCGACCCTTCCGGACACGTTGGCACACTCAAAATGATCATACGGTTAATAAAAATAAAATTCACTTTTTAATTAAAAATTACGTTCCTGACGCGACTGTCACGCGCGTCCCAACAAAATTTCCAAATTGCCGTATTTCAGACTCACGACAAATTCAATATTTTCAATATTCATATATATTGACATTTATACACATTATAATCAAATACCAACTCACATCTCGTTAGTATTTTATCCGGATTAATTCTCAATTAATTCATATTTAATTTAATTAATTCCATAAATAAATATTAATAAAAGTACGGGGTATTACAAAAGTCTCCTGTAAAAACTCCTTATGGTGCAGATTCCGGTACATACCATTTTTTTAAAATAGTAAAAAATGAATTTTTTGATGAAACTTCATGGATATAATGTCCACGGTTAGAAGATCATCTCTAATTTTTTTCATCAAAAAATTCAATAAAAAAAATCGTTGAGATGAGGTGATCTGTAAAAAAATGGTATAAATATTCATTTTTAACTGTTAAAATGTTGGGTCGGCGCCAACCACTTTATTGATTAAATTTTTTGATGAAACTTCATGGATATGATCTTCTCATTGTCGAGATCATTTCCATGAAGTTTCATAGAAAAATTCAATCGAAAAGTGGGTGAGATGATCGTCAATATTTCAATGGTCGAAAATGTATATTTATACAATTTTTTTACATATCACCTCATCTCAACGATTTTTTAATTGAATTTTTTGATGAAAAAAATTGGAGATGATATTTTCACTGTAGAGATCATATCCATGAAGTTTCATCAAAAAATTCATTTTTTTACTATTTAAAAAAAATGGTGTGTACTGGGTCTACACCATAAGGAGTTCTTACAAGAGGGGGCCTCTCTCTCTCTCTCTCTCTCTATATATATATATATATATATATATATATATATATATATATATATATATGATAGGTTGGTTTTTGAAAATGTCAAATTGCAAAGCACATCAATGGTTCAAATGAAGGCCACATCATCCAAATCAATGATTGAGATCAAATAGTTTTGTACACATTTGGAAATTTAAATGCACTCATTTCATTTCCCCCATAAAATCTAAGGTTGTGAATCCCGCCCAAATAGAACAAAGCCAAATTGACTTTTCCCAAAATACTCCCTGCACACCCATGCACGCATCCCACTCTAAACTCTCGGCTTTCTTCTCTCATTGCTGAACACCATGACCATTTCTTTCTCTCGACTACAAACCCCCCCCCCCCCCTCCCGTTGCCCCATTCTTTCACTACCACGTTGTTTTCCTCCATATCCGCCACCTTCATCCGACAGGTAATCTCTCCCTCACACACAGATCTAGGGCTTTGTAATTCAGATCTGTTGATGATTTCTCCATTTCACGGCTTTGTAATTCAAATCTGTTGATAATTTAGGGCTTTGTTTACGTACTTTTTTGGTTCCATATAATTTCTTCATTGGAGTTCACGACAGTAATAGTTGCTTATAAAATCTCTATTTTAGTATTATTTTTAGGTCTGCACTTCGTTTTTTTGGGGTTTGATTTTATTTTCCAGGTGCAAAGTAGATTAATCTATAATTTGTTTTGGGTTTAATTTGTCTTGAGCTGTTGAAATCTTTTAAAGGTGTTATTTGTGTTTATTTTTATATTCTAAGGTGCTAATTTGGTGTTCATATTTGTTATTATATGTTTCTTACGGTTCTATGGCGTACTAAGGCATAAAAGGGTGTAGGGTTCTTTGAGGTACTCAGGGCTTAAGGTTCTTTGAGCACAACTTTGTTTGTAATTAAACCCTGAAGATTTCACCCTTATTTTATTAATTTTTGCTTGAAGTTTTGGATGAAAATTTCTCCCAAATTGGATAATATTGTTTGATCTGTCATAACTTTTATTCTTATAAATTTTGATATAATGTTTTACTTGATCTTATGAGTTATGACTGATCCAACACCATCTTTTCCATGTGAACTCTCGATAGGAAACAACGCCGAGTCGCACACTTGATTCCTTACTTACAACGTTATGTACGATATCTCTCTGCACACCACCCCCTCCATATATTATTTTAGTTTCTTTTGGGTGATTTTGGTTTAGGGTCTGTAATCGGTTTATCGTGGATATTTCTCTATAGGATTGCTGTGGATCAAGATTCAAATTTCATATATAGTTATTTCATTTTTCTTTATTTAGTTGTTGACTAAAGGTAGTAAAAATTAATGTGTTGATCTTAGGTTATTTTGAGCTTTATGTTATATTAATAGAAGATTCATTGCATTATGAATGGAAACATGAGCTTTATGTTATATTAATATAAGATTCATCACGTTATAAATGGAAAAACATGAATTATGCCAAAAACTTAAATGACTACTAATTGTAATGTGGTATCAATTGAAAGGAGAATGGACGAACTAGTGCCACGAGGCCGAACACGTGGAATGCCATATGAAAGGTGCGTGGCCAATGATTAACGCTCAGGGATATCACATATATGAAGGGAGATAAGATCGAATCTTAAAGAATCGCGTTAACGGTTGGGGAGACTAGTGCCAATAGGATTCTATGACTTAACTAGGATAAGCATAAAGAGACCTAGAGCAGCAGGGCTCCTAAGCTTATTAAATAAGGGCGACCTCGCTCATAACTGATGGATTGTATTTTGCACGCGACAACTTGGTCTCTCAGGTAGTATCTATAGCACTCCAATTGTTATTCTTCTTCTTAAGATAGTAAATCGATTTCCCCCCTTTCCCCGGGGACATAGGCATATCTCACTGCTGAAATACATATATCTTGACTTCTTTATTCTTTTCCTGTACTCAAAACTATTTGGGGCTAATCTCCAACTATTGCTTTTAATATGGGTCAATATCCCTTACAATTTGGTGCCGTTTGAGGGAAACACAAAGCTCTCACCACTGTTAAAGTTACTTAGCCCAAAATTCATCGTGAGTGAAAATCAATCTCATCTCGTGCACGTGAGGAGTTGCATTCAGTTTAAAATATGCATCGTATGGAGGGACAACACTCATTTTAAGCCCCCATCTCTCCCACGACATTTTAGGTACAGAGGACGGTCCCCCGGGAGATTGGGGCATGGTCGACGATATCGTACGCCCCCAATTTACTGACCAGAGGAAAGGGCTATTTCCCATCTTACCAGTATTTACAAGGAGAGGCTAGACAATCGAGATCAAGAAAGCGCCTGTTTGAGGAGGCAATTAACTCAATAGTCGAAAGATAGCAGGTCCGACTCCCATACCCAGCAGCATCACAGGAGACGACCTTACTCTCCAAGAAATCACGAATCATATCAACTTGGTAGTGCCTCCCATTCAAGAAGCACTTGCGCAACACACCACCATTAACAGCGTGACAACCGTTCCATTGGGAGGAATTTCATCAACCGCAACCACCATCAGTTTCATCCCACCGAGTCAGTACAAAATAGAAAATTCACCTTTCCAGAGGTGCAACCAAATTGAGTAAGGAGCAACGAACAAAGGGGACTCATCTGGAAAGAGTTGGAAGGAAGTCTGAACCCAAGTTTATCCAGGACTCTTAAGGATCTATCTAGAAAGGCACTGGGACACGAATCCTCACCCCCCTTTACTGAGAAGATAAGAGTCCTTTGAGTTACCCAAGAAGTTTTCCATGCCAAAAGTGACAACATATGACGAAAGGCAGACCCTCCCCATCACATCAGGCATTGTCGACAGACCATGTTAGAGCCACCATGATGCTCTAATGTGTCGGGTGCTCCCATCCACTCTGGGAGAGATCGGTCTGAGGTGGTTTGAGAAATTGGCCCCAAATCAATCTTCTCTTTTAGAGACCTGGCTGAGCAGTTCGCGACTCGGTTTATCACATGCAACAAGGTAACCAAGGAGGTTGATTCACTGATCTCTCTTAAGAAAGGAAGGGAGAGTCTCTCATGAAGTACACTCAAAGTTAGTGGGACCTATACAATGAAATTGACAATTACAACGATCAACTGACAATCTCTTCTTTCAAGTTTGGTTTGGAGCGATCGAATGATCTCTACCAGTCACTAATGAAGAAACCGACCTCTACAATGGACGATCTCATATCCCATATTAAGAAATATGCAAAGGTGGAGGACAAGCTCATCAACGCAAAGCCCTCCTCCGACCAAAAGAATAAAGAGCCTAAGAAGCCCCCCATGGGGGAAATCAACCTTTTTCGGCCAAAAAGGAATCCAGGAATGAAGCCTCGCCTCTGTTCTCAGGGTAGTGAAAACAGCTACAAGGCACTTGAGATTGAGACAGTCTTTAAAGAACCCATTTACAAGCTTATTCCGCAGATAAATGATAAGCCATGCCTTAAGAGACCTCCCAAGATGAATAGTAATCCTGATGATAAGGATGCTAACCTCAGGTGCATTTATCACCAGGATCACGAAGACCTCACAGAGAATTACAAAATGTTCAAGAAGCATCTGGAGGAGCTCGTCCAAGCAAGGCACCTCAAGGAGCATATTAGAATGCGAAGCCATTATATACGACATAGATCAACGCAGTTCAGAAAGAAGATGAGGAGCTTCCACCAGTCGAGCTGGTCGTCGCCATCCACGAATACATCGATCTAATTCAACACATTGGTAAGAAGCTCAGAGAAAATGTGAGAATTGCAGCCAACATCCAACAGGCTTTTTAGGTGGATTTATCTAAAATCATTCTTACCAAGAGGAAGAGAAAAGATTTGGAAATTGATCGTGCTATTGTATTCACCGATGACGACTTGGTCGGCGTGAATATGCCCCATAAGGAAGCCTTAGTTCTCACCTTGAGAATTGCAAACTTTGACGTAAGGAGAGTGTTCTGGACTAATTAAGTTCTTCAAAGATCATATACCTGACAATGCTCTATAAGATCGACTTCAGTATCAAGGACCTTGACACCAACGTAGACCACTGATTAGTTTAAATGGAGATGTGGAGACACCCCTAGGGAAGATCAAGATATTGGTCAAGGACGACTCGATCAACAAAGAGGTAGAGTTACATATAAAAATTCAGAAGACGACCAACCCAAGTAGCAACCAAAGGGCATTCGACCAGGCGTAGAAGAAACTCGAATGA
This sequence comes from Sambucus nigra, assembly GCA_949130495.1. NCBI lineage: Eukaryota > Viridiplantae > Streptophyta > Magnoliopsida > Dipsacales > Adoxaceae > Sambucus > Sambucus nigra. Next base: position 2,482,864 of record CASBWL010000029.1, read on the forward strand.
CTCCTATTGAACGTGTGTTAGAGGAAATCATCTTTGTTCCTCTGGATTCATCATAGCTAGAAATGACTTTTCTTATCGGATCAGAGCTACCCAAAGATGAAGCGAATCGACTCACACATTTTCTTAAAACTAATGCATACATCTTTGTGTGGCAGCCTTATGATCTTCCAAGAATAGTCCCAAATATCACTTGCCACCGAATGCACGTAGATCCAAGTGTTAGGCCGATCAAGTAGAAGCCCAGAAAATCATCCCCAGAGAAAGTGAAAGCCGTAGAGGCAGAAATGGACAATTTGCTTCAGGTAGGCTCCATCAGAGAAGTCCAATTCCCAGGTTGGATCTCTAACACCATTGTCGTCAATAAAAATAGTGACAAGTGGAGAGTTTCTGTGGACTTCACCGGTCTCAACATACACTGCCCCAAAGACAGCTTCCCATTACCCTAAATAGATCAACTCGTAGATTCCACGATAAGAAATCACTGCATGAGCTACATGGATGCCTACTTCGATTACAATCAGATTCCTATGTTCGATCCAGACTAGTAGAAGACCTCGTTCATCATAACCTTAGGACTTTACTGGTACAAAGTAATTCCCTTGAGTTTGAAGAATGTAGGGGCCACCTATCAATGACTAGTGACCAAGATGTTCAAAAGATTAGCGGTTCCACTATGGAAGTATATATTGACGATGTGCTCATCAAAAGCAAGCACACGATTGACCAGATCAGAGACCTCACAAAGAATTTCAAGATTCTTAGGTAATAAAGGATTAAGCTTAATGCCTCCAAATGCATTTTTGGAGTCTGCTTTGGTAAATTGCTCGAGTATTTGGTGACCCAGAGAGGTATAGAGGCAAATCCAGATCAGATCAAGGCTTTCCAGGATATTAAAAGTCCGACCACCATCAGGTACATCTAGGTCCTAAATCTCTTCATTTCCAGATATTCGAATAAGTGTCGGTCGTTCTTTTAGGCGCTGAGGAAAGCGAGCCCCACCATTTGGACAGAGGAGTGAGATTAAGCTTTGTAAGGAATTCGATAATACTTAGGATCTCCTCCCTTATTGTCAACTCCCAAAGACGGGGAGGATTTGTACCTGTACTTGGCCATCTCAAGGCATGCGACCAGCGCTGCGCTGGTCTGTTTATACGATGGAGAGAAGAGGCCGAGTTTTTATGTGACCCATACTCTCCTTGTGATGGAAACCATATATATGCTTACTGAGAAGTTGATTCTGGCATTATTGACTGCCGCTAGGAGGCTGAGGCACTACTTTGATGCTCATACCACGATCGTCCTGACGACCTATCCTCTAAAAGATGCACTCAAGAAGGCCGATCTCTCAAATATAAGGACAAAGTGGTCCCTTGAGTTGGCCAAGTTTGACATTTAATATGAACCCAGAATGGCGATCAAGGGTCAAGTCCTGGTAGACTTCATGGCAAAGTTTTCAACATATGGTGATCGGTGAGGACTAACAGTCTTGGAAGCTCTTTGTGGATGGCGCATCAAATGAGAAGGGCACATGAGTTGGAATGTGTAAGGACATAAATTTCCAATGGAGTCCCTGTATTGTTTTGACTTAATTCCGTGAACAAAACTGTTTTTGTAATATGTCATAGGGAGATTTTTATTTTGTCGCGATCCTACTTGGTCTATGACGTATTGAAGAAATTGAAGACATTGCGGCAAAGCTTCAAAGAATTAAATCATGCCGATGTTTAATTGGTGCAAGTTTAATCGTCTTCAAAGTTAATTGCATTCCGAGATTACTAAGGTATGAATTCGTATAATTAATGGTGATCGGAATTATTTTATAAAACATAAGGATGTATTTTTAATAAAGAAATATGTTTTAAAATGTTTTATAGTGTTTTAAAAGGTTTAAACTACATTTTATGATGATAAGCTTGTAAAAGAGTTTGACATTTTTGGATCTCTCATTGGAAGAGATGTTTTAAATAAAAAAGTCAAATTTTCGCGTTGTCGTTCAAACGACATCCAATCTCGTTCGAACGAGATGGGATGTCACTCGAACGAGATACTCAAGTCGTTCGAACGACACGTTTTTCGAGGAGGCATTTAAATCCTATTTAAACAGTGTTTTCATCATAATTTTGTAAGTGTGCATTCTGGAAAACAATATTCGACCAGAAAACTTGTTTGCACATGTTTTCTAAGGTTTACAAAGCATAAACACATCCTTAGAGTTTTCAAAGATCCGAGTTATCATTCTTATATGTTTACGTGTTCTTGCTGCACCAAAGTTGTTTGTTCTAACATTGAACATAAAGGGTTTTGCGGTAAAGAAAAGAGAAGGACTTCTTGTTCTACATTGTAGATGAATCAAAGCCATTCGGCGGACACCGAGACATACGTGGACGCGTGTGTTGTGGACAGGTATCGTGGAAGACGGAATTTCTGTCTGGGCACTATTGAAGAACGATTGAAGATCAGAAGGAGCGTCAAGACCCGTGGGGATCGAGTCTTAGTGTAAGGCTAATCTGTCTTTGTAAAACCATTATTCATAGTGATTGTCTGGCTTGGGCCGTCCGAGGTTGTTTTCCCGTTTTGGGTTTTTTCCTCGTACATCCGGCGTTGGGAGTATTCTTTACTTTATTTAACTTGCTTTAACCACTAGATGCATGTTTAGGATTAATCAAGATAAAATTGGTTTAAAGTAAGAATTGGGTTTTTCACAACTTGGTTTAGTGCATAATTAAAAGTTGGATAATTTTTTGAAAAAAATTGGTTTTGTTTGAAACACACTTATTGGGCACTCTTCAAATTGGTATCAGAGCTAGAAAATATTTTTATTTGTTTTGTGATCCCGTGTGTTTTCAAAGATGAATTCTGGATATAATGAATTTTCTCGAACTCCTATTTTTGATGGCACTAATTACACTTATTGGAAGATGAGAATGAGATGTGCTTTAAAATCCATTGATGAGTGTATTTGGCTTGCAGTTGAGAAAGGTTGGACACCCCCTGTCACTATTGTAGGTGAGGTCACTAGTTTAAAGCCTGTTGAGTCATGGACCGAAACTGAACAAAGACTTGCACAATATAATTCTAAGGGTCTGCATGTTATTGCTTCACATGTCACAGAGGAAGAATATAATAGAATTATGACTTGTGAAACATCAAAAGAGGCTTGGGATATTTTGGCACTCACTCACGAGGGCACTAGCACGGTTAGGGCATCAGAACTTCAAAATCTCACTACATAATTTGAGACCATTAAGATGTTAGAGAGTGAGACTTTTGATGAGTTATATGCTAGGTTGTCTAATATTGTCAACTCGTCGTTTAACCTAGGTGAGAAAATTCCCGACAACCGTGTCATTAAGAAAATTCTTAGGTCGTTTCCTAATAGGTTTGATGCGAAAGTGACCATCTTAAACTCCTTGGGTAGGTTAGAGTCAACGAAACTAGAAGAGATTGTAGGTGACTTACAAACCTATGAAATCGACATGATTACCTCCAAGCAAGTGCCTAAGAAAGAAATGGGTATTGCTTTGAAAACTCGGAAGGAGGAAATTAAAGTTTCGGATTTCGATTTTGAGGATGTTGCTTTGTTGGCAAAGAAATTTAAAAAATTTATTAAGTTTCAAAAGCAATCGAAAGATGCCTAGAAATTTGAAAAATTCAAGAACAACCAAGTAGATCCCACCTCTAAGGATAAGTTTGAGAAGCCTAAGAGAGATGAGTCGGATACGTGTTTTGGGTGTGAGGGGTACGGTCACAAGGTTAAGGAGTGTCCTACTAGCCTTAAGAAAGAGGGCAAGCAACCCCTTGTCTATAATGCCACCTTAAGGGATAATGAACCGGAAGAGGGAGAGAGTTCCCCCATTGAGCGGAACGATGTTGCGTTTATGGCATCTCATGTGAGCGACGACAATACTCATGTGAATGACATTTCTGAGGAGGTTTTGAGTGTATCCCATGTTAGTGAGGGTGAAGAGAGTGACGAGGAGGAGGTAGATGTGAAGGAGTTGCAAAATGCGTTTAATGAGTTGTATGCCGAAACAGTGAAGGTGAAAAAGGCTAACTCAAAATTGCAAGCTAAGTTGAATGAACGTGCCATAGAAAATAATGATAATTTGATTGAGGATCTTAGGGCACGAGAGAAGAAGTTTAGGAAGAAACTAGAGTATGTGGAGAAAGAGAGAGATAATCTCCGTGGTTTGATGGAGTCCTTGAAAAAGGAGATTTTAGAGTTTGAGGAGTCTAGGCGTTTTCTCGAGTCTAGGCGAGTTGGAGAAGAGATTGATAGACTCGTCTAGAGTCAAGTTTGATTTGGAGGCTAGGTCGGAGAAGTTAGGTAAGATCCTAGGCACCGTCCAAATTACGGAAGATAGGGGAGGTATAGGTTTTGGTGAGAGAGTTGTTCCTATCCCCCCCGCACGTGTGAGAAACACTAGGAAAGTTAGAAAAGGTCCACATAAAGGTAATCATTCCCACCACCGCTACACTTGCACGTTTTGTGCTAGGAAAGATCACCTTAGGCGTTATTGTTACGACCTTAGACAAGCTCCTAGGAAGTTTAAGAATAAAGTTGCCCCGGTTACCCAAACCCCCATGCGTCGTTTTACACCTACTTGGGTTAGGAAATCGGATTTAATGGCTTTAGGAATTAAATTTCATGATTCTCATTTGGGTGCACTTGATCCTTCCCATGGTAAATCTAAAGGATGATAGTGTTGCCATGTTTGTCATATGCTAGTTTGCTTCATGATATATTCATTGCTAGTATTATGACATGTGTATCATTTTGTATTATAGTTTTTCATTTGTTTGAGTCTTATTGAAAAATACAAGAAGATTTTGTTTTTTGAGCAAATTTTTGAAAAACCAAAAAGATTTTGCTTTTATTTGAGTCAAAATATGAAAAGCCAAAAATATTTTTTCTTTTTGTTTTTGAGTTTACATGTTTGATGTGGCATATTGGTGTGCTTGGACCCCCCCCCCCCCCCCTCCATTGTTTCATTATTCATGTGGCTAGGACATTTGGTCATTATTATCGATGCTAAGAATGATCTTAACCATTGTTTATATGGGGTTGTTTCGAAGTTGATATGCATTTTGATTCGACTTTGTATATATGCCAACATTGCACACATGCACGAGTTTATATGAATGTTTGACTTCTCTTGCATATTTGAATTTTTGAGGCGTTCTTATCTCAATCTTGTCATCTAGGCCTAAGTAGACTTAAGGAGAAGTGTGCATGTAATAACCGTTTACCGTGAGGATTTGAATTAAAAAAATGATGAGTGATTCACGGGAAAGGGCTGCGAGTGTTCAAAATTAACTCGTCGTGAAAGCCACCGTTTAAAAGAGCCCAAAAGAAAATGCAATATGCTAAGAATAGGGCCAAATTTGTTTAGTCCATTCCAAAGAAAATATGATATTATTGAGGGAGTTTGGATGGATTAAAAATATAAACGGGTTTGCACAACTAATCCTAATGTTGAAACATTGCAATTTGACACTATTGTTTGTAGAATCGTCAAAATTCTGGATTTGTGTGCATGAAGTATGTATAGTTCAATAAGCTCACACTTTAATTGTCATATGGCTATGATAAAGTTTGATGATTTATCGCTATCAATTAGAGCTTCTTGATCGTTTCGATGTGTTGGAATTGTGACTCATTTGTTGTAGTTTCACGCCCATTCATTCCATGTCCATGTTTGAGCACATCGGTACTATGTTTGCATGTAACTCACATTTTTAGTTTTCATGCGTTTGTGCGTTTTGTGCGAAAAGCCTATTATTTTAGCTCTGTTTTGCTTCTGGCAAGCCCTTCCTGGAATTTTTTTGTGGAAATTTTTTCACTGAGCAATATTTTATATTATTTCTGGGAATCTGGGAAATTTTGGCAGGTCGCACGAAGTCGTTCAAACGACATCTTATCTCGCGCGAACGACAGCTGTACTTCGTTCGAGCGACTTTCTCTTTTCGTTTGAGCGAAGTCCCTGGCTTGTTCGAACGACAGGCTGAATCTTTGCTTCTGATTGGTTTACAGTCGTCTGGTTATATTGGTATATTTTTTTGGTACTGGTGGAAGTTTTTTTTGGACTGATTGGTTAATATGCAGGTTCTTTTATCTCAAAATTGGTATTTTGCATATGATTCCGTTTATCACACCTGATTAATTTGCTATATTCTTTGTGTGATTCCTTAGTTTACTAGCTTCTGATTTGTCATTACTTGATCATATATAGCTAGTCGTTTCATGATTATCTAGCGATTTCACATTGATTCAGATTGGTTTATATTCTCATGCTAGATATTTCAAATTGGTTTATCTTTTCACCGGATTGTCTATTCGAGACAAAAAGGGGGAGAGATGTATGTGATGTAGGGGGAGATTTGTTGAGCGTTTCTATTGATATCTGGTTTGATTATATTTCTTTCAAGTTGGTATCAAATAATTGTAGGTATCAAATAATTGCTCACATGTTTCAAATGATTTATTCTTATTAGAAATATAAATTGGTATCATTTGTTCCTCCATACTTCACTGGGTATTTGTTTTTCTGTTTCATGTGTGTAGGTATACTTCAACGATTCGAGATTTCAATTCTACATCACATTCAGACAAATCATGCTTGCTGGTGCTACATATACTAGTTCGTGTCCTGTATTTTTTATTTTGGGTTTATGGGATGGGATTTAGGCGTCATACGGCTTGACGACCCGGTTAGGCATTTCACTAGTTTAGTTTTGTCCCGGAATAGTCAAAGGGGGAGATTTGTAAGGACATAAATTTTCAATTGAGTCCCTGTATTGTTTTGACTTAATTCTGTGAACAAAACTGTATTTGTAATATGTCATAGGGAGATTTTTATTTTGTCACGATCCCACTTGGTCTATGACGTATTGAAGAAATTGAAGACGTTGCGTCAAAGCTTCAAAGAATTAAATCATGCCGATGCTTAATTGGTGCAAGTTTAATCGTCTTCAATGTTAATTGCATTCCGAGATCACTCAGGTATGAATGCGTATAATTAATGGTGCTCGAAATTATTTATAAAAGATAAGGATGTATTTTTAATAAAGAAAAATGTTTTAAAATGTTTTATAGTGTTTTAAAAGGTTTACACTACGTTTTATGATGATAAGCTTGTAAAAGAGTTTGACATTTTTCGATCTCTCATTGGAATAGACGTTTTAAATAAAAAGTCAAACTTTCGTGCTGTTTTTCAAACGACATCCAATCTCGTTCGAACGAGATGGGATGTCACTCGAACGAGATCCTCAAGTCGTTCGAACGACACATTTTTTGAGGTGGCGTTTAAATCCTATTTAAATAGTGTTTTCATCATATTTTTGTAAGTGTGCATTCTGAAAAACAGTATTCGACCAGAAAACTTGTTTGCACATGTTTTCTAAGGTTTACAAAGCATAAACACATCCTTAGAGTTTGCAAAGATCCGAGTTATCATTCTTATATGTTTACGTGATCTTGCTGCACCAAAGTTGTTTGTTCTAACATTGAACATAAAGGGTTTTGCGGTGAAGAAAAGAGAAGGACTTCTTGTTCGACATCGTAGACGAATCAAATCCATTCGGCGGACATCGAGACATACGTGGACGCGTGTGTTGTGGACAGGTATAGTGGAAGATGGAATTTCTGCGTGGGCACTATTAAAGAACGATTGAAGATCAGAAGGAGCGTCAAGACCCGTGGGGATCGAGTCTTAGTGTAAGGCTAATTTGTCTTTGTAAAACCATTATTCATAGTGATTGTCTGGCTTGGACCATCCGAGGTTGTTTTCCTGTTTTGGGTTTTTTCCTCGTACATCCGGCGTTGTGAGTATTCTTTACTTTATTTAACTTGCTTTAACCACTAGATGCATGTTTAGGATTAATCAATATAAAATTGGTTTAAAGTAAGAATTGGGTTTTTCGCAACTTGGTTTGGTGCATAATTAAAAGTTGGATAATTTTTTGAAGAAAAATTGGTTTTGTTTAAAACACACTTATTGGGCACTATTCAGAGTGGGTCTTATTGAGCAAGCCATCAGACTAGGATTTAAAGGGTCAACTAACAAGGCAGAGTACGAAGCTATGTTACACGGTCTTCGTAAGGCGATCAACTCGGGTTCTCGTCACATTACTGTGTATTGTGACTCCAAACTGATCGTAAACAACTCAACGGGGAGTAGGATTCAAGGGATCCCAGGATGATAGCTTATAGGAACAAGATGAGATGTCTTCTTCTGCAGTTCAAGTCTTCCTCAGTGGAGTAGATTCCCAGGAATGACAACTTCCACGCAGACGCTCTTGCCACTCTTGACTTCTACCATAGATACCGACCTAAAATTAACGATCGAAGTGGAATACATAAACCGACCAAGCATCGAAGAGTCGAAGTTGACCTCAATGCCCTCTAAGTGGATTTGGCTCCATCTTGGATGGATCTTATCATCTCCTACATGAAAATTGGCGACCTACCCCCAAATGCCAAAGAAGCACACAAACTAAGGATCAGATCATCCATGTTCTGCCTTAATTTCGGTGGAAAACTATACCGATGATCATTCACCGACCTTCTATTGAAGTGCGTTCACCCAGATCAAGTGGAAGGACTTTTAAGCAAAATGCACGAAGGCAATTGCGAAGCACACATGGGTGGAAGTTCACTATTCTACAAGGAGATCTCTCAACGATATTGGTGGTCGTTCATTCAGAAGGATGTTGTGAGGTTCGCCAGAGAATGTCCTAAGTTCCAGTTATTTTCACCATTGATCAAGCAACCTACGAGAGATTTGATCCCCTCACAAGTCCATGGCCTTTCGCCTAATGGGGCATGGGCATAGTGGCCCATTACCTGTTGCACGAAGGGATCGCAGGTACCTGATAATGTGACTGACTACTTTACAAAATGGGTTATCGCTCACCCACATTAGAGAATCAGACGCCAGAAGGTTCGTATGGAGGAATCTCATCACAAGGTTTGGCATCCCAGGAGCATTGGTCACAGACAATGGAACATAGTTCGATAATGATCCCTTTTTCGATTTTTGTGCTGAACAAGGAGTCATGATCCATTATGCATCAGTGTTCTTCCCTCAGTGCAATGGACCAACAGAGGTAACTAATAAAACCCTTACATCAAGAATCAAGCACCGATTGGAGAGCGCCAATGGGAGATGGGTGGACATCTACTCTTTAGGCATACAAGATGACCCCTAGAAAGCCAACAATGGAGACTCCATACTCCCTTACTTACGGTCTGGAAGCAGTGATCCCTTTTGGGATCAGACTTCCAACACTCAAATTAGAGATATTTGAATACGCCCATAAACATGACCGCATAACTTATGAGTTAGAAAGGGAGCAATCTCTAGTACATTTGGCTGCCTACCATCAAGAACTGGAAAAACAACACAACAATAAGATCAAGGTCAAAGAATTCTAGGTCGGAAACCTGCTCCTTAAAAAGTTATTGCCTGCTGCAAAGAAGGCATCAGATGGAAAACTAGCACCAAACTGGTAAGGACCTTACCGAATAGTATCAAAAGGAGGTGGGGGATTATATCATCTAAAGGAGTTAAATGGGAATTTGATTCCAAGGTCATTGAATGCCATGAACCTTAGAAAGTTTTATCATTAGATATGAAGTAAAATATTTTTTCTTTTCCTTTAATGCACAATAAAACAATCTGTGATTAACTATCTAAATTGTTCAAAACCTCTGTTTGATTTATTACAAATCTTTAAACCCACTCAAGCAGTGCCACAATCGATGAGTGAGGTTAGTTGCCTAGATGAGTGAGGCAAATCAGCCCAAACCCACAAAAGTGGTATGATCTAAAGTAAATCGGCCTAAAAGAGGTTAAAACCCACCTAAGGATTGTGTGGTACAGCTCGGACGTGAGTTGGTCGCTTACGTTTGGTATCAAAAACCCACTTGAAAAAGTGGTACGATCTGAGGAAAATTTGCCAAAACTCGCATAAGTAGTATGATTTAAAGTAAATCAGCCTAGAAGAGGGAAAAACCGACGTAAGGATTGCGTGGTACAACCTAGGCATGAACTGATCGTCTAAGTTTGGCATTGAAAATCCACTTTAAAAAGTGGTACGATATGAGGCACATTGGTCAAAACCCATGAAGAAATGGTTTGATCTAAATTAAATTGGCTAGAAGAGGTAAAAACCCATATAAGGATTACGTGGTACAACTCAGAAGTGAATTGCTCGCCCATGTATGGTACCAAAAGTCTACTTGAAAAATGGAAGGATTTGAAGCAGATCGGTCTAGAAAAGGCAAAAATCCACTTAAGAAGTGGTATGAGGTGATCAATCTAAGAGGGGAAACAAGTCCATGTAATAAAAATTGGATTGAGTTGAGCATTTCATTCAATGACGGCGGGCCTTAAATGAATAAACTGCACCACCTGGGATCAAATCCAAGTGATAAAGGCAAACCAGGTGCAATCACAGATGAACTATTTGTGTTTCTTTTAATGAAAAGGAAGGAGAACAAATAATGTAGGGCAAATGATCAAGCATGTTTTGATAAGACCAAATTATAAAGCAACAAGGCTATATTAATGCACAACAAAAAGAGTAGTGAAAGGTAAAGCCTAGTTCTTTCATTAATGTTTAAAAAATAGCCAGAGGCCTACACAAACGAACACTAGGGTTCAAAAATAAAATTACAACAAAAACCTAACTAAGGGTTAGGGAGACTCTGGTCAGTTGCAGCAGGCCGAACTCAATACCCACCCCATTGCCCTGAACTGGGAGATTAAGGGTGGTCCCCAAGGATGAGAAGTCGGAGCAAGAGGATCGATGGAGGTCTGGGCTGAAGTATCGACAGCAGGAAGGTTGGCCAGAGGATTCACCAGAGGGCGTGTTCGACATAGGTTGGATCGACTTTGCTAACATTCTCCTGTTGCACGCCGATAACCCATCCTTTTGTTAAAGGAAACAAACTCGTAATAGTCCAGCTAAGTAGTAACCTCCTAGACGATCGCCTCATACCCTTCACTATAGGACTTCTCCTGGTCGTCCTCACATGTCTTCTCCATTGCACACTTCTGCTTCTCGAGGATGAGTTTCTCCAAGATCTTACGCTGAAGTGAGGTCTTCAGCTTGGACAGTTCGGTGTTCACCTTGCTTAACTCATTTTGAGTTCACTCGGCTTCTTCCACCGCCTTCGTCTTGGCATTTGTCTTAGCCTTCAATTTTTTGTCCTTCGTCAGCGATTCATTGCTTTTCTAATAGACATCTGCTTCACCGGTGAGTTCCTGCTGGACCTGCATTCTCTGTACAGGAAAAGAGAATTTAGAAATAAACTATGGTAATCACATTTGACGAAATGAAAAGTGCGTAGCTCACCAAAATGCTGTGGCGCAGGCCCTCCTTGTGTAACCTCTCTTGAGTGAAGCCCTTAAAGTAGAGAATGTCAGATGGCAATATCGACAACTGAGAAGGCCACTTCTAAGTCTCCGTTCGTCGAATCGGCCTCGGTCACTGACTCCTTCCCTTTGCGAAAGGAGATCTCCCAGGGTCGAGAATGGCTGCCCTGGGGAGGAGGGCTTGTTGAACAGCCCTCTGCCACTGTTTGTGACACCCCGCCTATTCTAATAACGGGTGGCCGACAATCCTCTACTAAAATAAATAGGAATCTCAGTATGGTTCATTCTTAGCATCACTGTCGACAACCAATTAATTATTAATAACCTACTAAGCACGACGTCAAATTTAAAAAAAAAACTTATTAACATGCTTTGGTAAGCCATTCAACCATATGAGATAAACATTCACCACAATAGAACATAATGAGTAGTGACAACACAATTAAATTAATAACTGAATAAACTCTCGGTAAATCCCAAGTACAATAATCCAACTGATAAATGAAATAATATTGATAAAGTCTGATGATAATAAAAATTGTCCGACCGTGGACGACATGCCCAAGAAATATTGTAATAATCATCCTAACTAGATAGAATGGAAACAAATATCTACACAAATCCTACATGCATCCACATTTGCTGCAGCAGCATCTGACTGGAATGACAAGTTAACCCTAGTGTCCATGTGGCTGAGCACCTAAAAGGTTTTGAAAATATTTTTGATACGGGTCAGTGCCCAAAACATTTCCAAAAAAAGTAGCAAATATATAAATGTATTGATAAATATGGAGTAAGAATTATTCATGTTCATCTGGTGCGCACTCACATGAGATTGTCCTCACCCTGATCTATAGTGTACATCTAACGCATGTATTTTAATTACCCAGTTATGGTACCCCGCCTAACTAGTCTAATCATTCTTAACATATTTATGCACGCTAAACCGCTAGCCTAGTTATGCAATGCGTATTTTACTTTACTTTATTTATCACGTAACTCTCATATAAGCTTTAACGTATTATCTCTTAATTATATTCATACCATTACATAGTCAACATAACTACACACTAGTTATAATTTAAAGTTCATAGAATCATTTGAGTACACATATACATATAACACTCTTTTATATGTATATACATAGAATCCCCGATCTATCCACCCAGATGCATTCCTAGTATGCTATCAGGATCCGGGTACATCATGTACCACCACTGGGCAACCGGGTCAAAATATCACCACCGATCCCAAATCGCAAACACATAGTGGAGGCGGTCATAAACATACATCCGTGGGTCATAACCATACTACATTACCCCATCGGACTCGCAACTCACCTATCCTCACATACGGATAGTGGTCATGCAATAGTACTATGACCCGGGGAAATGATCCAAAACCTATTGGTCAACGCCACGGTGGACCGCACGATACGCGCAAGCTCCAACGATAGCATCAAATGATAGGTATTTTCACATAAAGTCAATCACACACACACACACACACAAATATATATATATATATATATATATAGAGAGAGAGAGAGAGAGACTCATGTGCACACTAAGTTTGCACATCGTTTTTTTAAAATAGTAAAAAAAATATTTTTGAGCTGATTTTTTTGCGTGATATTTAAATATTTCAAGGAAACCATATAAAAAATTTAGCTCAAAAAAACTTTTTTTTGCTATTGTTAAAAAATCGGTCAAACTTTCACTGCTTTTAAGCACTTTAAAAGCTGTGAAAGTTTGACAGGATTTTTAAAAATAGCAAAAAAAGTTTTTTGAGCTGAATTTTTTTACATTGGTCCGTTGAAATGTTTAAATATCACATAAAAAAATCAACTCAATTTTTTTTTAATATTTTAAAAAAATTGGTGTTCGGCAGCACGTGTGCAAACTTAATGTGCACAAGAGGTATATATATATATATATATATATATATATATATATATATATATATATATATATATATATGCTAACGTGCATAATGAATCTCATAGCACCAACTTACCAATCCCAAAGTGTATCCTGATTTCCCGATTTTAGCGAAGTATTCCCTTACTTATGCTTAAATCTCTAACTTCATACTTTTCACCAACATTCTAATCTAACCCCCCGAAATCCTAACCCGATTTCCTAATTTTCACCCGTGATCATTTACTCTCTTAGTTACGTATTTCCTTACACATAATCTATCCTCGGTTAGCCTACGACACTTCCTAAGAAGTCTCTTGCGAATAAGTTAATATGATTTTTAAAAAGTCCTCCCATGAGATCCCTTTAAATAGGTAAAAATGTAAGAGTCCTTTTTAACACCCCGCCTAATTAAATACCGGGTGATCAGTGCTTTATTAAATTAAAAATCAAGGTGAACAGTTGGTTCATTCTTAGCATCACCGTCGCAAAATAAAATTTCTAATTGAAACACCCTAAATAATTAAGCTAAGTTTCAAAATCATTTAAAACGTTATTTCCATTTATTAAATCCAGTTATGAAAACCTTTAATAATTAACAGTTTAAGAATCACACAATAATTAAGACTGGTAATAAGCACCCAAGAGTTTAACCATTCAAATAAACCAATACCAACTTTAAAACTACAAAGGAAAACCATCCTGACAGTAATCAAATCTCAAAGAGTAAAAATACCAAAGATAAATGAACATAATCTCTGACAAATCCAACTGAATAAGGAAACAAGCGACACATGCCCAAACTTAATTAGAACTAAAATAAGAGTGGAATCAACAACGAGGTCGTCTAAGCAATGACCTGCAACTCCCACATAAGCTGCAGCGCGTCTAGTCCAAAGAACCTAAGTATGACGCCCCTATGGCTGGGCACCTGTAATATATATATATATATACACACACACACATAAGAGAGAGAAGAGATAAAAGGAAACGGGTCAGAGCCCGATTGTAAAATAGTTTAAAATTAGTTTAGCAAGTGTTTAGTATGCGACACTCTCTTGAGAAATTCTCACCTCTCATCTAAAGTGCACGCCTATCGCCCTATTAATCCCAAAAGTTTATTTTAACTTAACTTTACCAATAAGGTTTCTTGCCGAAAATGTCTATGGCTAAGATGATTAATTGGTATACATTAAGCTCCCTCGTATGTCTTATGTCATTTGAAATAACTCAGTGATGTCACAAAATTTCCAAACACTTATAATAAAGTTGGAGTATTTAAATCATTACTTAACTACTTTTATGCACATTAGAAAGTTCCCAGTTTCAATTCTATATTTATATTAATCACTCATATAATATATACTCAACACTCCACATAAAATTTATGGTGTTGGCATACTCTGCTATCAAATCCCCGTATCACTCGTACTAAGGGAAATACAGGTTCGAAATCACTCTCGAACTGTATTAACACAAAACATAAACAAATGGAGGCGAAGCATAGTTCCAAGTAACTAAGAGGTCAGCACATACCCGCATGTCTCTTAGGACCGTCTGACTATCAATCAGATAGCATGTACCTAGGAATACTATGTTCTAGGGTACAAGTCGTTATTCCCCATAAAGTCCCAATCGAGATAAAACTGTCCCGACGCGAAAACCCCCGTTATAGCAAGTATCTCGGGTACGATTTTTACACATATATATAATATATGCACAATCACACAGTTATATATATATATATATATATATATATATCACTATTCACATTTCTAAAATAGGTGCACCCACGATCCCTAATTATAATTATCCGTTCTTAGTACATTTTACTCGATTATCTCGTATAACAGACTCGTCTCTTTTATCTCGTTTATAGGTTATTCCATACTTACTCCATATCTTTCGAAGTATTCTATCTCCCTAAGTATAATTTCAGTAGGTACTCTCACTTACTTTCTAGTCTAACTTCCTTACGAGTCTCAATCCTTTATTTAAACGTTCGCATAATTTCTTATGTGTAAATCACTCCTCGTTAACCCTTAATTTCGTCTTACATTAAATTCTCGCTTATTGGGATTTACCAAAACCCTACTGGTCCTATTTACCCAAAATGTTCTATCAATAATACCCAAGGGTTACTACGCATTTTAATCGGAATAAACCATTATAAGGGGAATATGCAGTTTTCCAGGAGGGGTCGATCGATCGATGGCAGGGGGTCGATCGATCGATCATCGATCGATCGATGTTCTTAGGTCGATCGATCGATCAAGCAGTTATGGCGAAAATTGCATTAACCCAATTACGGAATTTCATCTCCAACCTCAACCAAATCTCCATATATGATTCCCAAACTCCCAACAATTGATACTACAAGTACTATATACCCAAATACGTGATTTTCTACGTAAAATATGTGAGTTTTCATCAAGTATAACAATTTAAAGGGGTAAAATCTACAAAACTTCAAGAACCCTAATCTTTTCTTTAAATTTCAATTCTTCCAATTCTTTTCCAGATTTGCTACTTCTAAATCCATGAAATTTGGTGGTGTATCCTCTACATGCGAATTAGATGTCCAGAATATGATTACTTCTTCTACGACATGTGAATTCTAGTCTCCAAACTACACTTTCCTTCATGAAACAAGTTCTAAACAACCCTATACTAACATAATTGAGACATTAACTCAAAATAAAGCAAGATAGATACTTGCCTAAAAATTTAGTTTTTGATTTGTGGAAGGAAGTGGTGTGGTTGTATTCCCCATCGCGCGATCTATGATTTGGCGGTGGTGGCGGTGCAAACGGTGGAGTTTTTTTGCCTTAAACTCCTTGGAAAGCTTTTCCACTTCTTCTCCAATGGACGTTCTTTGGTTTTGCTTTTGTTAACCCTAGATGACAACTCCTAAAAGCTGATATAACCTTGGGAAATTCGTAGGTTTAATTGCCCAAAAATACAAAATGTCCAAAATGCCCTCCCGGGATGCTAATTAGGCCTAAACACGCCCCGAGACCCAAACTAAATCTTCGGGTACATTATTTTGATTATCTCAACCCTTCCGGACACATTGACGCACTTGAAATGACTACACGGGTGACTTATAACTTATACACTCTTAATAATACTAATTTAATCCCGACACGACACACGCACTAATTTAATCCCGACACGACAGAGGCGCGTCCCGATTTAATTTTCACAATTATAAAATTATATACTCGTGATAATTTTAATAAATTCGATTATACATATTACTTTATCCGTTAAGTAATATTCAACAAAATTCCAATAATTACTTACTCTCATCACGCTAGTAAATATTTAAAATAATTTTCGGATTAATATTAAATTAATATCTCAAATTAAATTTAATAAATCCCCAAATTTAAAAGTCATAAAAATACGGGGTATTACATCCTTATCCTATTAGAACCCTTAAAAATCATAAATTTGCACAAATCTAATATCCTGACAGATTAAATACATTTTACTAAAACGGCTATTACTCCGTCCACAGAAGTCCAAATGACCTGATTCATTAGAAATATAAGATCCATACATTTCTTTATATCTATGGGTAATAATCTAATTCAAAGTACAAATAAATTGACATACATTTGAAGTGACGTTAAAATTCATAAAAATAAGATATCCAAGGACGTCCAAATAACCTGATTCAAAGCTCATTGGAAAGTTAATATCCATACCTTTATTTACATCTATGACTCATAGTCTAATCTAAAGTAAAAATATAATGTCATGCATTTGAAGTGACATTTAAATTTCTGACAGATTCATTAACTAAATCAATAAATCATTTAATACTAAAATCTAGTTTTAAGATTCACCATTTTCTCTTTTAAATCAATCAAGATTCTATCTTTTTCATTCTAATCACATCCGATTTACCATATTATCATCATTAGATTCATCTTCAATGGTTACTTTATTCAAAACCCAATTTTGCATGGATCTCCCAACACAAAAATTGTGTGTTTTCCTACACTAATTTTGCATGAATAATTGAAACTACAATTAATATTAAAGTAAGTTAAATACTTGCCTTGAGAGCTATGAATTTATGATATTTCCTTTTTGAGTTCCTCTCTTGGCAAGGATCTTGAACTCGAATGATTTTCTTAATGGATTCACTTTGTATGCGCCTCCACACACACATGCATACGAGCTCTATTGAATTTTAACAACACATGTTATATTTAAACTAAGTGATATGTTCTCCCATCAATCTTGTCATATTAATATTTGTTGACTAAGGGGAATTTGTGCTTGTAATAATCATTGCTCGTGGGTTTGTTTGATTTTTATTGAAAATATGAGGGTGCACGAAAAAGGGCTACGAAAGGAGAAAATCTCCTTTTCGGGAAAGCCACCGAAGGCAAGAGCCTAAAAAATGAGAGGACAAAACCTAAAATATTAAAGGCTAAAAAATTATATCTTCAAAAGAATTGAGTGAAAAATATTTGTTATATGTTTATCTTTTGAGGGTGTTATAGTTGAAGATCAACAAGTTTGCACAATGAATCCTAGTTATGCTTATCATGTCATGGAGCTATTGATTTATGGAATCATCAAAGTTCTAGGCTTACGTGCGTTGTGTTTATTTGTTCATTGAGTTCACTTTATCTGTCACTTAAGGCTAATCTTTGTTTGATAAAGTTTTGCAGTTAAATAGAACTCCTTGAACTTTTTGAGTGATTGGGTCATATTTCTTTTATTTCTAGTTCACGCCCATGCATTCCATCGGACATGTTTAGACACATCGATATTATACGAGTGTGTAGAGCTTATGCGTTTTGTGTTAGTTTTGTGGTTGTTTATACCTATATGTGCATGTGTGCTATTGGTCTATTTTGCAGATTTATATATGGTATCGTTTGTTTTTTACTCTTTGCATTTGTATTTAATCCATGTTTTCCACGTGTTTTATCTTTGGATCAAATTTTCATATGCTATATGATCATATTGGTATCTTTTTTTTTTTGCATTGATATCTCATGATTCATTGTGTATTCAAGTACATATTACATTTGCATCAATATTAGTATTGATTGATCAGTGCTTGGATTATTTGTGATTGTGTTTCCTTATTGTTTTTTGTCTCACTTTACACAATTGCATGATATTATTCTTTCCTCCTCAAATTTCAATTGGTATCACATGTTCTCGCCTTTAGGGGGGAGAAATAATTTATGGAGGAGAAATGGTTTTATGCATTCTTTATTTGTCTATTCTTGAATAAAAAGTGGGAGAAATGGTATCTTTCACTTTACCTTTAGGAGGAGATATTTATCTTAGGGGGAGATGTCTTACCTAGGTAGAGATTGCTAGACATATGGGGAGTTTATTCATTTGAAAATTTATATTCTTCCTATATTCTCTTTATATTTGAAGGTATGTCCAATTGTGAAGCGTGAAAATCTACTCAGAATATGTGAATGTCAAGTGTCTATACATTTTCCTTTTGGGGTTGGTGATTGAGTCTTTTAGTGATCATGACGACCCATAGGTATTTTGTTTTGATTTTGTCCCGGAATGGCCAAAGGAGGAGATTTGTAAGGACAAAATTTCCATTGAGTCATTTTGTATGCATTGGCTTAACTCCACACAAAAAATTTTGAGTCATAGGTTTGGGTTGATGTTTCCCTTTCAAGCCTTTGACGTGTTTGGATAAAGACGTAGCGACAAAACTTCAGAGATTATATTGACGTCCCGTATTTTGTGCTCATTTCTGTCTTCACGTTTCAAGGATCTCTCAGGTATGAATGCGTATATATGATGATCATTCGATAATTTATTTTTGGGTTTTAGGAGTTTTATAAAAAAAAAAATTAAATGGTTTTAAAATGATTTTATTCTCATTATATTTTTTGGCAGAAAAATAATTTTTTCGGGACTTCGTTAAATAGAACTTTGAAAATCGTTCAAATGAGTATAGCTACCTCGTTAGATATGGTTTGAAAGAAACTTCAAACGGGATATTTTTCACCATGCGTTGGAATCTCGTTGGACGTGTCATTGGAAGTGTGTTTGAACGAGATGCTATCCTTCGTTCAAATGAGGTTCAATGTCGTTTGAATGAGTACACAAATTTTTGTTCTATTCGAGATTTATCAAATGGTTTTTCATCCTTATCTCATTTTTAACAAACCTCTGATATATATAAATGCAAATCAAATTTTTTTAAGAGATTTTTTCATTGTTTAGACTTCTCCAACTCTTTTAAAAAGAACTCCAAAACCCTAGTTTTCACTCAAGTTATTTAGGATCCAAGCTTCATCTTATATATGCTTTGAAGATCCTATTTTGGGTACCAATTTTATTCTCCAATTCTTTGTGAATTGCTTCATATGGTGGATTTCGTATTTATTGTTTACATACGGTGGACTCCATGTTTGTGATGTTACGATAAAGAGATGGTGGATTTTGTGTTCCAATCTAGAGACAGTTGCTGATCTTGGATCTGTGGACATCGAGGCGTGTGTGGAATCACACGTTGTGGCACTTACACGGGTGGATTCCTGCGTTGTCGCGTGGAGGAGCGTGTAAAGATTGAAGACGTGTCAAGGCTTGCGGGGAGTCAAGTCGTTGAGTAAGTTATTTGTTAACTTGTGTAAATTCTTATCATAGTGAATTCCGTGGCTGGGCTTCCGTTGTGGAGTCTTCTCGTACATCAACGTGTTGTGGTTGATTTATTTATTTTATATGCTACCGCCTAATTATATGTTTTACGTTCAGATAAAATTTGGTAAATCGTTTTATCTCAACAACTTAGTTTAAAATTGGTGAAAAGTTTTTCTTTGGGTTCAACTTATTTAAGTATTATATTTAATTTGAAAAAAATAATTAAAAATTTACTTTTATCTTGACCATTCCTTATTAGAGCACACCTTTTCAACATTTAAAAGGTGGAGTTATTGCTTAGTGAATTGGTGGGTGAGAGCTTTTTTGATAAGAAAACTTCCCCGGATACATGATCGATCTACAATGTACACTATACGCGAGGATCGATTAGTCATGGACACGCATTTTTAGATTTGGGTTTATCCTGGGGCCAGTTTCGGTTTTTAGTAAAGTATTATTTGGGTTACCTTCATCCGTGTCAAATTAAGAGCCTTTTCGAAGTTGGCGTATTTTAAGAATACACGAATCAATCGTTAAGATCACAACTTGTATTCTTAAAGTAAAAAGTGGACTTTTAATTTGAGATATGCCAAAAAAATACACGACTCTTAATTTGAGACAGATGGAGTATATCATAATCAAATTTTGTGTTATACTAGTAGGTACACATGTGCATTGTGTTGCGCTAAAACATGACTATCTCTAGCGACCAAGACGATAAAACACACTCGGGAATTTTATCAAACACTTGGTGTGCAGAAAACACCCAAGACCTTGTTCCGTAAATGAACTAGTGTGTAAACTCCCAATCAATTCAACCAAGCATCAATGAAGAGACAATAATAACATACAAGATATCATCAAAGCAAAACAACAATGATATACCGTGGTTCATCCAATTTGGGCTACATCCGGATTTCTTATTTCTATAGATAAATGGAGGAACCTAAAGGTTATACACACACACAATTTATCTCTCTTAGAAAGTCACTCACAACCTCCCAAGAACTCACTCCTCAAATGGGAGATCTACCTCTCTTTAGCTTTGATAACTCTAAAAACATCTCTCAAACTTGTGCTCTCCCAATACCTAGAAATAACACTTGTGTTTATAGATTTGAGACAAAATGGAAAATTTGTAAATAAACCAAAGCTGAAAAAAAAACACAACACAAAGTTGGAAGCCCCTGCCTCAATCTTAGTTCTGCCCCAAACATCATAGGAGAGTCAAAACCAACTAACTACACCTAGGAGATCCTGACGATCCAACCAATCTCTAGAATGCTGACATTGAACCCGCTTGAAGACCGTCCCACCATCTACTAAGATAATGAGATTCCCTTAGGCAATCCTTATGATCCAACCAAGTTAAAAAAACAAACAGGAAATTCACTCGAAGATCATCCCGACGTCTAGCAAGCCAATACGCTCCACCCGACGCTAAGCCACCCTAAACTTCAACCATGAAGTGAGATACAACAATTCTTCACTCCAAGACTCCAAACAACTCCACCTTCCGAGGAACCAAGTTCTAAATTAAGAACTCTCCATCTCACGCATCTGAATCCTTCCCATGTTACCATACTGTGAATCTCTCTCCTCATGTAATCCGGTGAGTACACCCCCACATAATACATATAACGTACACCCTCTTTACACGAAACATTCAAACACATCAACACCATCTTCCGCTTGAGAGGCAAAATTCCTCACCTCTCACACCCTCCAAATCTCACCATCGAAAGATGCACTAAGTCTTTGCCACGAAAGACTCTGGTTTGCCAATGCTCGCAAACCCATTTGCCAATTCTCGCAAATAATAACTCATCCGCCTTCCTTGAACTAGCTACACACACCTCGAATCCATCAAAATCCTACACCTCCTCAATTCTAATTGGCCAATGCATGTGTGCAACTAAACCGAGTCCACATCACCCGTTGTCCTTGTAGGGGGACTTCGATCCATCCCCTCCACTAGTAGGTATTATCTCATCACTATTGTCTACTCTCGGAATGCTAGCACCTAATGTATCCGCTTTGTTCACAAACGAGACATGCCTTTAATGCTCGATCACTTGTGCACACAACTTCCCTATCTTTCTCTAAGTCTGATTTAGACGATACAACCACTCCCTCTCTTCTCCCCTCGATAGGACCATACAATCGCGTGTGAATTTCAAAACTCTACCCGCCACCAACACTAGGCAACCATTAGAATCCGAACGGCTAATGGATATCAAATTCTTTCGCAATGTTGGGACATAGTCCACGCCACCCAAAGTGCGCTCTATCCCATCGAATATCTTGAGTTTCACCATCCCGACACCCTTAACGACAACCTTCTCTCCATTAGCCAAAGACATGGAACCTTTTCCATTTTTAGTGCGAGTCTCAAAATATTTCCTCTTGTAGAAAACGTGATCCGACGATCCTAAATCTAATATCCAATCATATTTGTAAAGAGAGTTAACATTGGAGATTGTGAGAAGTTCTCTAAGTTCATCTTCATAATCCGCACTCGCTACCGCTTCCCTCTCGAAATCAACCTTTCCCTTAACCTTGTCGTTCCATAAAGAACATTCTCGGATCATATGACCCCATTCCCGACACTTGTAACATTTCGAACCTTTACCACCAACACCCATCGATCTAGACCTACTACCGTCATTAAATTCCTGGTTGGGGTTCCTCCCTCCATTTTTCCCAACCCCGTCTCTTAGCGTAAGGCCTTCATTATGGGAATGCCCATCACCTCCACCTTCCTTCTTTCTCATCGTGACATGAGATTGAATATCTTCCACAACCTCATTTCACCGGGGCGTAGACTTCCCAAACATGAGAATGGTCACAAAATGCGTGTATGAATTGCGTAATGATGCAAGCAACAACAATGCTCGATCCTCATCAATGAATTGAACGTCCATTCGGTTCAAGTCATTTATCAAGGCATTAAAAATGTTGATATGCTTCATCATATCCTCACCCTCCCTCATCTCAATCTTGAAGAGTTTCTTCTTGAGGGAGAATTTATTTGACAACGACTTCCCCAAATAAATTTCTTATATATTATCAAACATTCCTTTAGTCCTGATCTCCATTATCACGTTATTCAATACATCATCCGTGATAAGCATATCAATACACGAAGCCACTATTTGATCAATGTCAATCCACTCGGCATTGGTCATGCCTACCAGTCATATCTCTACCCCAACGATGCTAATTGCAACCTCTGTTAGACAAGAACGCCTTGCATTAGTCTTTGGCATAACCCGAAATTGATCTTCTCATCAATAGCCATCATGTCCATCTTCATTGAGCCACTTGATCCATAACTCAGATCGAATCTCTTAGAGCCTCCACTCGTAGAAGTTGATTCTCGAGTACTCTCCACATTTTTCGTCATTTGGAACAAAAATAAAAGCTGTGCCAAAATTGATTCAACCTCAAACCAGAATACCGAGAAAACAATGCAACCAAAGCTCTGATACCACTTGTTATGCTAAAACAGGACTCTCTAGCGACCAAGATGATAAAACTCACTCACGAATTTTATCAAACACTTGGTGTGCGGAAAACACCCAGGATCTTGTTCCATAAATGAACTAGTGCGCAAACTCCAACTCAATTCAACCAAGCATCAATGAAGAGACAATAAGAACATACAAGCAATCATCAAAGCAAAACAACAACGATATACCGTGGTTCACCCAATTTGAAATACATCCGGATTTCTTCTTTCTATAGATAAATGGAGTAACCCAAAGGTTATACACACACACACACACATATAATTTATCTCTCTTAGAAAGTCACTCACAACCTCACAAGAACTCAATCCCCAAATGGGAGCTCTACCTCTTTTTAGCTTTGATAACTCTCAAAATATCTCTCAAACTTGTCCTCTCCCAAAACCTAGAAATAACAATTGTATTTATAGATTTGAGCCAAAATGACAAATTTGTAAATAAACCAAAGCTGAAAAAATGCACAGTACAAAGTTGGAGGCCCCTACCTCAATCTCAGTTCTGCCCCAAACATCATAGGAGAGCCAAAACTGACACATTGCACGTGTGAACATTGTTTGAAGTTATATATGGAATGATATGTAATACATGAATCTCAAATCGACATGAAAATATTTGAATACAAATGATATAGAGTAAGGATAAATGTGTAAACATGTTTCATGTTTATCAAATGTAGTTTATTACAAGTTCAAAATGCTAAGTAAATGAAAGATTTGCATGTTAAAACATGTTGCATGTGTGTTAATTATACTGTATTTACTATTCCAAATGTGATGCAATTGAAAGATATCATTTTACCAATATATGAACGAGTGTTGGAATAATAAAATCTTTAAATACATAGAAAATAAATGATTTAGCAAACCAATTTATCTACCTATTTTCCTTTGAAAAAAGGTGGTGCTAGAAGCAACCAAGAATTTCTAGGTAGGAGTGTAACAATGCTTAGAAATATAGTGAATCTTACTTTAATCTTATACACGTGATGTTAGGCACAAATTCTATGGTTTCCCTTAGCATCACAATTGGAACATGATGTGTTTATTAAAAAAATTGTAACAAGGAATATCTTGTAATTATTTACTTGAATGATTTTTAATGGTTATTGTAGCTCATATTATTTACAAGAAGTTCTCTAATCAAATAATAAATCGTTACACGTGGTTTGATTCTTTTCCCTCTAGTATTGTATTTAGATGTGATTAAAACAATTTCACCTGAAAAATTGAATGAAAGAAATTATAAATGGTCAATTTAGTTAAAAGATAAAAAAATAAATATAAAAAATCAGTTATACATGCGCAAAATAAGCCAGAATTGGTGTTAATAAAATCATTTACCTGAGTTGCTATGTATATGCATATATTATAAATTATTTATGAAGAAAGGGAATCTATTAGAAATAGTTCAGTAAGACATAATGGAACTTTTTTTGATGTCTTGAGAGATATCACCTTTTGATGTCTCCCATGTGTTCAAGTCCAAGTGACACTAGAGAGAATTTTTTTTCTCTATTGTTAATATGCATCCAACTAGTTGCACACATACCTAGCATGGACTAAAAAAATTAAATGTTAAAAAAATCCTCTTTTATAGATAAGCAATTTTTTAATATATAAAAACATTATAGAACTTAAAACAACTTTAATGTTTTTTTATGTAAAAAGTTTTATACATAAAAACGTTAAAAAGCTTTAAAATATTTTTTTTATATAAATTATTTTATATGTAAACTATTTTACGTAAAAACACTTTAAAAACTATTTTATATATAAATATTTTTACATATAAAAATGTTAAAAACTTAAAAAAAATATTTTTTAGTGTTATTTAAATAAACTGTTTTATTTATAAACTTTGTTTAAAAATACTTTCATATAACAAAATATTATTGTAAATGAAAACGTTTAAAGACAGTTTTTAATAAATAAAATATTTTCTAAATAGAATTTTTTTTTTTTTATAAGATAAATTTTTTTTATGACAATTTAATACATGAAAACGTTTTGTTGGGTTCAATGACGAAAAAAATGAAAAAGGTATTTTCTATAAATGATAATGTTATATAATGTTGTTAATATGTTATTAACTCTAACTATAAACAAAATAGACAAAAAACTGTTATTCAATGTTTGGTTATTTAAAAAAACATATTTTTTTATACAAACAGATAACAACTTAAAACACTTTTTTTTCTATAAATAAAATATTAAAAATATTTTTTATTTTATTTAAAAAATTGTGTTGTATAAAATACATAAAAACTCCGTTTTATAAAAAATAGCGTTAAAACTTATATGTTATATATAAAATAGTTTATATAAAAAACAATTTATATATTAAAAAATGATTTTTTTTAACATTTTATATATAAAAAACAGTTTATATATAACAATTTATGGTAAATAGCATTAAAAACAATTGTTTTTAAGCCTTTTAACATTTTTATGTATAAAATACTTTATATAAAAAAAACTTAAAAAACTATTTCTTTTTAAGTTTATAACGTCTTTATATATACAAAAATACTTGTAAAAAGAACTTACATATAAAAAGGATATTAATTTTTTGGTCCATGCTAGGTATGTGTGAATTAGTTGGATGTAGGATTGGTTTTCGGTCGGTTTGGTCGGTAAATAGAGCATACCAATATTATACCAACTTTGAAATCATCAAACCAAAATTACCAGTTTTACCAGCCGGTACACCAACCCATAAATCAAAACCAAACCGTGCGGTACATCGGTAAAATCGATTTTTTACGGTAAAATCAATTTTTCTAAAAATACGATAAATTTCGATAAATTTCTCCTTACGGTAAATTTGGTACTACTCGGTACATAATGGTAATTTTTTGTACCACTTACCGCTAAACCTTTTTATATGCATATTTTAAAAAAAATACAAGAATAACCAACACAATTGTGTCGTCTCCATAACTATATAGAAACATTAAACTCCAAAATAAACATCACAAATTGTAATACAAGTTACACTATTGTCCAAATAACTCGAATAACTATCAACCCGGGACGTCATATTAAATAATAAACCAAAAGGAAAATGTTTTACGTTCTTTATTTCTTGCACTCCCCATTTCTTCATCTACAAAAGAAAATGTGAATATCAACATATTACCAAAAAAATAAAAATTAGTCAAAACCTACAAAAAAATCATGTGTACAAAAAAATTACAAAAAGAGAATACAAAATTGAGTGAACAAGAACTGATTTGATTTTGGGTTATCATCAAAACATTTTATGTTAGTCAAGTTTTGTAAATGACAACTTGCACCCATTCAAAATTTAAAATTGCCTAACAACCCGAATGCTCCTTAAGTAATTTCTCATGTATTTGTATATTTATGCTTCCCTTTCGCTCACTGTTGTGTAGGTTGTTGCACTGACTGGCATTTTTAGTAAGTTCCATTTCGTTCAATTTGGTAAGTTCGATAATATCATTTTGATATTTTCGGTACATTAATTTCAATATTTCATTTCAGTGCGGTGCAATCAATAAATCAGTTTTTAAAATGTTAAAACCCAAACCAATCACAAAAAATTCGATAATTTCGGTTTCGGTAAGTAAAAAATGTAAATCATTACCACTAATTTTCGATACAAAACAGTACGGTACGGTACGGGTTTTTATCGTACCGCGAAAACCCCTAGTTGGATGCATATTAATAATAAAAAGATAATTTTCTTTTGGGTACCACTTGGACTTCAAAACATTGAAATTACATTTTACTTATTCTTCGGGAAAATATTTTAATTTTAACAAACAAAATGTTGAATTTAAGGAATGTAGGATCCACATGTGAGTTATGTGCCTCAAGGACTAGAAAATATGGAGAGTAGATATAAAATTGAAAAAGCAAAAACTTGAAGTTCCTTTACCTTTTTTATTGTCTTCAAGTGGGTAAATTCAAAGTAATTAGAATTTTTTACATCTACATATGACTCTAAAACCAATTTCCGATATCAGATATTTATCGTGAATAATAATAGAGGGATCTTTTTTTGTGAACCTTTTTCGTCACCTTGTTGATGTGCCAAATATACATTGAGTGTTGTTTCAAATAGATCTATGTGAATTGGAAACACCATCCAATGTATGTTTGACATATCAAACGAGTACCAAAAAAGTCTAAAAAAGAGGTTTTCCAAATATTAATAGCCTTCATGAAATTGCAAAATTGATATATTTTCACTAAGAAACCCATATGATAAATCTACCAATAATTATTATACGTAAAAGAATGTATATGGAGTCAAAATCAGTAGTTCCATATATATCTTAGGCAAAAAAACATTCAAAATATTTCTTCACATCTCATGTATAGATAGATCTTAAATCATAAAAAACATAAACAAAATTATGTATAGAGAGAAGGACAAAGAGAAGGTACAGATGATACTCGTGAAGTAAAATATCAACTTTAGTAAAACGGGAAGAACATTAGACTAATTCTATGCCGACTCGCGAATTCGACTTATTTTGTACGACCCACTAATGTGTCGTGTCTGTATTGGTTCGTTTTTTGGATTCACTGGGAAAGACCTCGAAAACGAACCAATATAGATCCGACACATTAATGAGTCACACAAAATGAGTCGAATTCATGTGTCTGCCTAGAATTAAGGGGCTTATACCAAATAGTCCCTTGAACTTTTTTTAATACATGTACAGTTCAAGCCTTTTTATTTTGCACCAAAAAGTCTTTCACCATGCGAAAAAAGCTTTACCATGTCGCTGGCGCACACCTTTAAAGATAAGAGAATAAGGGACTTTTTGGTACAAAATAAAAGGCTTAGACTAAATGAGTATTAATAAATATTTGAGGGACTTTTTGATATTTGACCCTAGAATTAAACCCAAAATTACTTGATTTAAAGTCATAAAAAACAAAAGGAATTAATTTCAAACACTTTTAAGTCTAAAAACCAGGAAAACCTCCTTGACCCCCTCAAAAAATAAACCTAATCTAATTTAAACCAAAAAAATCTTGAATGAAAGAACTCTAGTCTTGAACATTAAAAATGAGACTTAAAAGGAAACACAAAAATTAAACCCCAAAACCCTCCCTGCTTCTCAACCTCGGTGGAGTGAACCCAAAACCATATTTCAAAAAATCCAAAAGAAAACTCAACTTAACGAAACCCAAGAAAACCTATTTTGAAACAATAAAACGAAATTAAACAAATAAAAAATACGCAAAGACAATACATACAAAGCTTTCATTGAAAAAGGTGATTCTATCAATACATTCTTTCTTTTTTGATACCATAGCCTCTCACATAATTAATGCTATTAGTATTTCGATTTCTAATTTTTTTTTATCATTATATATGTATGCGTGAATGTCTGGGACACTAGCACCCTCAAAATATCCAGTCAACTCCATGTTATTCATGTCATATAGGATCTTTTTATGTTTTTTGAAACAATTTGTATGTCTGTTAACTAATACTGTTTTGTTAATCATAAATTTGAATACGAATCATAAGGTTGTATCATGAATAAAACAGTTTTGACATGAATTCAGGATGTTTATCTTCATGTAATCACAGAACCGAAAATTCCTTATAATTATGATTTAAAAAAACTGACCTTTGTCCATTGTTGTTGAACGGATTAAAATGAATTGAATGCTCCTTTCTTGAATAGCCTGGAATATGAGAAAAATGAATTTCGGATTTTCTCTCCCTCCTTAGAAACAATGTGTATTGAGATGACTCTAGATGGTGTAGAGGTCTCTATTTATAAGGGGAAGAGGGCCGGAATCCTAGTGGTGGTGGGACTCTTTTCAAGTCTCCCACTAATGCCACTAACCATCACGTGACTAATGGATAAGGTTTACCCAAATATTTTAATATCTTTATTTATCACATTCCTAATTAATTATCTGACATTTATTAAAACCACATAAATGGGAAATTCGGAATTTAATACAATTGAAATTAAATAATTAATTTCGTCACTAACATTAATTTCCAACAGTCTCCCACTTAGTCTTAATAATTCGTATAATTAAATTAGGTATCATAAGGTGCACAATCATTGATAAATTTTGCTAAATCAAATGATTCACGGATGCGAGTCATGGCGGTTCCATGCTATTCAAGAGCATGGTTCCTTCCATGTACGACAACACCAATGTTTCATTCAACTAGCCTTTAATATTGGGTATCAAAATGGCCTCATAATGTTCTTTTAAATAAGAACTATTTTTGTCAACAATAATTCATAATTATATGCATGCATTCACAAAAGACAGAAATAATAGAAATCAGAAACACTTTTATTGAATTCAAGTAATAGTGTCAAACAACTAAGCCAAAATAGCAATCATAGTCCAACTAATCGAGGCCCATCTCTTTGACATGTTCCATAAAGGTCTTCGGAGATAGTCCTTTTGTAAGAGGATCTGCTACGTTATCACGCGTACTAATGTGATCAATTGACACTCTTTGTTTCTGAACTTCTTCTTTTACTGATAGGTATTTCATCTCAATATGCTTAGCAGCCTTAGTATACCTATCATTCTTCGAGAAGAAGACTGCTGCGACATTATCAAAATAAATTTTCAGCGGCTTTGATATTGACCCCATAATTCTAAGTCCTGAAATAAAGTTTCGCAGCCATAATCCATGATTTGTAGCTTCAAAGCAATCTACGTACTCAGCCTCCATAGTAGATGACGCTTTGCTTAGCACTTTTCCATGAAACGGCTCCTCCATCCATAAGGAAGACATAACCCGAAGTGCTCTTCCTACTGTCAAGGCATCCCCCAAAATCTGAGTCTGAATAACCAATCACCTCAAGGTGATCAGTCTTCCGATATGTGAGCATGTAATCCTCGGTCCCTTGCAGGTACCTCAGAACTTTCTTTGCAGCTTTCCAATGGTGAATCCCCGGATTGCTTTGATATTTGCCTAGCATCCCAACGGCAAAACTGATATTCGGTCTAGTACAAACTTGTGCATACAACAAGCTCCCTACGAGCGAAGCATAAGGCATGCCTTTCATGTGCTCCCTTTCTAAATCACTTCTGGGGCATTGACTTAAGCTGAACTTACCCCCTTTCTGAAGTAGAACATTAATTGGATTGCAACTTTGCATGCTAAATCTTTCTAAAACTTTGTTAATGTAAGCTTTCTAAGACAATCTTAACATTCCTCGTGATCTATCCCGAGATATTTCTATCCCGATCACGAAGGATGCCTCACCTAAATCTTTCATTTCAAAGTTTTTAGAAAGGTACTTCTTGGTTTCACTTAATAAACCAAGATCACTGCTGGCGATAAGTAAGTCATTAACATATAGTACTAAAAACATAAACTTACTCCCACTGAGCTTCAGGTATATGCACCGATCAACAGTTTTTTCCTTAAACCCAAAGGATGTAATGGTATCGTGATACTTAATGTACCATTGACGAGAAACTTGTTTTAGACCATATATTGACTTCTTCAACATACATACCATGTTTTCCTTTCCTTCCTTTATGAATCCTTGTGGCTGTGCCATGTAGACTTCTTCTTGTAAACTCCCATTTAGAAAAGCTATTTTTACGTCCATTTGGTGCAACTCCAAATCATAATGAGCCACCAACGCTAATATGATTCTCAACTAGTCCTTATTTGAAACTGGAGAGAAGGTCTCATTATAATCAATGCCTTCTCGTTGATTAAAACCTTTGGCAACAAGTCTAGCTTTATGTCGTTCGATATTGCCTTTTGAGTCAAGTTTGGTCTTAAAGATCCACTTGCACCCAACTCATTTTTGTCCTTCTGGCAATTAGACCAACTCCCAAACTTTATTGTCATTCATAGATTTTATTTCTTCATTCATGGCATTAATCCATTTATCGAAATCATCACTATTTACAGCTTTTTTATAAGAAACTGGATCATTAATATTCCCTAAGTTAAGTTCGGTCTCTTGAAGGTATACCACATAATCATCCGGAATTGTCGATCTCCTTTCTCTTTGATATCTTCTTAATGGCACTTACTGCTTCAAAAGTTTCATCGGTTATAGTCTCATTATGTGGTTGTTCAGTTGGTTGATCATTCACTTGTTGTTCATTGTTATTGATTGGGTCAATGACCGGTTCAACAACTACATTCGGAACAACAGGTATGTTATGTACTCTGGGTATAGGAATTTGTACCCTGACTTCTTGAATGATTACCTCCCTTTCTTTTATACTCTCACTTACTTCACCTTCTTCAATGAATTTAGCATTTCCAGTTTCTATGATTCTAGTTGTATGATTTGGACAGTAGAATCTATATCCCTTGACTTTTCTGGATACCCTATAAAATGACAAGATAATGTCATAGGATCCAATTTCTTTTCATGAGGGTTATAGATTCTAGCTTCCGCTGGGCAGCCCCACACATGTAAATACCTTAAATCGGGTTTCCATCCTTTTCAAAGTTCAAAAGGGGTTTTTGAAACTGACTTACTAGGAACCCTATTTAATATGTTTACAACGGTTTTTAATGCAGGTGTCCACAAAAATGTAGGCAATTGGGTCCTACTTATCCTACTTCTTACCATTTCTATAAGGGTACGATTACGTCTTTCAGCTACACCATTCTGCCAACGTGATCCTGGCATTGTGTATTAGGCGCAAATACTTAATTTTTCAAGGAGTTTAGCAAATGGGATAGGGTGTTGCCCTGACTCATCATATCTACCATAATATTCGCCACCTCTATCAGACCTAATAATTTTCACCTTTTTGCCTAGTTGCCTCTCAACCTCATTAATGTATATTCCAACGACGTTCACAGACTAAGATTTATCATGCAACATGTACAAAATGCAATAACGTGAAAATCATCTATAAAGGTGATGAAGTATTTTTCTCCACCAATGGATGGAATATCAAAAGGTCCACATATATCTGTATGTATTATTTCAAGTAGCTGGGTGCTTCTTGTGGCTCCTTTCTTTGTATGTTTGGTCTGTTTTCCTTTAATACAGTTCACACATACATCATAATTGGCCCAATCCAGGTTATGGAGTATTCCATCTTTAATGAGCCTTTCAATTCTCGGCCTAGATATGTGCCCTAATATTTTATGCCACAAATAAGCAGATTTTTCATCATTAAGTGTACGTTTCGTACCAACATTAGGATGCAGGGTCACAAGGGTTTTAGAAAAATTCTTTTCAAGATTTAATCGATATAAACCATCTAATAAAAAAACCAAAACCAACATTATTAGAATTTTTAATCAAACCAAAACCATTGTTCTTACATTCAATTGCAAAACCATCTAAAGCGAGTTTAGAAACATAAATTAAATTCCTAGAAACTCTAGGAACATAAAAAGTTTCTTGTAAATCTAAAATAAATCCAGTGCTTAAAATCAGGCAAAAGACTCCAATAGCTTCTATTTTAGCCTTTGCCTTATTATCCATGTAGAGAAAATGCTCATTTGGATTTGTTTTACGGATCGAAATGAAGCCCTGCATCGAATTAGAAACGTGACACATAGAACCAGAATCAATCCACCAAGTGTTATAAGGAGTGTTAATAAAGTTTGATTCGAAACAAACATAAATAAAGGGCTTACCCTTTTTCTCGAACCAGGCCTTTCGTTTATGACAATCCTTATGGAAATGGCCATTCTTTTTATAGAAGTGACACTTGTCGTTCTTTTCCTTCTTCACAGTAGCAGTTGATGGTTCAGCTTGATAAGATGGCCCAGGACCTTTCTTAATGCCCTTGCCGAACTTCTTCTTAAAACCAGCTCCTTTGACTGTATATTTTGCCACCTGTCCCTTAGTCACATGGCCATTATGTTGCTTAAGCCTTCCTTCCTCCTGTACCAACATTCTTTGCAAATCATTTACATTCCACTTGTCTTTTATAGTGTTGTAATTGATTTGAAAAGGCCCATACTCAGGAGGTAGGGAGTTTAGGATGAATTGGACGAGAAAAGACTCATCCACTGTCATGCCCAAAACTCTAAGTCTAGCAGCCACATTGGTCATTTCTATAATGTGCTCATTCATCGTTCGAGTACCCATCGAACCTTATAGTGGTCAGGTCAGTCATCAGTTTCCCATCAAGGGATGTATCAGCAGTGCGAAAGCGTTCCTTAATGTTGTTCAAATACTCTTTCGCTTTCGTAGTTTCAGGTAGGGAAGTCTTAATGTTAACAGCAACACACATTCGCATAAACATTACGGCCAACCTATTGGATCGAGACCATGCTTCATGGACAACAATTTCATCCTCGCTACTGGTATCAGTAATAGCAGCGGGTTCATCACACATAATTGCCATGTCCAGGTCAAGAACCCCTAAGCTGAACTCAATTTGCTCATTCCATTCAGGAAAATTAGTTCCATCAAATTTGGAATAGGAATGAGCTTGCGAATACAGGTTAAGGGGAACTGCAATTAATAACAATGTTCACAAATTAAATTTTCACACACAACAAAAATTGCAAGGGTCGAATATTGAATTGTTGACTAAAGGTTTCGGCATATTTCATTTACAATCTGAATATCACGGAATCTGTATTAATCATCACATAATGTTTAGATTTGTAAAGATATATTACCCTATAATTCATTTATCACGGTCCCATAATTTTTGCATCTGTGTTTGTTGCCTAAACATTTAATACCATGATTAATGGACTTAATGTCAACTATTCTGTTTTTACAAAAAACTAGTTCTAATGTTGTTCAATTCAGATATTAGCATGTGTTGCGCTTCAATCCAATTTTAGAACTGACATTAGAATAAGTCTTTAATGAATGTAAGTATATTATTCGTACATGCAGTCTCAGCCTGTGTTTGGCCTTTGACTTAACTCAAATGAATAATTGTTTACATGTCTCAACTTAAATATAGTTAATCATGCCTTAATATTAACTATAATACGTAATCTATCAATTTTCTGCAAAGATTTATAAGCCCCGAGATTTTTTCCTAAAATGGCAAAAACGGGATTTTGAGGGCCTTAATGACGTCAAAACGCAAAAGTAAGGTGGTGCCCATTGTTTGCAATAGGTTTTGTTTATTTCGACGTTTCCAGTCGACCATGTCAGTTTTCTAAAATTCCGAGCAAGTTTTGACCCTTCATTCTCACCAGTGAGTATTGGCGACAGAAGAAAAACATCACAGAAAATCTCAGACACACTTTAAGAGCGGATTTAATGACAGAAATAAGACGTCGCAGAAGGTCTCAGGCACAAAAGCAATTCCGTTCTTAATATCATAACAAAAATTCGAATTAACATATGTACGATTATCATATTGCTTAAAAATTTTCAGATTTCCAGAAAAACAAAATTTCCAGATTTTCAAAAGAATTTTTTTTTCCAGATTTCCAGATTTAACAAAAATTCCAGATTTAACAAAAATTCCAGATTTAACAAAAATTCCAGATTTCCAGATTTATCAAAATTCCAGATTTCCAGATTTTTAAAAGATCATAAATCAGAATATTATAAAGGAGTTTTCATTAATGGAAAACATAAGATTATAAACCGCAAGCTCTGATACCACATGTTAACTAATACTGTTTTGTTAATCATAAATTCGAATATGAATCATAAGGTTGTATCATGAATAAAACAGTTTCGACATGAATCCAGGATGTTTATCTTCATGTAATCACAGAACCGGAAATTCCTTATAACTATGATTTAAAAAAACTAACATTTGTCCATCGTTGTTGAACGGATTAAAATGACTTGAATGCTCCTTTCTTGAATAGCCCGGAATATGAGAAAAATGAATTTTAGATTTTCTCTCCCTCCTTAGAAATAGTGTATATTGAGATGACTCTAGATGGTGTAGAGGTCTCTATTTATAAGGGGAAGAGGGCCGGAATCCTAGTGGTGGTGGGACTCTTTCCAAGTCTCCCACTAATGCCACTAGCCATCATGTGACTAACGGATAAGGTTTACCCAAATCTTTTAATATCTTTATTTATCACATTCCTAATTAATTATCTGACATTTATTAAAACCACATAAATGAAAAATTCGGAATTTAATACAATTGAAATTAAATAATTAATTTCGTCACTAACATTAATTTCCAACAATGTCTTCTAATATAAACTCAAAATATCTGAAACTGTCAGTAAACTCATATTTTGTTTCTCTACTGGAGAAGGTGTATTATGAACTTGTTTCATTTCCAGTATTTTTCACGTGTAAAGTCAATCACGGCTGAGAGAAATCCCACGATAATATCATATCGATAATGTCATTTTGGCTTGGACGTGTGAAATTAAGACTTTTTAGAAAGTCTTTTGTGGCCATCTTCTTCTTACAGTTGAAAATAATTGGCTTGTTTGCAAACACGTTCTCTCTATTTAAAGATTTTCCCCTTTGCTACAAAAAATCATAATCAGAGTTATTTGCTTCGCCCTAGTCATAGAAAAGTATTATTTGCTCTTACAAATGAGAAACTCAGTGGGGATTTATCCCTTCATCTTGGTGTTGTTGGTCATCCTTCCAAATAATCAATTAGTTTATTCCATGCCATCATCTCCTCCCTATAATCATTCGTGCCCTTATGACCAAAGCCTTGCATTGCTTCAATTCAAGCATATGTTTAGCATAAATAGTAGTATTGCTTCTTTTCTTTGCGAGTCCAGTGGCCAACCGAAGACGATGTCTTGGAAGACTGATACAGATTGCTGCACATGGGACGGAGTCATATGCCATGGGCTGACGGGTCACGTGATTGACCTCGACTTGAGTTGCCGCCAACTTTGGGGATATATCCCTTCCAACACCACCACCCTCTTCCAGCTTTCTCACCTCAAGAGACTGAACCTTGCTCAAAACAATTTCCAATTCTCTCGGATCTCGCACCAATTCTTGGGCCAGTTTGCTTCCACTTTAACACATCTCAACCTTTCTGGCTCTGCATTTTCGGGCCAGATTTCCTCAGAAATCTCCCATATGTCCAAATTGGTTTCACTTGATCTCTCTGGCCATGGCTATAAAGACGTCCAACTCGGAAGCCACAATTTCAAAATGTTACTTCAAAACTTAACCCAGTTAAGACAACTTTCTCTTTCAAGGATTAACATCTCTTCAACTGTTCCCTTGAATTTGTCTTCTTCTCTAACATCACTCAATCTTTCTGGTACTGGACTGTACGGGAAATTACCAGATTCAATTTTTCATCTACCTATCTTGCTAACACTCGACTTATCTCGCAACTCTGGGCTCACTGGTCCATTTCCAGAGGTTAATGTGAGCGCCCGTAGCAGTAGTAGTAGTCCTCTCAGGTCGTTGGATCTTTCATGGACGAGTTTACATGGAGAATTACCAGATTCAATCGATTATTTCAAGTCTTTAAAGCAATTGAAACTTTTATATTGCAAATTCTCCGGGTCCATTCCGAGATCGCTCGGAAACCTTACGCAGTTAGCTCAATTGGACATCGTAGGCAACAATTTCAGGGGACAGATTCTATCCACACTCTCAAATCTCAAACACCTGACTTTCTTAGACTTCTCAGGAAACAATTTCAGTGGAGAGATTCCTAACAATTTCACTGAAATTTCACATAATCCACTGCCCGGGCCCCTTCCCTCCAACATAGCTGGGTTTCCCAGACTAGGTTATCTCGACTTCAGCTCTAACTCATTCAGCGGGACAATACCTTCTTGGTTGTTTGCTCTTCCATCATTGACGACTTTGTATCTCTACTCCAATCGGTTCACTGGAAAAATTCCTCAGATCCAATCAAAGTCACTGGAGACTATTGATTTGACGGACAATAACCTACATGGACCCATTCCACAATCGTTTTCAAAACTTGTGAACCTAACTAATCTCAGTCTCAGTCTTTCCGGGAACAATTTTTCTGATACTATGGAGCTTGACATGTTTTCAAATGTCAAAAACCTTAGGTCTTTTAATATTTTTTGCAATGGACTATCTGAGATCACCACCACTACCAAGATCGATGTAACATTTCCCCAACTGCGGTATTTGGGGTTGACGTCTTGCAAGATGAAGGAGTTCCCACATTTGTTTAAAGACAGTACAAATCTCCAAATAGTTGACCTATCCGACAACCAAATTCATGGCCAACTCTCTAATTGTCTGATATATATATATATATATATATCCAAACCTCTTTTTTGGATATTATCTTGTTTTTAACGGTCCGCGCCAGCGGCATCCAATCCCCACCACCACCCGCTCCCTTTGTCGGAGCTCCAACAACCTTCATCAGAGCTCTGATTTGAGGTGACATGGGATGCCGATGTAACATTTTCACAAATAGTTACATTTATTATTTGTGAAAATATTACAAATATAAACCTAACCCAATGCTACCCCTACTCACCTCAAACTGGAGCTCCGGTGGATCCAAACCCCATTTATTCAATATTCTCTTATTTCCTAAGGTTCGCGCCAGCGACACTCCATGTCACCCCAAATCAGAACTCTGATGAAGGTTGTTGGAGCTCCAACAATTGGGGTTGGTGGTGGTCGGGATTAGATACCGCTAGCGCGGGCCGTTAAAAATAAGACAATATCAGAAAAAAGAGGTTTGGATCCACACACACACATATATATATATAGACTGTGTTATAACACAGAAAATGTTACCGTTTGTAAAAATGTTATAGATATAAACCTAACCCAATGTCACCCCTACTCACCCCAAATCGGAGCTCCGGTGGATTCAAACTCCATTTATCTAATATTCTCTTAATTTCAGAGGTTCGCGCCAGCGGCACCCTATGCCACTACTATCCACACAAATCATAGCTCTGATGAAAGTCATTGAAGCTTCGACAATGGGGGTGGGTAGTGGTGGGGATTAAATGTCGTTAGCGTAAACCTTTAAAAATATGGTAATTTTGAAAAAAAAGAGGTTTGGATCTACCGTGTATATATATATATATATATATATATATATATATATGTTTATATATGCTCCTATTTTTAAAGTTCTGTGCCACCGGCATCTAATGCCACCCCTACTCACCCCAAATCGGCGCTCCAGAGGATCCCGATCCCATTTATCCAATCTTATCTTCAAAGGTCCGCGCCAGCGGCACCCTATGATACTCCGGTGGATCCAAAACCCATTTATTCAAAAGTCTCTTATATTCAAAGGTCCGCGCCAGTGGCACCACATGCCACCCTTACCCACCCCAAATCAGAGCTCTGACGAAGGTCGTTGGAGCTCAAACAATGGTGGTAATGATTGGATACCGACCTTTAAACATAAGGTAATTTTGAAAAAAGAGGGGTTGGATCCACCCTGTATATATATATACTGTGTAATATTACCACAGTAAATGTTACTATCTATTTGTGAAAATGTCACATATATAATACTATTTCATATTCTAGTGCATACAGTAAAGTTTACTGTTTGTGTAAATTTTTTTCTTTAAAATTTTATAGTGTTCATAGATCTTGTTTGATAGATCTCGTCGAGCAGATTTCAAAAATAGTAATTTTGCGAAAAACGGATTTGTGAATCAAAAGTTATGATCATTTGAAGATTAAAAAAAAATTCAACCACTTATGTAACTTCCTCAAGGAAGTTACGGATGGTTGGTTTTAAAAGGGTAAAATTGTGAAAAAAAATTCCAAAAAATTAAGAATAGGACTTATATGTAAGGGGAAAATATGATGGGACTAGAATGTCTAAAAGAAAGTCTAATAGGATTTAAACGTGAATGCCCCTTAACGAAACCCAAGAAAACCTATATCGAAACAATAAAATTAAATTAAACAAATAAAAAAATACGCAAAGAGAATACATACAAAGCTTTTATTGAAAAAGGTAATTCTATCAATACATTCTTTCTTTTTTGATACCATAGCCTCTCACATACAAAGAGAGAAATATTATATATGTATGCGTGAATGTCAAAATATCTAGTCAACTTTATGCCATCCATGTCACATAGGACTTTTGTATGTTTTTGCAAAATACTAATTGGCTAAAGCAACTGGAAATAAAAATTGAGAAATGGATAAAACAGTAAATGTTAAATGTATGTTTTGCTACAGCACTCAAAACATCTTGAAAGTGGCACTAAACTCATATTTCGTCTCTTTGCGGGAGAACGTGTATTATGAACTTACTGGTCTCAATAATTTCATTTCTACGTGTATTATGAACTTGGTGTGAATCACGGCTGAGTCAATGGAGAAATCCAACGCTAATATCATTTCAATAATGCCACTTTTGTTTGGAGGTGTGATTGGGGTCATCTTCTTCTTACTTACTTGTCAATTGAAAAGACTTGGGGAAGCTTTTGGGGCCATCTTCCCCTTTCTGCTGAAAATTAAATAATGGCTAAGTCTCTCTCTATTTAAAGATATTCCCCTTTGCTACAAAGAATCAGAATCATTTCCTCTTACAAATGGGAGACTCAGTGTGGTGTTATCCCTTCAATTTGGTCTTGTTTGTCATCCTTCCACATCATCAATTAGTAGTGTATTCCATGCCAACATCTCCACCCTATAATCATTCGTGTCCTCATGACCAAAGCCTTGCCTTGCTTCAATTCAACCAAATGTTTACCATAAATAGTGTTGCTTCTTACGACTGCGAGTCCAGTGGCCAACCGAACACGTTGTCTTGGAAGAGCGATACAGATTGCTGCACATGGGACGGAATCACATGCCATGGACTGACGGGTGACGTGATTGAGCTCGACTTGAGTTGGAGCCAGCTTTTGGCATATATCCCTTCCAACACCACCACCCTCTTCCACCTTTCTCACATCAAGAGACTCAATCTTGCTCACAACTATTTCCGACCCTCTCGGATCTCGCACCAATTCTTGGGCCAGTTTACTACCACTTTGACACATCTCAACCTCTCTCACTCTGGATTTTTGGGCCAGATTTCTTCAGAAATCTCCCATATGTCCAAACTGGTTTCGCTTGATCTCTCTACCTATGATGACATCCAACTCGGAAGCCACAATTTCAAAATGCTACTTCAAAACTTAACCCAGTTGACACAACTTTCTCTTTCGAGGATTGACATCTCTTCAACTGTTCCCTTGAATTTGTCTTCTTCTCTAGCATCACTCGATCTCTCTTATACTGGACTGTACGGGAAATTACCAGATTCAATCGGCTCTTTCAAGTCTTTGAATTATCTGGATCTTTCATACACGAGTTTACACGGTGAATTACCAGATACAATCGGCTATTTGAAGTCCTTAAAGGAACTGAAATTGTATGACTGTGAATTCTCAGGGTCCATTCCGAGATCGCTCGGAAACCTTACGCAGTTGGCTCACTTGGACGTCAGACACAACAATTTCAGTGGACAAATTCCATCTACACTCCCAAATCTCAAGAACCTGGCCTACTTAGACTTCTCAGATAATAATTTCATTGGAGAGATTCCACTACACCAAAATGGGCAAATTGTCACCTTTCAGCCGGCCAGCCTTGTCAAGGTCATTGACCGTGATAAAAAAACACGCGTTTTATGTCACGGTCATTGACCTTGACACGACCGTGACAATGTTCGCAGCAAAAACCCTATCCCCCTTCTTTTTTCCCTCCCGCGCTGTTCCCTCCATCTCTCTCTCTCTCTCTCGACGCTGCTCTCTCTCTCTCTCTCTCTCTCTCTCTCTCTCTCTTCCATTTATATATATATTTGTGTGTATATTTATGTGTGTATGTGTATATATATATGTGTGTATGTGTGTGCGTGGAGGGGGGCAGGGGGTGGGGGGTGGGGCGGGGTGGGGCAGGGTGGGGGAGGGGGTGGGGGGCAGGGGGTGGGGTGGGGTGTGTGTGTGTGTGTGTGTGTGTGGTGTGTGTGTGTGTGTGTGGTGTGTGTGTGTGTGGTGGTGTGTGGTGGGGGAGGGGGTGGGGTGGGGTGGTGTGTGTGTGTGTGTGTGGTGGTGTGTGGTGGGGGAGGGGGTGGGTTGGGGTGGGGTGTGTGTGTGTGTGGTGGTGTGTGGTGGGGTGGGGTGTGTGTGTGTGTGTGTGGTGGTGTGTGGTGGGGGAGGGGGTGGTGGAGGGAGGCAGGAGGTGGGGTGGGGTGGGGTGTGTGTGTGTGTGTGGTGGTGTGTGGTGGTGGAGGAGGTGGTGGAGGGGTGGGGTGGGGTGGGAAATCATATGAAATGCATTCAAATTATTTTTGTAGCACTAAGGGAATAAATGAAAATGAATTGAAACTATGAAATTGTTATGGAATATAATAAATTTGGAACTATTGTCTTTTCAACCATCCAATAAAAGTTTTCCTTCATGGAATGTTAGAATTGTTTCTAGGATAATAATCCTACTATAAGATAATTGCTCAAAATAAATATTAAATAATAATTACTAAGATATCAATTTAAATAAAGTCTTAATAACCTAACCAAAAGAAATAAAATAAAATATCAAATAAATTATCATCCACCTCATAGACATTCCCTACCAATCATTTTAAGATAATTTTTTCCTTATAAAGATAAATACCTTTGATTGCAAAGCATGCACTTGTATTATTATTATACAACATATATTATTTCGACGTGTAATTCTAAAATCTCACCTGGTTTTGTATACTATTTTTAAAATCATACTATCAATTCACGAGACACTAAACAAGAAAGAGGGAATATTAATTTGGAAATGCTTGTTTTTCTTTCTAGAGACCCCTGTCGTCAAAACTTGGTAGTGTTCGAGTGTGTTTTTATCACTAAATTATTATTTCACTAACAAATACTCCTTATATCCTAGATTAAGAGTCCATATTTAATTTTTGTACTTACTAATAATACACTTAATCAATGGCTAGGATTAACCCTTATTCACTATCATGAAATTTGGTTAATTGATTATTTAAAAAAAAAAAGCAAAAGTAGACTAACATATATACACAACACTAAAAGTAGACATCAATTTTATAAATAATTGATATTTTCATTCAAAATAAATATTTCATTCAAAAATATTGGATAATAATTGATATTTTCATTTAAATTGATAATAATTTTATTCATGAAATTAATTCAATTAGGTAAAACCCATGATAATGAAATTTATGCTACAATTATAATTATCTCATGTCATAATTTTATTGATAAACAATATATGTAGTTGTCACGGTCGTGGTGGGGGGAGGGGTGGGGGTGGGGTGGGTAGGGGTGGTGTGTGTGTGTGTGTGTGTGTGTGTGTGTGTGTGTGCGTAGGTGTGCGTGTGTGTGTGGCGGGGGGAGGGGGTGGTGTGTGTGTGTGTGTGTGTGTGCGTAGGTGTGCGTGTGTGTGTGGCGGGGGGAGGGGGGCATGGGGTGGGGGTGGGGCACCCATTTAATAACTCTTTAAATATTTGGAAAAAACATACTATTACAAAATTGAAACGAAATGGTATTGACGGAACTTACACATACGTTATAATATAGACGAGACATTTTTTTATCTGTACTATTAATTCAATTAGGTAAAACGAAATGTGTACTATTAACATTTTTTTTTTATCTGTACTAATAACATTTTTTTTACAGCAAAAATGTGTCCTTCAGATGTTAGGGCGAAGATGATGATGCTGTTTATGATGATGTCGTCTGGGTTCGGTGGTAGCGGAGGCGACGAGGGCTCCTCCGCCCCTAGGCTCCCCAAATATGGAAAATTTGGGATTACCGTCGAAAACAAGTCGGAGCTTTTAGCGAGATCCCTCGAGCTGCTAAAGACGGTCATCGGCCCGGGGTTTATGAGTTGGAAGGAGGTGCCGTATGAGCTCAAGTTAGCTGTTTGGGCGGCACTACAGGTAATATTTATATGAATATTTCAATTTATATTT
This sequence comes from Sambucus nigra, assembly GCA_949130495.1. Taxonomy (NCBI): domain Eukaryota; kingdom Viridiplantae; phylum Streptophyta; class Magnoliopsida; order Dipsacales; family Adoxaceae; genus Sambucus; species Sambucus nigra. The sequence goes on from CASBWL010000029.1 coordinate 2,526,141, forward strand.
ATATTTATATTTATATTTATATTTATATTTATATTTATATGAATATGAATATTTCAATTTCAATTTCAATTTCAATTTCAATTTCAATTTCATATTTATATTTATACTTATATTTATATTTATATTTATATTTATTCGCAACTAACATTGTATTTGTTGGACAGGAACAATTCAACTTGGATCCAAAGCTACGCGATTCCGTCTTGGAGGAGTTGAGGGAGCAACACAAGACGTGGAAGAAAAATATGCGGACACGGTACTTTGGGAAAGACCGAGAGTCCATTATACAATGGCGCGGATCCGTCCCGCCCAAGGAGCCGATCTCATTGGCACAATGGCAAAAGTTCATTGACAATGAGATCGAGGATCGACAATTGGCATCTCGCCAATCGGGGAGGGAAAATCGGGCTAAAAAGACGGACGTGCACTACTCCGGCCGGACCTCTTACGCTGAGGTGGAGCATAGGATGCAGGTAAGATTTAATTTATCTATAACTACGGAAATATATTATTGGATATTATTTTACTTTGCGGGGCCGATACTAATTTTACTTTACTTTATTTTATTTCAGGGGGTAGGGAGTGGGCCAGGGGGTAAGCCACATAGGCTCGATACTTATGTGGCTCTTCGGACGAAGAAGGGGAAGGACAAGGAGGTGTCCCCGAGCGTCGCAGCCACGATTGTAAGTAATCCGACAGTTTAATTATTGTTAATTACGTTATAATTTTTTAGTTTACTTATTTTACTAATCATGTGCTTTTTGTCGTTTCAGGCAAAGCTTAAGGAAGTGCATGAGTCGCAGTCTGATGCAGACAAGGCATCTTTGTCCACAGACGCACTCAGCCAAGTGCTTGGCTCTGATCGCAAGGGGAGGACAAGGGGAGTGAGCTCGCGGGTGGCCAAATCTAGGATCATCGGATTGGAGACGAGCGACACCGGCTTGGCTCGAACGGTGGATTCACACGACGCGAAGCTGTCCCGTTTGGAGGCGACGGTCGAAGATATGTACGCATTCATGAAGCGTACATTGGGTGGAGACCGTAAAGGGAAAGGGAAAGGGAAAGGGAAGGAGAAGGCGGTGGAGGAGGAGGTGCGGGAGGACGAGGAGGTGCGGGAGGACGAGGCGCAGGATGACGAGGATGTGGACCTCGCTGCTTCATCACCGACACGTTCGTACTTCGACGATCCACTTCCCTATTTGACGCCCTCCAACAGACCATTATCGACAATTGGTTGGCCGAGCGTGTTCATATTGGACATATTTGATGGCCAGCGGATAGGGCGGGGGTTGAGGGACCCGAATATCGTCGAGGGTGGAATAGTCCATGGACGTGTGCTTCAACAGATGGAGTCCAGGGTGCTCGTCACGCATGTCATACCCGGGAAGGAGAACTCCCTATTGTGGTTGCGCGAACAATGCGGCACGACGTATATTAGTGGGTGCGTCAATTCGTATGTCGTGTGGCCTACTCACCTCCTCAGTTTTATCCAAGACATGTAGTAACATTATTTTCTAGTTTGTCCATTTTAATTATATTTGGATTATATCGTCATGTATATTATTTTTACTTTGAAGATTTGGATTATACTGTCATGAATATATATTTGCATTATCTTTAGTTTTTGTTGGATATATGATGTTTGGAACAGGTACAACGTTGCTATAACAAGTACAAATATACTGCTGGGCAGTGGCAGTGGCCATACTGCCCAGCAGATTTTTTTTAAATTCTGCCCAGAATTGTCACGGTCATTGACCGTGACAAGTCCGTGACAACATTTGTCACGGACTTGTCACGGTCAATGACCGTGACAATTTTTTTAAAAAAAGGGTCACAGCTTTGTCACGGTTATAAACCGTGACAAACGTGTCACGGTCATTGACCTTGACACGACCGTGACACAAAACGCGAGTTTTTTGTCAAGGTCAATGACCGTGACACGACCGTGACAAAAAAAGTTGTCTCGCCTCGAAATGTCACGGTCATTGACCTTGACAAGGTGGATTTGTCAAGGTCAATGACCTTGACAAATGGGCAGATTTGGTGTAGTGTTCCTAACAATGCTTTCCACTCAAATAATTCACTGACTGGTCCCCTTCCCTCCAACATAGTTGGGTTTCCCAAACTAGCTTCTCTCGACTTCAGCGATAACTCATTCAGCGGGACAATACCTTCTTGGCTGTTTGCTCTTCCATCATTGACGACCTTGAATCTCTACTCCAATCGGTTGACTGGAAAAATTCCTGAGATCCAATCAAAGTCACTGTTGCGTATTGCTTTGAGTGGCAATAACTTACATGGACCCATTCCACAATCGTTTTCAAAACATGTGAACCTTACTTATATCAGCCTGAGTCTTTCTGGGAACAATTTTTCTGATACTCTTGAGCTAGATATGTTTTCAAATCTCACAAACCTCCATTATTTTAATATTTCTTGCAATGGACTATGTGTGATCACCACCAATACCAAGATCAATGCAACATTTCCCAACCTTCAGTATTTGATCTTGTCTTCTTGCAAGATGAAGGAATTCCCACATTTGTTTAAAAACAGTCCAAATCTGCAAACACTAGACCTATTTGACAACCAAATTCACAGCCAACTCTCTAATTGTCCACTGTCCATGTGGGCTGATCCATTACAAGAACTTAACCTTCGATCCAATTTGTTAAAAGGACCACTCCCATCATCCATCTGCAACTTTAGCTCTCTTTATGTCCTTGATTTATCTAATAATTGGTTCGATGGCACAATCCCGCAATGCTTGGGAAACTTCAGCAATTATCTTTTGGTGTTAGATTTACGAAATAACGAGTTCCGTGGGACCATTCCAACAACACTCGGTGCAAAAGTCAATAGTTTGCAAACTCTTAATTTGCATGGAAATCAATTAGAAGGAATTCTACCGCGATCTTTGGCCAACTGTGAACAGTTAGAGGTTCTCGATCTTGGAAATAACCAGATAAATGATACATTCCCACATTGGTTAGGAACTCTTCCACAACTGCACGTCCTTGTTGTGAGATATAATAGATTCCATGGCCCCATAAGCGGCACTACCAAGACTAAATTTCCCTTCGCTAAGATGAGAATAATTGATCTTTCTAACAATCAATTTACTGGCTTTCTTCCATCAAAATATTTTAGATATTTCAAAGCCATGATGAATGTGCAGGAAACTGAAATAGAAGAGAAAGTACATAACAGTTGAGGGTTACACCATTTATTATGACAAAGTAACTATGGTTGTGAAAGGATTAGAGTTTGATAGGAAAAGAATTCTAACTACCTTGACAGCCATTGATCTATCAAGCAACAAATTCGAAGGTGAGATTCCCAATTTCATTGGAAATCTCAATTCACTCCGAGTGCTCAACTTATCCCACAACAACCTTGCAGGTCATGTCCCATCAACTTTGGGAAATATTTCCGTGCTCGAATCGTTAGACCTATCCTCAAACCAATTCGTGGGAGAGATTCCTCAACAACTAACACGTCTAACATTTCTTGAATTTTTGAATCTTTCAAAAACTCATCTTGTGGGACCCATACCTCAAGGCAATCAGTTTCATACATTTGAAAATAATTCGTACATAGGGAACTCAACATTGTGCGGATTTCCGTTGTCAAAAGAATGTGGAGATGATGAGACACCACAATCACCAGTAGTCCAACAAGAAGAAGATTCAAATTTTGCGAGTGGATTTACATGGAAGGTTGTTCTGATGGGATATGGTTGCGGCACTATATTTGGATTGGTTATGGGTCTCCTCATGTTCTTGACAAGAAAACCAAAATGGTTTACCAAAATTGTTGGAAATGGACAACAAAAGAAGGTAAAGAGGCCAATGAAAAGAGGTCAGAGGCGTCATGGGAGTAGAAATTAGCAAATCTATTTGTCAAGTGATGCATATGTCTTGAAAAGTTGTGTTGTATCAATGTACTGTAAGATTATGTGTTTGAGTCATCAATAAATTTAGTGAAGTTTATGTTTTTACGTTTTCTATCGAGTAGTAAGTTACAGATTTATCATATATAGTAAGGATGTTTGGCCTTTTGCCACACAGATGCACCTCATATGTTACATAGGATGTGACACTCCTGCATTTGATACTCGTATTGTAATAATTTTGAACTCTGAACTAATGCCTTTTGCTTCTAGTAGGAATTCAATAAAAAAAATGAGTACGGGAAAATAAAATATTTTTAAAATTAAAGTGAAAAAGTTGGAACATGTAGCAACCCCCTGAGTTTTGTATTACCAGTTTGTGATGAGAACTAGATAGTGCTTGGCGACTTAAGGATGTTAGTGCCCAATTTAGATAGAATTGGAAATTGTAGACATCATTGCAAGAAATATAGCTAACCAATATTTTTTTTTATAAAAAGAACATCCATTTTATTTTCCTTTCTCAGATAGATTAGAAAATAACATCAATTCATCCACCACAAGCAAGAAGTAACAATGAATATGTTCTTGCCCTAGAAAACATAACAGAGAAATCCGATCTGTTTAGATCTAAATTAACAAAGACAGAGGAATTTCAAAGTTTACAAGATACTTACATTTTTTTTTGCACTGGAGTGATGTAAGATTGGTTATTTTCACAAATTTAGAGGAGCATATGGAGTGCCTTCTACTTCAAAGAACAACAAGGGAAGCATACCTTTAACACAAGTTGAATTTCGACAGATTGATCTTCTAGTTGGATACTTGAAGGCGTCATTAATGCATTAAAAGGTCCATCCATTTAACCACTTTACCCTAGTGCATTATAAAGGGTTACTGGAAACATATACATCTTTCTGCAATTAGTAAGGACTCTTTAAATTACATGCAACTTACATATTCATCTGGATTGTCATAAGATAACAATATTCATGACAGTTTTATTATTTTGATATAGTGGAATTCCTATAAGTCAATGGTAAGATTGAATCTAAATAATGGCAAAGTAAAATCACATAGAGATATCATAAGTTCATTAGCAACTGAAATGATATGAATATAAAATTACAGTACACAATCCTATAACTCATGGTAAACACACCTAATCTCATGATTTGTGAGCTCTCTATATTAATAATGCAAGCCACTTTTTATTTTCGTTTTGTGAAACTTTCCACTGAAGTTCACTCTGGATCAGTTCAGATTTTTATACCTTTCCTTTTTATTCATCATCTGGAATAGAAGTCGATGGTAATTAAAATGTTTCCAGGAAGCTGTTGATTTAATGCATTGTATTTTTTCTATAGTTCAATTAAAAATGGTGCAGGAGATACTAAAGGTGCTCAAGAGATCAGAGTGAACGCAGAATCTACACTTAAAATTCATACCCACTGAATTTGTCTTGGACTTGTCGTATTATCTTGTTACTTCGATCTGATGAAAGAACCACTCCAAATAAGTCAGAGTGGACCTTTAATAGAGTAATCTTATGTGTAATCTGTGTTCCTCATTCAAGAGTTATGCATCAAAAGTTAAAGGAAAAGTTATTAATGGGGTGTGTGATTTTTTCTGAAAATATAATGATTATATATAAATTGATATTATAAATTTAAAATTTTTTGGTCATGAGCTATTTATTAGAGGATTAGATTTATTGTTTGAATTATCTATATTCATAGGTAAACAAATTTGTTTAACACACTATCTCCCATTCAAATGCGGATTGGGAAAAAATGAGATGCCTTCCATGTAGGACGCACACTAGTTGTTCTTTTTAATTTTGTTCCGAATAAATTGTAACATACTAGCTGTAGTTGGACAAAAATATATTTATGTATTTGCTTCCTGAACTTCAGTCTTATAATTATAGCTTAGACTCGCACAGTGAGCGACATGTCAGTTGGAGTTGGTCTAGTTCTTCCTTTATATGCAACATGTATATTTAAAATCGTTCCCTCGTATTACTTGCCCTCACACACTGCACTATTAGACTCTCTCTGGCGAGGAGTGCCTCTAAGCATGGGCGAGGGCTAAGCGGTTAAGGGCACCAGATTTTTAATAGCCCCAAAAGTTTGAAAACAAAATACTCCATCTGTTTCAAATTAAGAGCCTTTTCGAAATTGACGTCTTTTAAGTAAAATTTTGTCAATTTGGTAAGTTTGCCAAATTCTATTATCTAAAAAATTTCTGGTTAACTATTCCTGTAATCGACATGTTTCAGGAAATGCATACATGCCCCCTCTTTTTTTTTTTAAAATCAAACTGAACGTTGTTTCTTAAATTTAAACTGGTAAGCATTATTTTGCAGGTAAGCTGAATGCAAATCGCATGGTGGTTGGAACAGTTCGTGGTTTTGGCCAGTTTATGAACTTGGTGATTGACAACACTGTGGAAGTCCACGGAAATGAGTTAACTGATATAGGCATCGTGGTTATTAGAAGAAACAGTGCGGTCACTGTTGAAGCGCTCGAGCCAGTTAGCAGAGCCCAGTGATTGCAAAACTTTGTTGGTACGCCTTAATTGTTTTGAATAGAAACCTTTTTATATTTTGAACAATGGAGGTTGAAGGAAGGGGGAAATACATTTGTAGAACATTTTTCATGGTCAACCTTTTTCATTCTCTGCTTCTGCTATATACTATTTGATTTTGACTCTGTTGAACTAGTCACTCCTTTCATCCATTACTTTTCAGGCTTGAATTATTCCAGTTCTTGAGCTAAAACACTATATGATCATTGCACACAGCAGCAATCTTAGCAACATACTGATTCACGGATCTTTCAACACCATCATCATTCCACACAGCAACAATCTTAGCAAGTGTTTGAAGGTTAGCATCCATTTGACCCACTGAACAATATTGTACTTTCCCATCGAAAGGATTATATGTAGTATTTCCATATTGAACGATCGACAAACTTGGCCACTGCCATCTTATTGGTAGTCACCGTACCTGTTTTATCAGAACAAATCACAGTTGTACAACCAATAGCCTCAACACTGGGAAATTTGAGAACAAGTGCATTCTTCTAACCCATTTTATGTGTACCAAGAGCCAAGCATGTAGTGAAAACCTTCCGGAATGGCAGCTACTGTATGCTGCCATTCCTTGGCCATATATCAACATACTCCCAACACAGGAAGTATTTCACATTAATAAGCCAAACCACCACACAAATCAAACCAATTAAAGCAGTAAGAACATCCCCAAAATCATTCAACTTCTTCTTCAATTAACTCTTAATATTCCACGAAAGTTAGATAAAATTTTGATATTGGCCATGGATTACATCAAAATTAATATTTTCTTAAAGTATTTGACTCATTCTTAATCTCAATGAAATGCATAATTGAGAACACAACAATTTTTTATATTTTCTCAAAGTTATTTGAGCGAATTATTGTACCAAAATGAAATTGCAACATTGAACATGATATAAATGTTTCAAAGTAAGCAAGAGAAGAAATAGGAAATTACAAGTTTGTAAAGTTGACAGTCTGGTCACTGACAACTTGGAATTGAACTGGTCAGTTATTGAGACAAAAGCGCCTGGGAATATCTATGGCCTTCACTTAGGTTCACCTTGATGTTTTATTCTCGTGAAAAAGATCTCCTCCAAGAAGTAAAAAATCCACCTTTTGCCGCAGTGAAGTCGATGAGTTGGATTTGATACATTAAAATATAAGTGAGTATTAAAAAATAAAGGAAAGGACCTCTCACCTGCTTTTGCTCTGCTATTGAACATATCTCTTCAAATGCCTGGAATGAATCATGCCTCCGTATCTCATCATTTTCCATATAGCCTAAATGTTGCAATAAGTATCCCAACTGCACTGCTACCATCCTCCCTGAGACTTTCTTGTGTTAGACACCAAAAATAATATTAGCTCAAACAAACGTGCACATGAATTCAAAAGTAAAAAGAAAATGTAAGCATATGAGATATTTCAAAATTTAAGCTCTGTTAGACCATCTCTCCAAGGCATACTTCTACAACTCGAACTCAACAAAGCCTTTTTATTTGGGGTCGGCTCTCCAAGGCATACTTCTACAACTCGAACTCAACAAAGCCTTTTTATTTGGGGTCGGCTCTCCAAGGCCTACTTGATCCCCCCATAAATATAAAACTCCATTTTTTCTCCTCCATTTATTTGTTTCAGAGCAGTGGGCAATTTTGACCTCCTTGCTGCAATCCACTTGCTGCGGGACAATGGCCAAAATACCCTATTTCTAACGGTTCTTTTTTCCAATAATTCTATGAACACCTTATAACTTTCTTTTAACCATCGCCTTCTTCATAAATTTTCTTAAATATTTGATTGCGTTAAAAGTAACTCGTTTCTAAAATATCAATGGAAAATTTCTCCTCCGAGTCAACTGAAGAGACCGAGTTTCAAGAAACTCCCGAAACCCAAAATTTCGGAGGTAGCCACCGAAAAAAAACTCTTCAGAGGATGAGGACACCCTACTTTGCTAATATTGGGTAGATACGTCCGAGGACTCCATATATGGAGCCAATCAGAAAAAGTTGTGGGAAAATGTAGCCTACGAATTCAATAAGGAGAATCAACACACCGAGCACCGTTATGCGGGTTCGCTCAAGACACGGTTCAACGCTATTAGCCTCGCCGTGAGAACTGTATCTTCCTCATTCATAAATGCTTCTTGAATCTGGGAATGCACTTTCCCTATCTCCCTATTCATACCTGTCTGAGTAACTAAACTAATTCAGTTCCCATTCACAACCGTTGTTCCTGCAAACACCATACACCTTTTCCCCTGAATTTTAGAATCTTCCAAAACAGCCTTAGTTGTCTTACTAACAGCTTCACTCTCCCCAGTCAATGACTCCTGCTCAGTTCGAAGTGTTGAGCTAAACAAAGGCGGCTCAACAAAGGTGGTAATCTGCATTTCACCACCTTCATCACCATCATACCAAGCCAGAACAAAGGATTCTCACTAGAGTGTCATTGAACTGAATTCAATATCAGACTGAAAATCGACTGTCCTTCATATTTCTCCACTTCTTCATCAGACAGTCCATACTCTCGATCCGAAACTCCGCTTCGCATTTTCGAACATCTTTCGCCCAAGCCGCCAAAATTTGTTGATTCGATGATGATTTGATGCATAAGTTCTCCCTCTTTCCATAGTTTTGCGCTCCTTTACCCATAAGACTCAGTAATCTAAGCCAAATCGATGAATGTACAAAACCAGTCGGTGACGATTCACCTGGAATGATGAATTTCAATTGAACATATAAATCTCATGATTTGGTTATTCTAAATCATACACTAATATCGTAACCCTATGCTAATATAATTATTGATCACTAAAACATCATCAGATTATTATACACAGGCAAAATATGTATATATATGACACAAATTTTGTGTGTTACTATGTATAAAACATAAATATATTTTGCTCTGACTTGACGAGGTTTTGATGACTAATGTCTATTTTCCCATAGTTTTGAGCTCCTTTACTAATAAAACTCAACAATCTGATCCAAAACAACGAATTTGACAAACGGAATAATAATAATAATTTACCTAGAATGATGAATTTCAATACATAAATCTCGTGATTTGACGATGCAAATTCATACACATAAAATTCTTAATCGTAAGTGTAAAATGATAACAGAAAGATCTCAAACTATTGAGTAAAACATCAACAAAATTATCATACGTGAGAAAAATATGTATCTATCTTATACAGATTCGTAATCATAGAGAACATACAATAACCGAATGATCTAGAACAATCATTTTGACCATATTAGATCTATAATCATTCATGGAAAATGGGTTGTTTCTTTTTACCAGCTTTACAGTCCATTCAAATCCATCTGACCAGTTCAATGGTACTGCATTTGAAGGGTCCCACAACCCAATCATTCATGCAAAGCATTGGTAGGCATTACCACCAGATCAAGGAAGTTACTTCTCCTATATTTGGATAGTAGTTTCATTAGTGTTGATCTATTCTATTCAAAGCTAACATTCTTAACAAATTTATGTGACTGGCCTAGGGTATTCTCTATGTTATATATGATAAGGAACTTTGTATGAACATGTAAACAGGAGTGAACAATGCGGGAGAGCTTGTGTAAGACATGAATGGTAATAGTGTTAAGGGTTCTGTACACTTTGTTGTATTGGTCTTACTAGTGAATATTCTGCCTCATTGTGAAGGTAGGCCTAGTTAACGGTTATTGATATTATGCGATGACTATTCTTTTGTTTTTTTTTTGTTCTGTTTTTTTCAATGAATTTCTCTGCTCAATGACCTTATCTGTTGTCTACAACTATATTGGAGGAGGCGGTGTCTTTATGCTTTTCTTTCCTTGAAAGTAATAAAAAAAATGGTCAATAATTATACAAGGAAGCATACAGATACATACACATACTATCTCTACATATCTGTGTTTCAAACTAATCGAATTTTAAATTATGGTATTTTTGAAACGTCTTAGTTCCTCAATGTATCTCTATGTTTTTCCTTACAGTTTGATGAAAAAAGCTTCTTCATGGCTCAACATTCGGCATTTCCCTTGATTTTGCGGAGGTGAGCTACTCGGAATCTCTTATTATTCTCAAAGTAGTGACATTTTTCTTTCTTTACTGTTGATTTCAATTTCACTATGTTCACATTAAACACTCATTTGGTTAATTTTTTGATTGAAAATGAGGGGATCTCACATGTGGTTTCCAAATTTTTAGAATTCTTCGTTTATGTTTAAAATTCTAGCTTTGGAAATAAGGAAATATCCTATTGTATACGCAAGTTTTAGGTTAAGAAATGGGGTGTTGGGGGGTGAAATGTGAAAACAACAACCAAATAGTTCAAAAACAGGCACGAGCATCTCGATATGGACCATTGTAAGGTGTGTGAACCGATCGTTTCCTGATCGGACTTCCAGTATAACAAAACTACAAGTATATGCAAGTTTTAGGTTAAAATGGGGCATTGGGTAGTGAAATATTGAAACAGAAACCAAATGGCCCTACAAGAGGCATGGTCGACAGCGTATTTATTATGGGGAACATGATGTCCATCGACAGGGTTTGTCCAGATGAGGAAAAGGTGAAGGCTTATATGGAATGAATTATGCCAACGTCAGTCTCAGATTCGAAGTTTCCATGTGTTGGTCGGGTTTTATAGGCAGTTTATCAAGGGGCTAGTGTTGATTATGTGTTAGATTCCTCTCCTGATTGCAGATAGACTGATGAGGCTGAGGAAGCATTCCACCAAGACTCGAATGACTAGGCTCCCTTTTGGGCGTTGTCTTGAGTAAGAACAACCAACTTATAGTGTGTAGTGTCCATTAGCCAGAAGGTTCTGCCCTTGACTGATCTACATAAGAAATGGAGTTTTACGCGTGGTGGTTTGAACTGATAAGCACTGGCATTGATTCCAATCTGGAACACCGATAGTTTATGATTAGATCAGATCATGAGGCGTTCCATTTTATGAGTATGAGTAGCCAGAAAAATATCCCAGCGCTCCCCTTTCCTATAACAGTTTACTTCACCTACGATCAAAAGTGGGAGCAATAACCTAGTTGTGGATGCTCTGGGGAGTTGGATCATGTGTTAGTTACCGAGGATAATTCGTTTATGGGTTTGATGAGATGTATAATAGAGTTAAACACTTCAGACCACCCCGTGTCCAGCCTAATTATAGGGGAGCGTCAACAGCACCACAGGGTTTTCCAACCATACCTACTCCATAATGGGTTTTTGTTACATTTTGGGGGGCTAGCGAGTCATTCGGGAGATGCACACACCTTGGCTTTACTACGTAAGCTATACTTTTTGCCAAGAGATATTTTCATTATGATGAGTTGTGTGTGCCAAATTGCTAAGGGGAAGCAGCACACTACTGTCCCGGAGAGGACCTAAAGTCAGGGGCGGAGGCTGAAGTTTGTATCAAGGTGGCCAAAATGAAATACGAGCATTTTACATATAAATTAAGGTGGGCAACATGTCATATTGTTCAAAATTTTCCTTAGTTTATTTAAAATTTTCACATTTCCTCTTACTAGTCTTGAAAATGCTTGAAACTTAAGGTGGGAAATTTCCCACCATCCCATGCACATGGATCTGCCCCTGCCTAAGGTGATGCGTTGATGAACTTTATTGTGGGGCCTCCAAGGACGGCCGTCACAACTCCATGAGGATGTATGTACACATTCTCAAATATATCTCACTTCATTCCTTGTAGTCGGACGTTGGATGGTTCACATACAGTCACATTGTATATCAGAAAAGTTGTGTAGTTGCACAGTATACCCCGTAATATCACCAACAGAGAGTTCAATTAACGGGTCATTTTTTGCATACTCCCTAGCATCTATATGGTGTTGGTTAGAATTTTCAACGACTTTAGACCCAGATAGATGATCAGGTCAAAGTAGCTAATCACAGTGTGGGTGATTATCCCCACAAGTGTAATCCATTTGATTGATTTTCTAATTTGCATATCCTGTTTAAAACCCAGAAAAACATCAAATAATTTGAGTGTAAATTTTTGACAGCATAAGTTCTATAATCATTCATGGGAAATGGGCAGTTCCTTTTTACCAGGTTTACAGTCCATCTGACCAGTTCAATGGTATTGCATTTGAAGGTTCCCAAAACCCAATCATTCATGCAAAGCATTGGCAGTTTATTTGGCATTACTGCCAGATCAAGGAAGTTATTTCTCTTATATTTGGATAATAGTTTCATTAGTGTTGCTCTCATCTATTCAAAGCTCACATTCTTAACAAATTTATGTGACTGAGCTAGGGTATTCTCCATGTTATATATAAACAGGAACTTTGTAAGAACTTGTAAACTATGCCATTTCTTCCTCACTTGTACATGGCTAGAAAACAGGAGTTAGCAATGAGGGAGAGCTTGTGTAAGACACTAATGGTATTACGCAGTGACTATTCTTTTGCCTTTTTAATTTTTTGTTCTATTTTTTCTATGAATTGATCTATTCAATGCCCTTGTATAGTGCTTCTTTTCGGGCCCTCTGTTTATCAAACTAACATGTTTACTAAATTTTGAGGTTTAAAATAAGCTTTTGGGGGTTGAAATTTTAAAACAGCAACCAAATGGCTCGAAAAGAGGCACCAGCAACTCAATATGAGCCATTGCAACGTGTATGAACTGGCTGTGTCCTTATCGGACACTCGGTTTATCAATATGACAATTAAACACAATTTATGATTAAAAATGGGCTTTGGGGGTGAATTTTAAAACAAAAGCCAAATGGCCCAAAAAGAATGCCCAGCACCAATATTGACCCTTGCAACGTGTGAGAACTGACCGTTTCCTTATTGGGTTCTCAGTTTATCAAAATGACTAGTAAAACAATTTTAGGGTTAAAAATGGACTTTGAGGGGTGAAATTTTAAAACAGAAACCAAATGGCCCGAAAAGAGGTACGGGCACCTCAATATCTTCCATTGCAAAGAGTGAGAACCCACCGTGTCCTTATCGAACCCTCATTTTATGAAAATAACAAATATACTCAATTTTAAGGTTAAAAATAAGGCTTTGGGGTATTTTAAAAGAGCAATGAAATGGCCCGAAAGAGGCACGAGTACCTCAATATCGATCATTTAAATGTGTGTGAACTGATTGTATCCTTATCGGACCTTCGTTTAATCAAAATGACAATTAAATGCAATTTAAGGTTAAAAATGGGCTTTAGGGTTGAATTTTTAAAACGGCAAACAAATGGCCCTAAAAGAGGCAGGAGAATCTCAATATGAATCATTGCAACACTTGTGAACCAACCGTGTCCTTATTGGACCCTCGGTTTATCAAAATGACATGTATACTCAATTTTAAGGTTAAAAATAAGGCTTTGGGGGCTGAAATTTTACAACAACAACTAAATGGCCCGAAAAAGGCACGAGCACCTCAATATAGGCCATTGCAATGTGTATGAACCGACCGTGTCCTTACCAGACCCTCGGTTTATCAAAATGACAATTAAACGCAATTTAAGGTTAAAATGGGCTTTTGGAGGTGAAATTTTAAAACAGCATCTAAATGGCCTGAAAAGAGGCACGACCACCTCAATATGAACCATTTCAATGTGCGTTAACCGTCTGTGTCCTTATCAAACCCTCGGTTTATCAAAAAGATTACTAAACTCAATTTAAGGTTAAAAATGGACTTTGGGGGTGAAATTTTTAAACGACACCCAAATGGCCCGAAAAGAAAAGAGGCATGAGCACCTCAATATGAACCGTTGTAACTTGTGTGAACCGACCGTGTCATTTTGATAACAAAATTGAGTATCCGTGTCATTTTGATAAATGGAGATAACTTTTTGGAACTCATTTTTTTTCTAATATTAAAAAAAACTTTAAATAGGGAATAATTATTCATTGTGTAAGTTCAAAACTAGTTAAGCGTAAGAACAATGTCATTTAGCAGTGAGTCCTGCGCATATTAGCTTTGTAAGTAAAAATCTTCAATTTGGTAAGTTTGTTTCTGGTTAGATTTTATTGTTGCCATTGTGTGCCTGTTGTGCACTATTCTTGTAGTCGATATGTAAACCGGTAAGCATTATTTTGCAGTTAAGCTAAATGTGAATCGCATGGTGGTTGGAACAGTTCGTGGTTCTGATCAGTTTATGAACTTGTTGATTGAAAACACTGTGGAAGTCGACGAAAATGAGTGAACTGATATAGTCATGGTGGTTATTAGAGTAAACAGTGTGATCACTGTTGCAGCGCTCGGTCCAGTTAACAGAGCACAGTGATTGCAAATCTATGTTGGTACGCTTTAATTGTTTTGAATAGGAACTTTTTATATATTGAACAATAGAGGTTGAAGGAAGGGGGAAACACATTTGTAAAACATTTTTCATGGTTAACAATTTGTTCTGCTTCTGCTACTATTTGATTTTGACTCTGTTGAACTAGTCACTCTTGTTTCATCCATTACTTTTCAGGCTTGAATTATTCCAGTTCTTGAACTAACATTATATATGATCATTGCACACAACAACAATCTTATCAACATACTTATTCGCTGCTCGTTCAACACCAGCATTATTGCCCACAACAGCAATCTTAGCAAGTGTTTGAAGGTTAGCATCCATTCCATATTGAATGATCGACAAACTTGGCCACTGCCATCCGATTGATAGTCAACGTACCAATTTTATGAGAACAAATCACATTTGTAAAGCCAAGAGTGTCAACACATGGCAACTTGAAAACAAGCGCATTCTTCTGAGCCATTTTGCATTGCCAAGAGCCAAACATGTAGTGATAACATTCTTAACTAATTTAGTTGTCTTACTAACATTGTCCACTCTCCCCAGTCAAGGAATCCTTCTGTACTAGAAGTGTTGCGCTACAAAGGCATCTCAACAAAGGTGGTGATCTTCATTTCACAACCTTCATCATCATCATACCTAGCTAGAACAAAGGATTCTCACTAGAGTGTCATTGAACTGATCAAATATCAGACTGAAAATCGACTGTCCTTCGTGCTTCTCCACTTCATCAGGCAATCCATACTCTCGATCCGAAACTCTGCCTCGCATTCTCGAACATCTTTCGCCCAAGCCACCAAAAGGTGTTGATTCGATGACGATTTGATGCCTAAGTTCTCTCTCTTTCCATAGTTTTGCGCTCATTTACCCATAAGACTCAGCAATCTGAGCCAAAT
Source organism: Sambucus nigra (assembly GCA_949130495.1). Taxonomy (NCBI): domain Eukaryota; kingdom Viridiplantae; phylum Streptophyta; class Magnoliopsida; order Dipsacales; family Adoxaceae; genus Sambucus; species Sambucus nigra. Next base: position 2,541,789 of record CASBWL010000029.1, read on the forward strand.
AGACGAATGTACAAAGTAGTCGGCGACGATTCACCTGGAATGATGAATTTCAATTCGACATTTAAATCTCATGATTTGATTATGCTAAAACATACGCATAATATCGTAATCCAACGCTAATATGATAATTGATCACTAAAACTCCATCAGATTATAATACACACGCAAAATATGTATATATATATGACAGAAATTTTGTGTGTGTTACTGTGTATAAGACATAAATATAATTTGCTCTGATTTGACGAGGTTTTGATGATTAATGTCTTTTTTCCCATAGTTTTCTCCTTTACTCATAAAACTCAACAATGTGATCCAAAACAACGAATTTGACAAACGGAAAAATAATAATAATAATAATAATAATAATAATAATAATAATAATAATAATAATTAAGGATGAATTTCAATACATAAATCTCGTGATTTGATTATGCAAATTCATACACATAAAATTCGTAATCGTAAGTGTAAAATGATAACAGAAAGATCTCGAACTATTGAGTAAAACATCAACAAAATTATTATAGATGCGCAAAATAAGACCTAATGAGAATCTCCCTTAAATGGATAGATATTTACAATGCTACCGTTGATGTTCTAAACATTGACTTTCATGCAACACTGACTTTCTCACTAACAATTTGCACAAGATTCCCACTATTTTGAACTAAGATGGTAGTTGAGGTTGTTCCTTCAATATAATCTAGTTCTTTAGTGTGCAGAGCTCAAAATCAGGAGAAGATGCAATAGTCATCCTCATATTCTAAATTCGGTTCTTTCACACTTTTTACGTATATTATATACTATTTCCCCCTGATTTAAAAATAGTAGAGAACTTCAAAATTGTTAGGCAGGGAAAGATTTAGTTGATTGTCTGAATGAAGCCATGGATTGGTTGGGACTTGATAATGTTTCTATTACACAAGATATTGTTCATACCCTTGAGGAAAAGACCTTTAAAATCGATTTTGAGAAATTTTACGACCGGTCAATTGAAATTTTCTTACGAGGATGCTTGAGCCGTTCAACCACAATAAGAGTTGGGTGGATTTAATTATGAGTTGTGTGACGAATACTTCCATGGCTATTCTTGGAATGGGCCCCCTTGCATGTATTCAGATCTAGTAGAGGCCTTAAACCAGGGGACCTACTCTCCCCTTATCTCTTCGTGATGTGTATGGAAGTTTTGTCAGCTATGATAATGGAGAAAGTTAACATGAATGAGTGGAGGGACCCGGTGATATGTCACTTATATTTTTCCGATGATCTTATTCTCTTACTGAGGTAAACCAAGATAATTGTGAGACCATCATGGAGACCCACCGTGTCAACAACTAATTTTCTCCAAGTCTAAAATCTACGTTTTTCCCAACATTCGGAGCCAAGCTATGCCTATTAACCTTTACACGCGGATGAATTTGTTTAGTGATCTTGGTTCTTACCTTGGAGTTCCTCTTATCCATTTTTAAGTCTCGAGGATAAATTTGAGAAAAAGGCTTGCGGGGTGGAAATTTAAGTTGCTTTCCCTTACGGGCACCCTCATTAGAGCTGTCACACATGCTATTCCATGCTATATCATGCAAACTAGGGCCATAACATGCAAACTATCATGCTTCCTAAAAGTGTGCAATGGTCTCGATAAACTCAATAAAATTTTCCCTTGGGGGGTGTCGACAATCAAAGAAATGTGCATAATATGAAGTGTACCACGGTTTGTAAGTCAAAAAACGATGGGGGCCTAGGTTGTGAGGATTTGTGTCGATAACAACATTGCGACTATTATTAAACTTAGCTGCAGACTTATGACTGATACCAACCATCTATGGGTTCAGGTCCTAAACAAAAGTATTCCATTTCACCTAACCCGAGAGGTTGTCCTGTAAAGTTGAATGCCTACCCGGTTTGGAAACACCCGCTATGTCCTCATTATAATTAAAAAAAATGGGTCATTGGCAGTGGGAACAAAGTGGACATTCATAAGGATTGCTGGTGCGGTGAGGCCCCAATTCCGATGCTACCGAACTTGGACCCTTTTAATGGATCAAAGGCGAGCTCCGTCATTGGGACCTATGAAATTTCAGCAAGTCTTTAACCCCCAAGTTAGTCTCTTCCTCAGGTTGTGAATAATGGGGACAGGCCTACTTGGGGTAGGAAACATAAACTCTCAAAGAAATTGGTCTATTTTTTATGGCCTACTCATGGAAAACTTCTTACATTCAAAACCACCTGTGATTTTTGTGGAAGAAATGAAGACAGACCACATTTTTAGGGGCTGCATTAAATCTAAACAGGTTTAGTATCATTTGGCAATTAAAGGACTACAAGTATCAAGGTATGTGTTGGAAGTCCCTTTTCTCCTTATATCTTTGGAATATCTGGAAATGCAAAACCCATTCCACCCACCTATCTGCAAATTCACATAGACCCCCTCCTGTACACACCCCAGCAGCCCACAACTGATATAAATTTCTGGATTCATTGTTGGCTGTCCTTGGTTTGTGCTTATTGTTGAAAAAAAGGGGCAATTTTTCAAACACATCTCACCACCGTAGGCTTTTTGCAACTGCGCACCCCAACATGCCCCAGAGACCCAAGTAGTTGTGGCTCTCAACTCAAGTCATTTTTTTTACTCCATCACAGCTCACACATTCAAAGCCATCCATACCTTCACTCACCTCATCACTCTCACCACGCAAAACGCTCACACCAAACATACACTTCATGAGCTCACCTCACTTACCACATCCTCTCACATTATCAAATGTACCACCCCACATGAACACATTTTCACATCCCCATTTTTAGTTGCACTCACATTACACCAAGCAACATATTACCTTAACACCCCATAATACATATTTTATTTTCCAAATTTAACCTCCAACTCCCATTCAAATTCACTTTGGCTTGCTAATTGCTTTTTTTTTGGGTTATTTATTCGTCAACTCTCTTGTGGATGCATGACAACTCATCTTTTACACCTTTACTTGTGGTTAGTGTCATATTTATTTTTTGTATAATTGATATGTTTTTTTCACCTTTGTTTTAGTGCTACTTTGTTAGGTGTGCTTTATTGGTTCTCATTTCTTTTTCCGACAGCGAGGTGATATCCCTTTCCATGTCTATCTCTCGTCTGTGTGCTTCCAGCCTAGTCCATTTAGTGACATTGGGGACGATGTATAATTTAGTTGTGGGGAGCCGATAACCTTTTCATTACTTGCACTTTGAAAGCATATTTTTCCTAAAAAAAAAATGAAAAACATGATTTTTTTTAAAATGAAATTTTTTGTTTGTTTGTCGCTTTCATTTTCACTTTTGGAGATTGGGAAGGTAAACATTGTTTATTTTGTTTGCCTTTTTTAGTTCAACTTGATAAACGTTTTATATCTCTGCCACTGTTTAGATTTGTTTTATTTGTCTTGATTTTAAACTCATGAAATGACCATGAATAGTGGGAAGGTTTAACTAATCAAGTTGAGATTTTGGAAAAATCATAAATTCAATGTGGATGTAGACATGTGGTGAAGTCTTCATGTACAAATTAACTTGGAGTTAAGAAAAACTTATCAATATTCCAAACGCCACCTATTAGGCATAACCTGTCTCTCTTTTGGCTTTTAGAATAGCAGAATTGAGGCTTTTGTGATAAATTTTGAAAATGAGCTCCATCTCAGTTCAACAATGCTTATTTATATTGTAGGTTTTTAATTTTTATATGAAAGTAAATTGTCTTTTTTTATATGGATAGCCAGCCTTTCTCATATATTCGATTTTTCATTTTTTTGCATAACCTCTGTCATCTGTTTTTTCTTATTGGTATAACTTTCCTAGACATTGATTTGAGAATTGATGCATTTCCGTGAAACTTTGAAAGTAAAAAAAGCGAGATGTCAAAAATGTGCTTAATCTAGTGTCGATCCTTTTTCATATATATGTGTGTCATGCGTGTGTTTATGACTGTATTGTGTGTGCAAGTTGGTGCCACTGGTTGTGTTCATTTGTGAATATGGAGTGCTAATGAGCGGATTTGTCAATCCGGGTGCAAATATATAGCAGAGCATGTCATAATGTCATTGGCACAGGTATATACTAGTGTGTGTGTGTGTGTGTGTGTGTGTAGGGAATTTTTGAATTTGTGAAATGTAGAAACACAACAACAATTCAGATTAGTGCTGACTCAGATCTATTCGCCTAATTTCTTTTTGCCACTCTACTACTACCGATCATTTTATTACTCAGTTTTTATTCCCCAATTAATACATTTAACCACACACTTCTCTCATTTCTAAGACATTTCCGACCTCTGTTGTGTGTGTATTCTCTCTCACCCTTATGTATATAGGTTTTTAATAAATTTTTTTGGAGATTTCTTCTTTTCAAACATCATTAAAAAAAATCTGATAAAAATGATTTCGGATCTGGGTATGTTTCTTTAACAGACATTTTTATTTATTTTTATTATGAGATTTCAAATGTTAACTTTCTGTGTTTTCAGAGATCGGTTACTAAATGTCTTGCCTTGGCTTGTTTTGAGAGGTTTGTTACACATTATCAACTACCTTAGGGTACTCTCTCTTTCTCTACTATTTTGCAATTTTATTCCTTTTTTCTTGTATTATCATTATGTTTCTGCATGTTTTACAGGTCGCTCATAGATCCCGTGTTTTGTTATTGTAGAAAGAAATGGGAGCAATGATTTATTTCCTGTAACTATGTATGATAGGTGGTACACTAGTAGTGCTATAATTGTTGTATAACTATTATTGATGAATTTTAAAGTTTAACTAAATGTTGATGAATTTTAAAGTTTAAACATTGTGTTTAATGCCTGAGATTTTAGTTCGGATTGCAGTGTTTTGGTTTTGCTTTTAATTGCTGCAGATAACTAATCTCAGGTGGATGCAAAATGGTTTTGTTTTGGATGTAATTTTTGGAGCTGTATTTTATAGCAGTGAGTAATATTTTGGTTGTTGGGTAAATTTATGAGTAATATTTTTGTATTTTTTTTGTCATTTGTGATGCTAATATATTTGTGGTTCTTCCCCATTAAGGTATTTGGATAATTACTTATACAGGACAAAACAAGGTGTCCACAAGAGTGGAGGTGCTTTATTTAACTTGGTTTCAAAACAATGTTCTGTGCTCAAAGGATCTGTTTACCAACGGTAAAGAGCATATAATTAGTCATTTTGTTTTTGGTATTCTTATGAGGTCTCCCTCTCTCTCTAGGGATTTGTTGCTTCCCAACGAACCCTCATACCACTACAACAACGATGTCTTGATTTCCCGGCTAAACTTGCTGCCGACTGGCATTCTTTGTCCACCTGTCACCTCGATCCGGGCTTATCTGCCATGGAAGATACAAATTCATTTGCTACTCTCATAGACTCAACCACCTCAAAGATACAACTACTTCAGAAAGCATTTGCTGAGCTTGAAAGTCATCGAGCCGTAACCCTTAACCTGAAATGGTGACAACTTCAAGAACATTTTCACGGGCTTGAGAAGTACTTAAAGAGGCTTTTTTATGAACTAGAAGACCAAGAAAAGGAGTACGAAAGAAAAACAGTTGAATCCCAAAAGATTTTGGAGAAGCGTCAATCAGCTGTTATGGCTAAAGAACAAGCTTCATTGGAGAGGCTCCAAGAGAAGAGAGATGTTGCTGTCTCTGTCATTTCCAATGCTCTATAGAAGCATGAGAAAGTCGGTGAACCTGCTACTGTTATCAGCGAGGACCATGGCGGGGCTCCATTTGTGGAAGAAAAACCACCTGATGTCATGCTTTCTAAGAGTAACTTAGAAGTCTTGCAAAGGTGTTCTGGTAATGGAATTGTGGAGGTGGAATCATGCCCCAAGCGTGTTAAATTATGTAAAGATATGGATTCATAAAAGCTCCACAAATTCATATCAGATAACCGTAAGGACCTGGCCGCAATAGAGGATGAACTTCCAGTTGCATTATAGGCTGCAACTGACCCAGCTGGTCTGGTTTTGTACTCACTCAAGGGTGTTTATAGCATATAACTGTCAAATCTTGATGGAAAAAAGGATTCTAACCTTTTAGGTATACGCCGAACTTGTATCATATTGACGGAGTGCCTCAGCATTTTATTAGCAGACCTCGATTTGGACACTATTTGTGGCGTGATCTCCCTAGATATTAAGGAACGAGCAAAGGCAATTGCTGAAGAGTGGAAACCAATGTTAGATGATCTTGATGTGGATGCTAGCAATGGGAATTCCTTGGAGGCTCATGCCTTTTTACAACTTTTTGCTACTTTTGTTATTAATTCTGATTTTCATCAGGAAGATTTGTCCAAGATGGAACCTATGGTTTTCCGTCATCGTCAAACAGCTGATCTGTGTCGATCCCTTGGATTGTCTGAAAGAATGCCAGGTGTTATTGGTGTGTTGGATAATAATGGCAGGCAATTGATGTTGTGAACCTACCGTTTGCATTTGGGCTTACAGAGGAGTTTTCTCCCATTACATTGCTGAAATCCTATTTGGCAGAAGCAAGAAAATTTTCTTCACCTGTGAAATCTGGAAATTCATTTCCCACTGTTCAGAATGAGGTCAATGAGAGGCCGGGACGTAGTCAAGATTTCTCGAGAGTGGGGGCTAATTTAATGGTAATTTCAGGGGGGGTGGGGGCGTGAGCCCCCAAGCCGAATTTTTTCAAGGTTATTTTTGAATATTTACCAAATAATTACTAAAATATTTATTTAATCTAATGAAAAGGGAAATAATTTTTCATTGATTAAAAATTTTTAACCCTAAAAAATAGAAGCACAAATAAAATCTTCTTTTTTCTTTTTTGTTTTGTTGTTAAGAGATTAGGTTTTATTGAATGGGTTGGTTTTGTCTATTTATAAAAATGCCCCCAAAAACTTTCCTAATTTAACTTTTACCCCAAATATTTTTACATTCCTAATTTCTAGTTTTTTAAATATTTTTTCCCCAAATATTTTTACCCCCACTCACCCCTAAGTAGCTCTGTCCCTGATGAGAGGGAGCTGACTGGCTCAAGGCCTTTACCAAGTGTGTCCAAGACCACAACCTAGAAGAGCAGTACCCCATGGACTCTCTACAGAAACGGGCTATTTTCCTCGAAAAGGCCAAAGCAGATGAGGAAAAGGGCAACAGAAGTTTCTAAACCTCAACCTAAAAGACCCGGGGCCAATGGTGCAGGATACGTACCCCAAGCCACTAATGACAAGAACAATTATGCTAAAATGACTGTACCCACAGAACATGTATGATAGACCTTATGCTTACACTTGACCAACTGAGAACCATGTTCCCTCATTTCTTGGTACTGCTACTTACAGCCAATCTCCTGGTCATGGCGATTACTTTGGAAATGCATACCAGTTTCAGGCGTCTTATATTCACTAGTGTGTAGGTCATGTTAAGAAGAATTTTAATATGATCCTCTTTTAACTAGTAATGTTAACCCTTCAGTTTGTTGGATGCTGCACTGTATCATGATAATTAGTATTAAAAAAAGGGCTAAAAATGGAGGGATGATAGCTTTGTGATCTATAATTTCTTGTACAAGCTGATCTTGTTGAAATCTTTTGTTTTATATTTATAATTGTCTACCCATTCTCTTATGTATAATTTCATTGTTTGCTGTACATGGTAACTGTTGGTGTTAGCCCAGTGGAATAGGCTAGGCATACTAATTATCTATGGGGTTTCTTGTGCATGGTTACCATTGGGGTTAGTCCAGTGGCCACTGATTCGAATTCCATCCCCCCACCACATAAAAAAAGAAGAAAAACAAAAGGAAAACAAAAAGGGTAACTAGTTTTATAGTTCATGTTTCCTACTAGTTGTTTCTTAAAAACAAGACCGAACATATTATGATTGTTGGGATGCATGTAGTTTTTTATCTATAGGCTACATGATGTAAACGCAACAAAAAATTTACACATGCAGGGCAACTCAAGCCCCAACTGCGATTTTAATTATCTTTCTCAATAAGTCACTTCTCAATCTTTCTTTGTTATAAAAAGCTTAACCATATAATAAATAATGTTCAGAACAAAAAATATTTGAGGTTATATGTAGAGAAAAAAATATTCTATTAGTGTGAAACCCGGATTGATATATGCGACAAACATATTTTTCATTAGCCATATGTGCAGACCATGAAGCACAACCAAAGTCAAAAGTGACACAAATGCAAATTCCATGCATTTCAGATTCATAATTAAATTCAGACAGAACAATAACCTATAACACTTGACTTTAGGATGCCAATCTCCTGAGCCATGTAAACATCTACAAACTTAAGCTTATGAAACCTCTGTATACTTCCTTTATGTTTAAGTGCTAATATGCAATGTTATATGGAATGTGGTACTGATATGTATAAGCAGTGCATTGCTTTAGATGGTAAGTGGTATGGTAGGCATAGTAAATTCACTATTTTGGATCACGTGACAGTAAGGAATTCTTGTTACAGTTGTTTAAGTAGTGCACAATATATGTAATATTAACAGATTGTAGAGAGACTCCTTGTGTACTTTTACGTTTTGGGCTGGGGAAGGCTCTTCTTATTTCCATTTCTTTCTTTACTGAAATTAAAACTTGATTTATTACTAACAATAGCTAAAATAACAATTCTTAATTGATGAATGAACCCTTGATGCAGTTGGAGTTGATCCGGCTTTTGGCTCCTCAGAAGCATCTTGTAGCTGGTACTAAGGTTTCTGAGAGAATCACTATGACCATCAACGACCTCTCACTTGTTCCAATGCCTTCTCAGGTTTGATTGCAAACACTTTTGTCTTTAATTTCCTTAGTATTCGTGGTGTAAATGACGTCAAATGGGAGCAAGAAAAGATAATTCTCTCTCTAAACTCTCTCAAATCTTTATATTATCAAATGGAAGAATGCTTCAAATGAGGCTAAAAAATAGTATTTATAGGAGGGAGGTTGCTTGGCCTCTAAGTTTAGAATCTAATTACAATTATGCCCTTAAGTTCCAAGTAGTCTTCCTTCCTCTAAATACTAAGCAAAAGGAAAAATACAATGAATACTCAAAATAGAAGAAATACTAAAAATGACGAAAAGGCCCCTATTCACATCACTCTCCCCCCCCCCCCCCCCCCCCCTTGAAAGAGTTCGTCATCGAACTCATAGGGGAAGGCCTTCAGTGTCACCATCGAGAATAGTAATGAGAGTTGGCTGGGGTGGGATCTCCGGTGCCTCCTCAAGATACTCAGGAGCGCCCGAAGCTAGGAGAGCGCGACGGCGGGGAAGGGAATAATCTGAGGATCTATGACCAATCACCCCACAATTGTAGCGTTTGAATGTAATAGGATGAGTGGGTGTAGGAGGAGGAACCGTAGGAGTAGGAGGAGCTGTAGTATACGGAGTCACAGGAGGAGCAAAAGTCACTGGTGCTGGAGGAGCTGTCATGGAGCTGTCACGGGGAGCAGGAGCAGACTGATGGAAGGACTCAACTTTAGTGGCGTACTCCACTGCCTTAGCAAAGGAGGTAACGTCACGTAAAGCGAGGTCGCGCTGGATATAGCTCTGAAGGCCGTGAATATACCGACTGATCCTCTGTTCCTCGCTCTCACCGAGGCGGGCAAGAGTATAAAGAAGCTGGAAGCGCTCACTTGTAGTCCAAAACTGTGGTGTCCTGCCGAAGAGATTGGACTCGCAAGAATAGATCACGATCGTAAGTGGCGAGGACAAAAGCTATCGTTATCTGGTTACGAAGCACTGCCCAAGACTGTATAGGAGGCTGACCCTCAAGAATACGGCATTGCTCCAAGTCATTCCAGCAAACACTCGCGTAGCCTGAAATTTAGTGGCCGCTAGTAAGACACGCCGACGACCCTTCTATCACTTGTACTCAAATATCCGCTCCATTGCGGCAAGCCAGTCAACAACGGCATCGGGCTGAAGCAATGCAAGGCTTTGCTCATGAGGACACAAACGATTATTGGGTGGAGATAGTGTCATGGAATAAACTAATTGATGATGTTTAAGGATGACGAACAAGACGAAGATGAACAGATGAAGCCACATTGAGTTTCCCATTTTTAAGAGGAAATAATAATTATCTATGATTACGGCGAAGCAAATAGCTCTAATTACGATTCTTTGGGCAAAGGAGAAGATCTTTAAATAGAGAGAACGTCTTTGCAAACAAGCTAGTCATTTCAGCAGTGCGTAGGTGAAATTGAGGACTGAGAAGATGACCCATCCCTTTCAACTTTACAAGAATTTGATTTATCAAAGTCATATCAATTTTAATTAAAATCCCAGTTTATTCTTAAAATACCAAAACACTAGAGTTCATTTGAGATTTTAAAAAGGCACTATATATCAAACTAATTTTGGTAACTAGGGTTGTCAATGGACAGAGTCTAGACCCGGATCCGGTCTGCTTATCCGGATTTGGATCATATTTCAAAATCCTATTACGCAATAACCCGTTTACCCAATTATCCGATTCTTAAATGGAGCGGATATGGATCTAGTCTATTTTGATCCGTTAAGGAGCCAATCCGATTAAATATAATATTATCTTTATCAATAGAACATGTAAGTATTATATATATATATATATATATATATATATATATATACACACACAATAAATACAAGTAATATAGGTTTTATTTATTGTAATCATCTACTATAATACATTACAAAGTATTAATCTAAGATTAAAAATAAAATAAAGGGAATGAAGAAAAATAGATATAAAACAAACGTATATATTTGGCCAGAATTGGTCTCAGACCCGATCCAATTCGACCAAATATAAATCCATATCTTGATTCAATATTATATATCCGATTAAGACCCGATCTCGATCCAAAATCGATTAAGTGCTTATTAAATGAATTTGGATCTCCAAAAATCCGACACGAATCCGACCGGTTAACAGGCTTAATAGTAACTAAGATCCGCTAATTTCTAACTTCAATCTCACCACATGCCCAATATCTTTTATAGAAGATATTGGGCATGCTAATATCATTCAAAAAAATAATTAAACTCAATGGGGGGAAAAGAAGATAATATTTCAATAACTTGTCCCATGACCAAAAGGCCATTATTTTTAACTGCAATTGACAAGTAAGGAGAAGATGGCCACAAAAGACTTCCCCAAGTCTTTGCTTTGTAAAAGTATTAATTTCTTGATGAACCCAATCATAAGCCCAAACCCAATCTTAATTATGAAAGAGATTTCTCCATTGACTAAGTCGTAATTGACCCTTCAACTGGAAATGAAATTATTAAAACCAATAAGTGCATACTACACCTTCTTCATTGTAGAAACGGAATATGACTTTAGTGGCAGTTTTTAATATTTACTGTTTTATCCATTTATCAATTTCTATTTCCAGTTCTTTGGTCAATTAATATTTTTCAAAACATAAAAAATCCTATATGACATGGATGGCATGGATTTGACTTAGGATTTTGAGGGTGCTAGAAACATTCACGCATACATATATATTGATAAAATAAAATTAAGAAATAAAACTATTAATAACATTAATTATATTTAAAAAAACGTCCATGGCCTCAGAGGCTATGGTAGCAAAATAAATTTTCTTAGGGTTCAATTAATTTGGGTTTCCTTTTGGATTTTTTTGAAAAATGGTTTTTGTGTTCCCTCTGAGGTTGAGAATCAGCATTTTGTGATTTTCTTTATTTTTTTTATTTTTAAGTCAAATTTTTAATCTTTAAAATATTGTTCAAGATTTTTTGGGTTCAAATGATTTTCAGGTTTTAAATTTAATTTTGTTGTCATGATTCATGTTAGATTAGGTTTATAGTTTCTGGATTGAGATTTATGTCATGGGATTTATTGGTTATTTTTAAGGTTTAATTATACGCCGACTTATTTATCCGACTCATTTTGTTTGACTGACTGATGTACCGTATCTATATTGGTTTGTTTCTGGGGTCTTACCCAGTAGACCTAAAAAAGAACTAATACATACACGATACGTAAAGTAACCATACAAAATGAGTCGAATTCATGAGTCAATGTAGAATTAGACTTATGCTCTTCCCATTTGATTAAAATTAATATTTTGCTTCACAAGTATTATCGGTATTGTCTCTCTATCCCTCTCTATACATAATTTTGCTTTTGTTAGTATGATTTAAGTTCGTTGTATACATCAGATGTGAATAAATGTTTCAAGGGTGTGTTTGAAAACTCCAATTCCATGCTTTGGAAATGGAATTAGAAAATTTCCAGTTCAAAATTTTCAAAAATTGAACTAAATTTTTTTTAATTCCAATTTCATGGCATTAAATTGGAGTTACCAAACATACCTTGAGGTCTTTCATTATCTAAGATATATATTGAACTGGTGATTTGATTCCACATACATTCTTTTATATATAATAATTTTATTTCATGATGGCTATGATGGATTTGTGAGATGTGTTTCTCAGTGTAACCATACTGATTATTGGTGGATTTATTATGGGGTTTTGTAGTGTAAATATATCAATTTTGTAAATTCATGAGGGGCAATAATATTTTAAGTACACTTTTTCGTACCTTTTTTTTGTTAGTGTCAAACGCAAATTAGATGATGTTTATGATTCACATCAATCCATTTGAAACACTACTCAATGTATATTTGATATATCAGCAGGAGCACAAAATTGATCATGAAATTTTTTCCTCTAGTATTACTAATGATTAATATATGATGTTGAAAATTGGTTTTAGAGTCATATGTGAATGTAAATAATTTGAACTCTTACTAGAAATTCTCTTAAGACTTAAACCTACTCCATTATGTAATTCGTTTGGTCATTAAACACTATTTTGAGTTTGCTCACTTGAAGATAACGAAAAGTTTAAGGCACTTCAAATTTTTGCTTTTACAATTTTATATTTATTCTCCATAGTTTTTAGTCCTTGAAGGACGTAACTAATATGTGGGACCCACATTGCTGGAATTCACATTTTTTTGTTAAATTTTTTTCCATTATTAATGAGTACCACGGGGATCCTTTATCGTTTGACATTCACGATAATGTTCAAGGTTATATTGTAGCATGGCCTAATCTTGGGTATTTCTGCATTGGCAAATTATATCCTTTTAGAAAGATTTAGACTCACCCTTATTTCTAGGGTTGTTCAATGCTGGAGGAGATAGGCGCCACCTTTGAGGAAAACTATTTCAAAATGAAATCGTTGTGCGATTGAGAGGACATAAGGAGTACCCGTATAGATATATTGGCATGGGTTAAGGGTTGGATCTTTAAACAATCTTTCGAATCGAGGGAGATGGTCGACCTGTATGGACTCCCAATCTGGGATAAGCTAGCTAGAATTTAATTGAAATCAAGACTACAAGTATACTTGGCATCTTCATGAGGTGAGACAATCGAATCATCAAAGTGAAATATCATATCTTCTTTGGATGATTGTTCAATTATTGAATCATTGGGTAATGACCATGCCCAAGAGCCTTGGTTATCTTTAGTCTCAAATTATTCCTCACCCAGTAAGGATGACTTCCATATTTTTTGGTCTTCTTATTATTCGTTGTCATGTTGTGCTTTATCATACAATACCTCCTAATGTTCGGCGAGGTTATCATGCAAGTGAAATGTGTTAGGCACCCGATCCTCTATTTGGATCTCAAATGTAGATATAGAAGTATTTATATTAGTATATCATAGTTTGAAAATAAATAATATAATGAAAATAGTTAGTATGTGATTAAAATGTGGTGTAAAATATTGGATGTGTATGTGAAAATAATATATACAAAGGATAAATATATACAAAGTCGTACTTGTTCACTCGGACGACAGTGAGTCTATGTACCGGCATAGAACGATTCAAAGTCCACGTAGTTCGTGTCAAGACAAGATGAATTCTACCTTTTACGAAGGCTCGATGTAAAATATCTAAACTTTGTTCTATCTTCCAAGGTGTTTTAGAGTGAAACAAGACTAAACATACAAATGTAAATAGTTTTTGTTCATGAAAAGACTTAAATGAGATAAGTACACTAAAAAAATACTTTGATGAAGAAAGAATATCGAGACGTACAAAATTAAAGAAACAATAATTGGCAGAATTTGTGAACCACTAACGTATATGAAAGTATTTCATGGTTTTGAAGCATTTTTATTTAGTGTTTTGGGATTTTATGGAAATAAAGGAGTAAAAGTATGTAAATATGTACAATACCTGACTTTAGTTTTAGAAATCGGATCGCTCTAACATCACCCCAAATCATCTTTTTCCTCATCCCCGTCTTCTTCAGACATGACTTTTCTCTAAAGGTCATGTCCGAAAGACCTTTTTGGCTTAGAATTCAAAATAAAAGAGTTAGAAGAAGCGTAACCGTGATGTTAACATGCTACTTTCCTTTCTAACATCATTCTGGTTTAAAATCAATTCCTTGGAATGTCGATTTACGGGTTCTGTAAAGGAAAGTACCTTCTTAGAATAAAAGGAAAGAAAGAAGTTTTTTGGTCCTTTTGAGTTTATATAGGGAAAGAAAAAAACTTGAGTACGGTTTTATATCTTGGCTTGAGAGGGGTTTAGAAGAAAAAAGAAAAGAGATTTTAGGCTTTTCTAGAGATAAAATGATTCAAAATAGAAAGGCAACATTTAAGTGGAGGAGTTATTATGTGCATAACCAGTTGGTAAGGGCTTCTTTTACATGCAAATTATTTGGGTTTGTGACTGATAGGTCCTTTGACAAGAATGATCGATAATGGCCTAGTGCATCCCATGACCGTTAGGTAATGGGTGCATGTTTTTTGTTTTAGGTGTAATTCTGGACAGTTTATGGTTGTTTGGATCATTATTTTGGGTTTTCTAAGGCTTTGGGGATTTATTTTTGTGTTATTTGGGTCATCCTTACTTTGGTTAAGGTCATAAGTTTTTATTTGGGATTATGAGGTTTGACAGATTGTTCCATACTCCCTTAGGATTATCAAGGAGAAGAATGGGGTGTCTACAAGGGGTAATAAAGACAATGCCTAAGGTCTATGTGAAGAATATGTACGAAGTAGATTACACAAAATTTTATCTTGAATCTTAGGTGACTTAATCTAACTTAGGAAAGGTAAACAATAAAGCCCAACACCCTCTACAAAGAAAAATCCACAACAAAAAACACCTTTAGACCTACAGAACAACAAATGAATTGCGGTGGGTCTTACATGGGGTGAAATAAGTCTCACAATCACAATGCATAACTTCATCCTAATGCTCTTTCACACCATATCTTCCAACACAAGATGACATTAAAAGCTGGAACACGTTTCACAATCGCCTGTTGTGGTCACAAAGTGGAAGTAAAATTTTGTTTTCCAAATTTTGGAACAGGGTTGAGAATTCTCTAAATGATTGTAGTACCACTTTCTAGGTGTGTGATAAACGGAAGTGAAATTATTTGAAATATGGCTAACTCATAAGTCTTATAATTATTTGAAATTATTTGTGTTAAGAGGATGGTTCAAAGATATACCAACTTTTAAAAATTACTCAAATTTTAATTTCTTCAAAATTAAAATTATTTAAACAAAGTTGATTCAACTCAAGTCCTAAAATAGCCAAAAAAAATTAATTCAAGTTTTAATATAGGCCAAACAAGCTTTACATAAATTTTCCCAAATTAAATTTGTTGACTTGAATTAAAATAAAACTAAAATTACCCAATATTAAACTTAGTACGAAATTAAGCAAATGTTGTGTTTAAACCAATTTTTATCTTTATTAAACCTTTGCATGCATCTATGTGAATTTTGCAAGATAAAATAAACACAATCACACGAAGGTGCGATGTACGAGGAAAATCCACAACGGGAAAAAACTCGGATAGCCCATCCTACAAATCCACTAAGTATGGTATTTTTACAAAGACCACGACAAAAAGACTTACAACACAGACTCGAATCCCTTTAAGCCTTGATGCTCCTTCACTCTTCAACCTCCACCTAGTAGATAACGTTGGAGTCCACCAACGTCTCG
Organism: Sambucus nigra; assembly: GCA_949130495.1. Lineage (NCBI taxonomy): Eukaryota > Viridiplantae > Streptophyta > Magnoliopsida > Dipsacales > Adoxaceae > Sambucus > Sambucus nigra. The sequence goes on from CASBWL010000029.1 coordinate 2,557,795, forward strand.
GAATCCACCGATGGGGTTTGGCTACTGTTAAGCACACATGGAGCCTTTCTCTGTATGCACACCACAACTCAAACGAACGGAATCCACCGCATGAAACTTTATCCCTTTGGGGAAGAGGTAGAACCCGATGCCAAAATGATCTCACAGCAAATATAACTATATAGAAACTTGGATCAAACTAAATATAGGTGTAAACAAGTTTTTGTCTTAAGATTTGAGCTTTTAAATCACAAAAACTAAAGGAGACTTTTTGGTTAAAAAAATGCTCTCGAGTTCTTAGAAGTATCAAAAAGTCAGTTGAAAAAAGTTGTTCCCAAAGTCTTTAAAAGCAGGTACAAAAGTGGGATTTTTTTAAGCAAAACTGTCAAAAACTGATGTCGGTCGTTCGAACGAGTTTACTAACGAGATTACCAACGAAAATCCAGTGACAAAATTCGTTAGATATGTCTTTCAAACGAAACTTCTAACGAGAAAACAGAGAAAATCTCGTTAGATAAGTTGTTCGAACGAGAAAAAATTGTCATTGGAACGACTTTTCAGAAAACACAAAATGCATTTTAAGCCCCAAAACTTTTTTGTAAAGTTCTAAAATGATTTTCTGGAAAAAATAAAAAATCGTTATGACAAATATTTTTAAAAAATACACCCATGAAAAATATTGAAGTCTCTATGTATAATAAATGCATTCATACCTTTAGAGACTTTGGAATTCAAATATTGGTGACGTATAAACTTGGCACGGAAACTAGCAAGGATGTGCTCTTCAATTTCTTGGCCGCTACCTCTTCATCACAAATGTCATAGGCTTGAAAGATACACAAAGGTCTATTATATGACTCATATTGTTTTGTTCGGAATTAAGCCAACACTACAAATTGACTCAATTAGAAATTTATCCTTGCATTTGAAATACGGATTTGTTCGAGGGTTAAAAGGAATTTTAAAGAAAGTAAATTTACTTCAAAATATTTGTTTATTTCACAAGCTTTTATCTTTGTAGAAATTCTCTCTCCTAAAAATGAATCTTGCCAGAAGTGTGCATAAGCATGAATTTTCAAAATATAAAATATCCACAAAGAGTCACACTTCTCATTTTCTTGTGTTCTTATGGGAATACATAGGTAAGGTATAGCCTTCTTATGAAGTGATATGATGAAAAAGTAGAAAGATATGCAAGATTTTTAGTGTTGCAGAGTTCTTAGAATATATATGCAAGCGGTAGCAAAAAGTAAGCTTTTGCGCTAGTATGCACAACTTTATTGGAGCTCAGTCCAAATGTTGTGCAAGTTTGTCATGTGTACCATTTAAAGAAGGTTCTTTGTTAAAATTCGAGGTGTCTACAACCTTTATGTGTTTTGTCATATCATAAATCATGGAATAGGATGCCAGCGTATTTGTGAACTTATTATTAGAAAATAACTCTGATGATTCTTTTTTCGTAAAATCCAACTCTAGTAGGTCGAATAACGTTATGAAAGATCACATATCCCCCAAGATGTTACACGGTTATGAAGAGCATGAAAATACCGCATGCCTTTTCCTTTTCCATGAGATAAGGTGAAAATTTTATAAAGTACATGAAGTTGATTGTCTACCTTAGACCATGCATAGTTTTTCATCAACAAAACATTGTAGGTCTTTCTGACTTCCCAAGGCATAAAACGTCCCAAATTCTAGACATGATTGAGGTATCTAAAAATGTAGTGGATAGATTCCAATGTTATGGTGTGTCGATCATGCATAAACTGGCTAACCATACTCTTAGCAAATATAAAATCCGGCATCATGTTGGTAAAGAAAATGAGTTGACCAACCGATTTACAATAAAATAAAGGATCGTGAATCATATCACCCACGTTGATTGAGATATCTAGGTTAGGTTCCATTGGTGTAAAAGTCGGACAAAAACTTAGCATCCTCATATCCTCAAGAAGATCCAAAGTGTACTTTTATTGGAAAAAAAGCGATCCCACGTCAAGACTAAGTTACTTCAAGACCAATAAAAGAACTTAGTAAACCAGAGTCCTTCACATTAAACACATTCCCAATATCCCTCTTCACTCACGTGATCCCATCGACATCATCATCTATAGTAATAATATCATTAATAAAAAGAAATAAAATAGTACAGTTATGATTGGGTTGATGATGAATAAGACACGTATGATCGGAATGGAACTAAGTGAACCCTGTGGATATAACCACGTCAATGAATTTATTGAACAATACTTGAGGTGACTGCTTAATTCCATAAAGAAACTTTTGATAATGACACACTTTCTCTGTCCCACTCAACTTGAAAATCCATATGGGAGTCCATATAAATGGTCTAGAAGAAATTCTTGTGTAAAAATCCATTATTGACGTCCGACTAATATAGAGGCCAAGAATAAGAAGCTGCAAAGGAAATCAATAATCGTACAGAAGTCAGCTCGGCCAAAGGGTCATATGTAGCACCAAAATTCTTCTTATGAACTTGTGTAAATCCCTTTATCACCAATTGTGCCTTATAGTGATCAATAAATCCATTGGATAGATAATTCATACTGAATACCTCTTACATCCAACAATTTTTTTCGGAGGAGGTTGACTAATAATTTCACATGCATCATTTTGATGAAAAGAATCCATTTCCACTTTCATTGCCTCACTCATGCTGAATTATGGAAAATCTCGGAGTCAAAATGGCCTAAAAAATCAACAAGGACCTAAAATACTGTCACAGGAAAGATATTGGGAAATATGATGATTGTAACAACCAACAAAACCATAGTGTGGAGGGGGGCTCATCTACGAGAATGATAATGGGAATAAAAATAAGAAGTAGGGGTATAGTGGGAGTACAAAATTCGAGGAAATGTGGTAGAAGCAACCAAGTGCGACAAGAGTACACCTATAAGGTGGGCTCGGAAGGTGCATGGAGGGTCTCAACAAATACAAGTATAGGTTTGGACAGTGATGAGGTCTCACTCTCTAGATATGGTGAAACGGTACAATCCTCGAGAGATTAGGAGGTGGGATCTTACAAAGTACTTAGCCCCTAATAGGAAGGGATATCCTCGTGATAAGTAACATTAAGATAGTGATACATGTGTTTTAATATTGGATCATACCCCTAAGATATTGAGGATTAACCCACAAAAATGACTCCTAATAATCAACTTTCTTCTAAGAGGGACCATGATCATGAACAAAATTACGCCCATACACACAAGAATGAATGTTGAATAAATTAATATAGGGTTAAGGGCAATGAGAGGCACCTTCCCACCCAAAACCTAACATGCTACGATTTTTTATAACGGCGACGATAAAGACAGTAATATGTCGAAAAGATTTAGGAACTTTAATACCACTCAAAAAGTGTCAAACTATCCCCATTAGGTAGGGATTTTTGTATTATGCCACCCCATTTTGTTCGACGGTATATGGGCAAGCGAGTTGATGCAAAATCCATTTTTGATTAAGTTGAGAGAGAAAATCATTGGAAACATATTCACGTGCCCACTCAACATTATTCTAGAGAAAATTTCTACTCTCATTCCAAAACAATCCCGCAGCAAATGACACGAACAAGACTCAATAATGCGACCAATTTCTTTGATACAACTAGTCAGATTGTATACTGCCATCTCACATAAAACCAAATAATATTGAAGTGGGCCAACTTTTAATCTTTTTTGGGTTCATTTACCATCCTTGTCCTCATACAAGGCATTTATTACTCTCAATCCAATAAAAAAAATTGTTGATTTTGTAATCATTTGACATTTATTGTAAATGTCCTTGTAAAAAAGTAAAATTAATCAATGATCGAGAGGTGCATCATAATTATACAATTAGACTAACTAGTAAGTGCACACGAGCATTGCACGTGTTACTCACATTTAAATTGTGTTCATGTAGACTGAGGATCGGAGAATGTGGGATGGAATTTACAATAAAGAAAATGCATAACAATACAAAGTTGGGTTAAAAATGGGAGATATTCATCATAATGGTAAGACATTAATTAGGGTTTCCACAATTCTCCGTATGCATAAAATTTGAATTGTTATTAGTATATTTTGATAGAGAAAGTAATTCCACAAAATATTTGAGAAAAATCTCGATTGGCGAATTGAAAATCTAATTTGGAATGTTAAAAAATTAGGACGTCATGATACGAGTTTATTTTATAAATGTTCCAAATATATTTTTATGATATCAATTTTTGGAATATATAAAGTTATTATACAAGAATATTGACTTATGCTTCAATGGAATGAAATTATTCAGGAACAATAGTATTTATGTAAAATATATAGGTTTTTTCACTTAACCTCTATGATAATGTCGTATTTTAAAATAACCTCTCAAACATTGCTAAATTAGACATAACCCCACAAAAATATAGTGTTATTACTATTGTTAAAAAGTCTCATTAATGTGTAATCTGACTTAATTCACGAATGATTTTGTGTCACATTCGATAAAAAAAGATTTTCATGTTATGGCATGTGTTAATTGTGTCGTGTTAATGTTAAGTAAAAAAACGATAACTTTTCGTCTCTAATTGGGCCTGTCAAGTCGTGTTTTAATTGGGTCATGCTTAAGTTAGGTAAAACAATGATTTAGTATTGTTTCACGTTTTAATTGGGTTGTGTTCGGGATAAGTCATAAAAAGTTTCGCATTGTGTCGTGTTTAATTGGGTCATTCATTCATTCATTTTTCATTTTAGCGGTTATAATTCGTGTTAGGTTAAAAAAATATTCCCTGTTGTGTTTTATTTGGGTCGTGCTCGAGTTTGATAAAACAGATTGTATCATTTTGTCTTATAAATGGATCGTGTTCATACTAGATAGAAAATTACGATTTCATGTCATGCCACGTATTATCAGGTTCTTGTTAACTAAAAAAGATTCGTGTTTTGTTTTCCTTCGTTCTTGTTAGGTAATAAAAAATAAGATTTTATATCAATTTTTATTTAGTTCATGTTATGGTGAGGTAAAAAAAATATCACGTGTCGTGTTTTCCTTGATTCTTGTTAGGTAAAAAAATAAGATTTCATATCAATTTTAGTTAATTCGTGCAAGGTAAAAAAAATATTTTGTGCCATATACTATTTATTTCACGTTAGATAAAGAAATAAAATTTCTTATCAAGTTTTGGTTGGATCATGTTAATGTTAAGTAAACAAATATTTCATGTCGGTCCTAATTTTATTGGGGTTACTTTCATGTTAGATAAAAAATAAGAGTACTTGTTGTATTGTGTTGTGTTCGGTAATGTAGCCATTGTAATGTTGTAAAAAATGTTTAACCTAACAATATTATTAATATAAAATAATTTTAAATTTCAGATTTCAAAAGAAATATTTGCTTATTTCGTAAAACATTCATTGTATTAAAATACAATAGCAATTAGTTAGAATATGAGAATGTCCCTACGCAATGTTCTTTAGGTAAAGACAATATTTTTAAAATTTTCTCAATTTTAGCTTAGCACAGATTAACTGTTTTTTTGTGGGAAAACTTTGACTTACCAACTTTTATCTTTTTAACCCTATATCATGCATCTATGGTGATTATGCAGGTAAAGTAAATAAGGCAACAATATACAAGATGATGATGTACGATAAAATCACTAAGGGAAAAAACCTCGGACGACCTGGCTAGACAATCCACTACGATACGGTTTTATAAAAGAGTATCCAATAGACGTACTCAACGACTTGATCACTTACAAGCCTTGACAATCTTCTATCTTCTACCACTCCTCCACGGGGCAATGTAGGAGTCCATCCACACAAGTGTCTACATTACACAATTCCACGTGCACGTCGATATCCACTAATGTAGCCTCAATAGTCGTCTATGATTCGGAACACAGAGTCCACCGCTTCTTCATCGTAATCAGCAAGCGCAGTGTCCACCGCACGAAAGTAATTCTTCTTTTGATGGAAGATATAAACTAGATGCCAAAATCAAGATCTTTAAAGCATATTAATTATGAAATAGGATCTTGAAAAACGAAAGGGTGTTTTGGGATGTTGAGAACTTTTGCAACAAGTGCAGAATCATTTTTCGCAAAGAATTCTTATTTTTTCTGAGTTCGAAATGCCTTTTATAGTAAACACAAATTATAAGGCGGCTACTTATTCAAACAAAAATCAGGCTTGTGGAATGAGAATGTCATCTCGTTTGAACGAAAACCTAGCTCGTTCACATGAGATCACAATCTCGTTTGAACAAACGAGTATCACATGATGAAAAACAATACACCCTCGCTGGATGCACGTTTGAAAAAGGCTTTAAACGATCCTTCAAATGAAAAGGCCAAGTCGCTCTAACGACTCTGAAGTTCATTTGAACTAAATGTCGATTTTATTCCAACTTGCTTAAAATCCATTTGAACGAAACGACTCAGATAAAATGATTTAAAACGAAGATCTAAAATAATTTTCAGAGTCTCAAAAACATTTTAAGAATAAAATACATCCTTATATAATATCCAAGATCTCATAATTCGTTAGCATTCATACCTGAGATATCTTTGACAAAAACAAGTGTGGAGATAAAATTGGCACGAAACATGGTACGATGTCATCTTTGAAGCTTTTTCACAACATCTTCAACACTACACGTCATAGGCTTTCTGGGATCACAACTCAAAGACTAATCTTACTACTCAAACAATTTTATTCGAAATTATGCCAATTACAAACAAATTCACTCGATTGGAAATTTTTTCTTATAAATCTACCCCTTTGGCTATTTCGATATAAAACCAAAAACTGTGAATTATACAAGCTAGGCCATCAAGTCGATCATATTCCCAACCTAAAAATTCCAAAAAGAAAATTACATTGGACAATATATCGACCTAGCGGTACCTTTGAAAATTTCATCTCGATGTAGCCAAATATGGATAAACTCATAAGGCATCTTACACACGAAATAAAAAATACCACGTGATGTATGAAGGAGTAAAAGAGTATAACAACTAATGTCATTATAATCACTCCCCCTACAACACATATTTCTCCCCCCCATTTTGCCCGTAATTAGGGCTGTGTTTCGACCGAATCGGATAAAAAAAGCCTATTTCGAAAAAAATTCCGACAAAATCGACAGAAAAATCAAAATGCAAAACCGAATCCGATTTTTTCGAAATTTTATTTTTTTCCGATTTTGAAAATTTTGGAAAAATAAAAAAAAAATTAATTTCGAAAAAATTCAAAAATTCGGCAATTTTCTAGACAAAAACAGAAACAATTTTAAAAAATTGATTATATATATATTTTTTATAATGGAATTCATTTTTACAAATTAATCCATATATGACATTTTTAAAACTCATAGTTACGTTTTACTTATTACTACTTTCAATGTTTGGAAATAATTATTCCAAAATTTCAAAACAATCCTAAATTTCATAATTTACTAAAACAGTTCCAATATGGTCCAAAAGGGTAAACATAAATTTCAAAAATTATTAAAACAGTCCTAATATGGTTCAAAAGGGTCGACACAAACTTCATAAATTACAAAAACAATCCTAATATAGTCCAACAAAAATTTCATAAAAACATCCCTGCTTATATTATCCGAAGTAGTCCAAAAAATAGTAAAACATTCCTTAAAATAGTCCAAATCAGTCACAAATTATAATTTGTAACAAAACAGTCCAAACTACAAAAACAGTCAAAAACTGTCCAAAACAGCTACAAAGCTTCCAAGCATCATCCTTTCCGCACACTATTGAACATCCACATCTCATTTTGTTGTTTACCAAAAAAAATAATTAGTAACCAACCAAATAAAATATTAATTGAATAATAAAAGTTTATTGTAAGATGTAAAGTAAATGTCAACAATACCAAAATTCAACTGACCGACCTCTACCACAACTACAATGACAATGAGTAAAACGAATTATTATTTATTTCTAATATAAAATGAATGTATATATTGAAACAAAATTGGGAAAAAAAATACCATTTTCAATTGCTTCAAGAGCCTCAATTGTATCTTCCACACAAAACGGAAGTGAGGGATTCCTAAGCTAAACTTGCGTGCATAGCAAACATTCCACAATAGAAGGAGTTAACGAACTTCGGAAATGATCAAGGACCCGACCGGCCGTACTACAAGCGGACTTGAAAGCAACCGATGTCACGGGAATGGATAATACATCACGTGCCATTACAGCAAGTGCGCGATATGTTGTAACTTTACCTTTCCACCAAGCAACCACCTCAAAATTTCGCGCATCATTCTCCGCAAAACCATCACTTAAATACCTCTCCAAGTCATTGGAAACATCCGCATAGTCCTTTCTCTTCAAAATAACCTCAACACAAGTCTTTTGCCTCGAGTCTTTTGGCCACTTTTTCATTAAGATTTGAGTCTTCGGGGACATCATCATTATCTTTGGGGGTACCAAGACCCACATAAGGTGTCTCTCCCGCTTTGTAGTAATTATAAAGTCGATTAATTAAATCTTTCATTTTTCCCACAAACACTTCCAATTTGTAAGACCTTTCAACTTCAGAAAAATTGACACATTCCTCCAAATATGAAGAATATCAAAACTCAACAAATTACAATTTGTATCGAGGTTCCAATACTATTGCAACAACTAATATCGGGTTAAGAGAATCAAAATTGCAATACTTGTCAAACTTTGCATCCATTTTAATGGCCAAGGAACAAAACAATGCATCGTCACTATCTAAATGCTCCATGAGAAGGTTTTAAACTTGTGTTAGTTCATCAAAGTATGTATTGGAAGTAACATGTAGTGAACCTGACACTCGCTTAGTAAGTTTATAGAATTCTTTTAAAAAAGTGTGCAAAGATTTTAATTTTCTCCAATCACTCTCATCCAATATACCCGCGCCTCCCACATTACACTCAATCTTATAATTGGGGTCTACCTCATCTAAACGGTCAAATACCCTCTCAAACTCCAACGCCGTACTTATCATTAGATAGGTTGAATTCCATCACGTCTTAACATCCAAACACACCACCCTCTATGTTTCTAACATTTCATCCACAAAACACTTCTTAAAGAGTTGCATACGTGAGGGACTACTTCGCACATATTTGACACTCCGCCTAAGGCATTTGATTGTGTCCTTAACCTCCTCAACTCCATCTCTCACAACAAGTTTTATGACATGTGCAAAACATCTAACATGAAAGAACTCACCACCCAATAACAAAGCGTTTCTTTTATTTAATCTTTTTTTCAAATCTACAATACACGTGTCATTGTTTTTTGCATTGTCAAATGTGATAGTCATTACCTTTTCTAAATCCCATTCCAACAAACAACTTTTCACCGCCTTGGCAATTACCTCACCCTTGTGTGAACGTGGAAGCACTCGAAAATTGATGATTTTCTTATGAAGAACTCAATCTTTAACAATAAAGTGGGCGGTCAAAGCCATATAACCAAGATTTTGTAACGAAGTCCACATATCAGTGGTGAGGCATATACGTGTATTAAAATACTTAAAATAATTTTTCAACTTGGTCTTTTCCTCGTGATACATGATTAAGCAATTCTTAGTGTTGTTCTACAAACCACATGAAATTTAGGTTGCAAATTCGCAGAAAACATTCTAAACCCTTCCTTTTCCACGTGATTAAAAGGGAGTTGATAAATAATTACCATTCTTGTAAAAGATTTACGACATCTCTCTTGGTCAAATCTCCAATTAGAAGGTTTAGAACCTATGACGGAAATAATGGTTTGTGTCGTTTTATCTCCTTCATAACCGAGAAAATCTTTACATTTTTTTAAATGATTCCACAATTTGTTAGTTCCCTCAGAAGATGGTGCGTGTAAAATTACATTGCAATACTTGCACTCACAAGTACCCGAATATTTTTTTTGTCCCCTCAATCAAGGGTTTTTCAAAATATTCCCATTCTCCCAACGCTCCGTGATGCCCGGCTAAACCAAATTTTGAGCCCGTCTTTGTTTTTCTCTTATTATTATCGGGGTTGAGTTTGCTAGTTACTCCACCACTTTCATCCATTGTTTACATGCAATCAAATTAAATAAAGAAAAGGTACCTGTTTTGAGGCTGTTTTATTGTCTCGTAAGCAACTCTCTATTGTGCAAGTTTATACACCTATAATATAATTAAACAAACAATGAAAATATACATGTACTAGTTTATGAAGAAAAAAAACAACGGGATACATAGAAGAAAAAACAAAGAGTTGCAAATGTAAATAGGGGTATATAGTAGAAAAAATACTTCAGATCAAAAAAAAAAAATACATTTACACTGTAAATGTAAAAATATTAGTGTTTGTTAAGTTTCAAAACAAAAAATTTAACAAACACTAAATACTAATATATTTGCAGTTCTTTAAACAAAAAGCTTAACATTTACAGAGAATTGCTTGTTAAGATTTACAAAAAATTTATAGAGAAGTGCTTGTTAACATTTACAGAGAATTGCTTCTTAACATTTACAAAAAACTTGACAAAAAATTACTTTTTAAGAACAGATCTTGTAATAAAGACTAAACGATTATACACATAATGATGAGGTTTATATGACAGAAGAACAAATCTTGTAAAAAATATGACAGATCTTTATTACAAACGATTAGATATGTTATATATATATATATATATAAACAAACGATTAAACAAATGATATAACATATTATATATATAACAGATCTCTCAATCTGTATTAATAAACGATTAAACATCGATTGCTTACAAATAAAAATTGTTCTTAAATAATCAAAAGAAAATGGATGAGAGTTACATATACATGAAACTCTAAATGGTTTATAAGATAATCAGATATTTTGATATTCTAGTTGCCAAATTTGGCCTTCCAAGTAGAATCAGGCGTGAAAAAGGGAATGGGAGTGAAACAAAAAAAAATTTGCCTATTAGCATTATAAACAATTAGTAACAGTTGTTATACGATCATGGCAAAGAGGAGAATTGACAAATTTACATGTTCCATAACTTCCAATTGGCAACAATGAATACCATTTTAACCAAAGTCAATACAAATGTCTTCATTCTCTGATTTATAGTGTGTGGGTGTGGGGGGGGGGGGGGGGGGTAGAGAGAGAGTACCGATTCTAAGTAAGACACAACAGCTTTAAGAGTGTCAGAAGAGTTTCAATCGAGGCCGCCGAGTATGGCTCAATCCACATTAATTGCGGTGCTATTATCATCCATATCTCACTGAGATGGTATTTTTTGCCATTAATTTGAAAGAAACATTGATAGAAGTTTACTTACCAGAAAACAAATACTGGGGGTTAATGCATAATGTATGTACTGTGTGCGTGCATGTAATATATATACAACATGTCTCTCCAGCTGACTCCAATCAACATACCTTAAAAACATACCAAATTTTTAAAATCGTAAAAAAATTGATTGTTTCACCATAATCTTCAAATATCCAACCTTGAATCGCATGTATGTTGATCATCAAAAGTTTCAAAAGCCAAATTTTATACGTATGTTCTAATTTTGTATTCCAACCACTTTCAGAGTTGATTTTTTTATGACTTTTTTGTAGTATCGAGATCATCTCCACCAAATTCGATTAAAAGTTAATCTTATACTTTATTAATAAAAATGTAATTTTTGAGGTCCATTGATTGGAGTCGGCTAAACATACACACACACACTAGATATTAACCGATGATAAGAAGTCATAAACTATCTATCTATGATTAATTCATATTATTAAGTTATAAGAATTCACACATACCAAAAAGGAAAAGATGACATGACCCCGAAACAACAGTATGTGTGCAGGTGAACAAATTTTAAGTTTTAGGTCGAGGTTTTAAAACTTAATACTTCCCCTCCGTTCCAAATTAATAATCCTTATTTCCTTTTCGGGTCGTCCCAAAATAATAGTCGCTTTCCATTTTTTTACGTAATCGACGAAAAAATTCCACTCTAATGCGCAAGGTTTTATCTTGGCCATTCATTGAATAAATCCTTAAAAAAATCATTTTCAAATAGCGACTATCAATTTGGGATATGAACAAGCCCATGTGAGGCCCAGCAGTGGGGGGTCAAGCACCCACCCAAATTGGGAAAAAAAAATGTTCCCAGTGAGATGGAAAGTTTAGTAAATGGGATTGCTTGTGGTTCAAAAGGGTTGTTTTGGTATTCGAACCGAAAGTCATACCTCTTTCACGTTGATTACTATTTTGAGTTGAGTATATAAGATGAATATTTACGTTATTACTTATTAAATATTTAAGTCATTATTGTCTTAAAAATGAACTAATAACCTAAAAATCAACTTGGGGACCATCGTCCCTGAATCCAAGGGGTGTCAATTCATATTTTCAAGTCGTGTTTTGCCCACCGTTTAGACCTGAAAACAACATGACAACATAAAATAGAATTTTTCTACATTTTACAAACACGACAGGACAAACACAATTCATCATCTCCACACCCAATTAAACATGCTAGTAGATTATAATACAACTAAAGAAACCACAACACGAGGCACAATTTTTACACGGGACCGTGTCACGAAATCACAATATGTCGTGTCAATTTTGTATCGTGTTATCGAGTTGTCTCTAAAATTTCCATTCCTGACGAACCCCTGCATTTGGTTGTAAGTATTGGCGCCCGCCGCGCCACCCCCTTATTCAGGACGGACATAGTATAACATACTATGACAATATATATGTGTCATAGTACACAAAAATTTGTTATATTAGAAAATTAAGAACATTTAGGGACAAAATCTATTGAACTCTAATAAATTGACCAAATTCTATTAAAATTAAATGTAAAAAATTAGTAATGTATTAAAGTCAAAAAAAAAAATTAGAGCGCACTACGTGTCATATTAATTAGCAGTTACTGAACAAAAACGCACTACATCACCCTAGGGTTTTGTCATCTTAGCGATACCTAATTTTTCAACTCCAAATTTCTAACATCTAATTTTTTTGGCTAAAAAAAAGCACTCTTTTGTTTGCAACACAAAACAGATCGAAACAAAACAATGTAAAGCTAATTTCAAGTTGGATAGAAATACCTGTGCGTTTGGTCGGTGGTACAAACTAAGAAGAAATATATGTAGTTAGTTGTCTCGCTAGGGTTTACCGAAGTTTAGTTTTTGTTGGATACGAAATTTGTACAACTTTCAAGAAATAAAAAGCGATTGAAATTATTCCGTCAGCGTGGCTTGAAAAGATGAAAAAAGGGTTTTCTTTTGCTTTGTTTGTTAGGGAAAAATGAAGAGAGAAAAAAAGTTGTAAAAATGATGTGAAATAACGATAGTGTAAAAAGGTGGAGCTATTGGCGCTCCACCAATTCTGCTGACACTCCTAAACATTTGATAATTACCACCTTACCGCCATCTCTCCAAATAAAATATTAACCTTCATCTCCCTCCTTATTCAACCTTTGTTTTTTTTTCCACAAACATTTCTAAAAATCACCATAAATATCAACATTTTAACAAAAATATTCCAGCAAAACTTTATTAAATTAAATATTTTCAGGAAGCATAAAAAACAGAAAAGGTAAAAAAAAAAAATCTAAACAAATAATCCCAACAAATAAAAAAAGAAGCAAAAGTAAAAAAGAACGTCAACAAATAATCCCAATAAATAAAAAAACAGTGAAAGTAAAAAAAAATCTCAACAAATAATCTCATTTATCAAGCGTATGAGTTTCCAAGTAAAATGAAAAAAAAAACTATATAAGTAATTCCATTACAAACATGCCCATACGTAATTCCATTACAAGTTTTTTTCCAAGCACAAATAATATTTTCTTTATCAAATACAAACACGATTTTTTTTTACCAAACACAAATACAAGCACGATCGAAGTAAAGTCACGTTGTGAAAACTTTTGGGGAAATAGATTAATTTCATGCCATATATATTTGACGCCATGTTGTAAAAAAATTAATTTGGCCGTGTTTCTGTTATCGTAAAAAAATGATTTCGTATTGTGTGGCATTTTAATTTGGCCATGTTTTTGTTTTTGTAAAAAAATAAATAAAATGCCACACAATACGGAATCTTTTTTTTTTACGAAAACACAAACACAAAAATCGTGTTTGGGTTTGGTAAAAAAAAATCGTGTTTGTATTTGGTAAAAAAATCGTGTAATGAAATTACTTATAGGCATGTTTGTATACTCCTTGTATACAGGTTTTGCTTCCTTAGCGGTTTTTTAATGCTTTTATTTATTAAAAAAAATTACTTTTCATAACTATTTTAAAAAAACATTTCAATTGTTTAAAAAAATTTGGTATATGTTTTTTTATTAAAAAATATTTTATAAATAGTTTTCTATTTAACTATTAAATAAAATAGTTTTATATAAAATAAAAACATTTCACGCCATATATATATATTTTTTAAATTCCATACACTCAATTAACACTCATTAAAATTCTTTTAATAAATTCTACATAATAAAATGATTTTCAGCAAAAAAAAAAATATTTTCCACTTGATAAATGGAAACTCATAGGCTTGATAAATGGGATTATTTGTTGAGATTTTTTTTACTTTTGCCGTTTTTTTATTTGTTGTGTTATTTTTTGACGTTCTTTTTTATATTTGCTTCTTTTTTTATTTGTTGGGATTATTTGTTTAGATTTTTTTTACTTTTTCTTTTTTTTTATGCTTCCTAAAAATATTTAATTTAATAAATTTTTGCTTGAATATTTTTGTTGAAATGTTAATATTTATATAGATTTTTAGTAATGTTTGTAGAAAAAAAATCAAAGGTTGAATGAGGAGGGAGATGAAGGTTAGTATTTTATTTGGAGAGATGGGGGTAAAATGGTAATTATTAAATGTTTAGGAGTGCCAGAGGAATTGGTGGAGCGCCAATAGCTCCACCCAGTGTAAAAATGATGTTACCGAAGTATGATTTACATTAAAAGTTTATTTTTACTTCAATGCATTCCCCTTTTTATGTTACAAGCATTTAGGCTCTGTTTGATAGAAAACTTGGAATAGAGGTGGAATGGAAAGTTTTGCCCTGACAAATTTTATCCATGCAAATTTTGACCTGGAAAATAAAATTTTTGACTGTTTAATAGCTTAAATTTGCATGTTGGCAAATTCTGTAATTTTCAAGTTTTTGTGTTTGATAGACAGAATTTGCCTACTAGAAAACAACAAAACTCCTAGTTTTGGTGTTTGATAACCAAAATTTGTCATGGAAATAGAGAGTTTTGTGAATACATAAATTGTCTTATTTTGTTAATTGTCCACTTTTTTGTTATCCTATATATTTTAATACTTATCATTATTTTTATCTTCATTTTCAGGATTAGCAGGTGGCAAATGATTTGGATTAGTATTGCAGTTGGAATAAAAATAAGTCTTTATTATTGATGAGAGCACATTGAGTTGTACATAAGGTTGTTGACAGTTGTTTTGTAACTAGATTTAAAAAAAATAAAAAATGATAAATTTAAAACTCGGAATTAAACATTACAACTGACATAACAAAATAATAAACACATAGAAAAGAAAGTTGCATATTTAATTACTTCGTGGTTTCCTGGTCAACCACGGATCGCAACATAATGCATTCCCATCACCCATCAACATGTTTGGTAGATGTTTTACAAAATCCATGGAGGAATCGTTCATTTTGTAGTCCGGCAGTTCCGAATCCGATGCATAAATTGGATTGTCGAGTTCGGTATTTATCAAATTCTTACAATGCCAGCGCGTTAATATTTTTTCCATCTGTTCAATTTCTCGTTGTAGTAGACGGATACATCTCTCACTGTCTTTAGTTGGATCTTTGCAATAATTTGCAGATTTTGCTTGTGGTACCGATAAACCATGTCAATTACAATAGCACTCTAAATCGCATCGTCTATCATATAACCTAGGCCATTTCAAATGATCATCGCATGGTATATTGGCTTTAGTTTGAGGTAACCATTTCATCACATGGCCAACATCACCTAAAAAATGTAATGTGCATATAGGCATGTTTTCAAAAATCATTTTCTCCCCAAACCAACTCCCTCCGTGAGGATCTTCGTAAATTCCTGGGTTAGTCAAAACGGGTGCAACATCGTCAACATGACCAACGTCATATGATGTTGATGCTTTAGATTTACGCTTGTCCTTCATAGGCTCTTTGTTTCTGGCTACCATGTTTGGGCTGAAGTAATCCAAACATCCTTTACTGGGGTTAAAATCGTCATTTTGTCTATGGTTTGTCATTTGATAGTGAGTGATATGAAACGAACTACCGTCTTCTTTATACTAGTATTAGACTTGCACTGTTGAAAGTAATAGGACTGAATTAGTAATGACTTGGACTGTTAAAGCACATGGGTTCATATATATATATATTGCACTTTTCAATCACATGACTCTGCAATATGTGGTTGAAAGTAATGGGACTGAATTAGTAATGACTTGAACTGTTAAAGCACATGGGTTCATTTATCAAGCTTGCACTTATGCATCACATGACTCTGTTATATGTGGTTGAAAGTAATGGGACTGAATTAGTAATGACTTGGACTATTAAAGCACATGGGTTCATATATCTATATTGCACTTTTCAATCACATGACTCTGCAATATGTGGTTGAAAGTAATGGGACTGAAGTAATGACTTGGACTGTTAAAGCACATGGGTTCATTTATCAAGCTTGCGCTTTTGAAATGCTAAATATTTAGGTTTCATAATAAAAAAGGATGGTTGCAATCTTTGATAATTCCACAAAACATTACATCCCAAAAGTTTACTAGAGCAAAGCGTACACAAACCTAATACGTAGAGCAAAGTTTGAACAAAACATTACATGCGATAATAAACTATCCGATAATCCCATGTCCAGAAGCATCAAAACGGAAGACGTGGAGATAATATCAAAGCATAACATTAGCAACGCATAATAATGAGTAATAGTTAATAGACCATCTGATCAGGGTAGATTACGGAGCTTGTTGTAAGCCCATGTACGTGCGAATGAAAAGTCAAAGAATCCCATAAACACTCGACCTAGTCCATTATCGGGCTCAAATAAAGACATCATCCGCATGACATTCTCATCGTCCATATCTATACCCACTAGCTTGTCAAGGATACCCTGCTAGTTAACGTGAGTTTGAGAGTCAATGGCAACTTGAAGCTCCATTGCGATGGCAATCTGCTTCGACGACTGTGCAATTACTGACAGCGCTTGGGCACATCCTTCCTGGGGGTTCACACGGCGACGACGAGGCTTTCCATTAGGCCCCTAACCCTTACGCTTTGCAGTGTTCCCACTCGATTGTTGGGTGTCGGTCTCCTGGCCACCCGGTGGTTGGGTGTCCGTCTCATGCGCAACGGTTGTTTCAGTGTCAGTGTCTATGCACGCTTCAGGAGTAAACTCCACATCTTCTATCCCTGTACCATCCATAGGTGAGAACTGATCTACCCCGAATATTGCATTATCACTTGTAGCCGTGTCATTCCTGAAGATTATTTGTAGCTCGTCATAGTACATACATTTCCTTCCTCTTATCTTCCCTCCATCTGGTTTACCCTATAAAAACCGTAGTAAGTCAATTCAACATATTCCTAGATAAATAAGAAATTTTTTATTTGTAAGTTAAGTCAATTGAATAATTTGTACTAACCGCGATATAGTCAGCCCATACACTAGCATCCGTAGTTACGCCACCACTATTTATGTCATAACCGAATCCACTGACTTGCAACAGCTCATGGAACTCGACATATTCCTTTTTCAGGTTTTTCAACCTCGATCTCACATTCTTCTCTGCAACGCGAATATGGCATCCTTCTTCGACAGTATCTATAACAACCTTAATTTGTGCGACAGTAAATCCATTGTCTACCCTTTGTCGCCCCATGAGGACCTGAGCACAAAGGGAATGGATGAGGAACCCATCCATGAGCTCACTCCATCACAAATGCAATTTCTTTTGGTTCACCTCAACTTGCGAAGATTGCACGTCCACTGGTCGGTCTACATTATTTGTATTTGGTTTTGGCGGGCGAAATGGGACGCGATTACGAATTTGCTCCATCGTTGTTCAACATATAAATATGAGTCATCAGTTCAAAATATGTAATATATAGCACCATGATATCTATGGCCATGCAGTTCAGTTAGCATATCAGTATTCAGTAGCAAATAATGCATATTGGATCATAAGTTTCAGTAGCACATCCAATGCAAATAATGCAAATTCACTAGCAATTTCAGTAGCAAATTCAGTAGCAACTGAGTATGCATATCGGTAGCATACCAGTAATAATTCAAATCATTAGTAATATTAGGATGCATACCAGTATTCAGTAGCAAATTCTATAGAAAATAATGCATATCCGTATGCATATCAGTAGCAAATTCAGCAAATTATGCAAATGATGCATATTCAGTAGCACATCCAATGGAAATTCACTAGCAATTTCAGTAGCAAATTCAGCAATTTCAGTAGCAACTGAGTATGCATATCAGTAACATTCAGACCATCAGTATGCATAGGTCACTGGAAAAGTATCTATTCAGTATGCTACACTTGTCATAGTTGAATAAAATGACAATAACTATCTTATATAGCTATGATAATTAAAATCACTAGCAATCCAAACATGTAACAGCAAAAGGAGAAGCCTGTGATACTAATGCATTATGTGTTAAGAGGTTGAGCAACAAACTGCTAGGCTTTCATCTTTCATGTGGCTGCGAAACAGAAGACAAGGAACTCAGTTTGAAAATAATCAAACAATATTCACTTGAAACAATAACTCCATATTTTTTAGAATAGAACAAAAGCTTTATCTTGTTTATCTTATAAAAAATCTAAAATATTATATAAACAAGAAAAATCAATACAAATTCCATCATTCACTTACAAATTCTCAAGAACATAAGCAGTTCTGTAACTAGGAAAAGTTAGTATGTGATCAATAATATATGGATAAATAGACATTGATAAAAGTGAAGAGTCTCATTTATTTGATGTGTTTGATAGTCCAAATTTTCCATTGGGACTTTTCCAGTTTTGCCTAAAGTAAAATCTGATACTGCACATATTCTATTGAAAAAATGTCTTTTGAGGGGAAGTGAGAACTATTTTAGTAGCCAACTGCCAATAATTAAGACAAAATCCCAAACCATTGTGCCCACTTTCCAAATTCCACTCATTATGCATATTATGCATATTACCTGTAACAAGTAGCATAATATGCATATTATGCTACTGAATATTATGCTGATTATGCATATTATGTACCACTAATAAGTAGCATATTATGCATATTATGCTACTGAATATTATGCTACTGAAAATTCCACTGATTATGCATATTATGCTACTAAATATTCTACTGATGATGCATATTATGTACCACACCTGTAATAAGTAGCATATTATGCAAATAATGCAACTCTCGCTAGCAATTTCAGTATCAGATTCCACATTTTCAGCAGCATATCAGTATGCATATCATTTGGCATTCAATAGTATGCAATCAAATCAGTAGCATAAGATGCATAATCAGTAGCCAATGATGCATATCAAGTAGCATATCAGTATGCATACCAGTATGCATTCATCACATATTAAGTAGCATATCAGTAGTTGATTATGCATATTATGTACCATACCTGTAATAAGTAGCATATTATGCAAATAATGCAACTCTCACTAGCAATTTCAGTATCAAATTCCACATTTTTAGCAGCATATCAGTATGCATATCATTTGGCATTCAATAGTATGCAATCAAATCAGTAGCATATGATGCATAATCAGCAGCCAATGATGCATGTTAAGTAGCATATCAGTATGCATACCAGTATGCATTCATCACGTATTAAGTAGCACATCAGTAGCTGATTATGCATATTATGTACCATACCTGTAATAAGTAGCATATTATGCAAATAATGCAACTCTCACTAGCAATTTCAATATCAAATTCCACATTTTCAGCAGCATATCAATATGCATATCATTTGGCATTCAGTAGTATGCAATCAAATCAGTAGCATATGATGCATAATCAGTAGCCAATGATGCATATTAAGTAGCATATCAGTATGCATACCAGTATGCATTCATCACATATTAAGTAGCATATCAGTAGCTGATGATGCATATTATGTACCATACATGTAATAAGTAGCATATTATGCAAATAATGCAACTCTCACTAGCAATTTCAGTATCAAATTCCACATTTTCAACAGCATATCAGTATGCATATCATTTGGCATTCAATAGTATGCAATCAAATCATTAGCATATAATGCATAATCAGTAGCCAATGATGCATATTAAGTAGCATATCAGTATGCATACCAGTATGCATTCATCACATATTAAGTAGCATATCACTAGCTGATTATGCATATTATGTATCATACCTATAATAAGTATCATATTATGCAAATAATGCAACTCTTACTAGCAATTTTAGTATCAAATTCCACATTTTCAGCAGCATATCAGTATGCATATTATTTGGCATTCAATAGTATGCAATCAAATCAGTAGCATATGATGCATAATCAGTAGCCAATGATGCATATTAAGTAGCATATCAGTATGCATACCAGTATGCATTCATCACGTATTAAGTAGCATATCAGTAGCTGATTATGCATATTATGTACCGTACCTGTAATAAGTAGCATATTATGCAAATAATGCAAGTCTCACTAGCAATTTCAGTATCAAATTCCACATTTTCAGCAGCATATCAGTATGCATATCATTTGGCATTCAATAGTATGCAATCAAATCGGTAGCATATGATGCATAATCAGTAGCCAATGATGCATATTAAGTAGCATATCAGTATGCATACCAGTATGCATTCATCACATATTAAGTAGCATATCAGTAGCTGATTATGCATATTATGTACCATACCTGTAATAAGTAGCATATTATGCAAATAATGCAAATCTCACTAGCAATTTCAATATCAAATTCCACATTTTTAGCAGCATATCATTTGGCATTCAGTAGTATGCAATCAAATCAGTAGCATATGATGCATAATCAGTAGCCAATGATGCATATTAAGTAGGATATCAGTATGCATACCAGTATGCACTCATCACATATTAAGTAGCATATCACTAGCTGATTATGCATATTATGTACCGTACCTATAATAAGTAGCATATTATGCAAATAATGCAACTCTCACTAGCAATTTCAGTATCAAATTCCACATTTTTAGCAGCATATCAGTATGTATATCATTTGGCATTCAATAGTATGCAATCAAATCAGTAGCATATGATGCATAATCAGTAGCCAATGATGCATATTAAGTAGCATATCAGTATGCATACCAGTATGCATTCATCACATATTAAGTAGCATATCAGTAGTTGATTATGCATATTATGTACCATACCTGTAATAAGTAGCATATTATGCATATAATGCAACTCTCATTAGCAATTTCAGTATCAAATTCCACATTTTCAGAAGCATATCATTTGACATTCATCACATGTATTCAAACAGATCAGTATTCAAATAATTCAAATCATGAGTATTCCAATCAGGATGCATTCAAATCATGCAAATCACTATGCATTTCAATACCAAAACAGATCATTATTCAAATAGATTAGTATTGCACCATTTCAGTATTCAAATTGGCCATTTCAGTATTCAGATTAGTATTGGCCATTCACAGTGGAGCAGGTACAAGGTGCTCCCTGAGTCACTAATATATTAGCTCATGTATATTAGTAAAGTTTGGGAGAAAATTAGATATAAAGACATAATCCGTAGTAGAAAAGAGTACTAGAAAATAGTAAAGGTCTCATGTCATGAAAATACGATACTAAAGCCGTTTATTGAAAATAAATTATTTAAGTAACTCCGAGTTGTTTTTTGAAGAAACTCTTTTCGTAAAAACCAAACTATTTTAACACAAGATGTGTTTAACAAAGCAGTATGTACGAGATCTATTCAAGATTTCAGCAACAAGTTTAAAAGATAGTTTAAACAAGTTTTAAACACAGCACAACCAAGAATGAGGTGAGGAGATGTAGAAAGATTCTATTCACGATTTTTACGTGGTAAAACCTCACTAATTGAGGAAACATCCACGACTTCCTGTACGGAGTAAAATGAAAAATCCACTAAAACAAATTTATGAGTTACAAACTATATAACTAACATGCAAACAACTCAGACCTATATAAGTTTAGGAATGTACCCTCTGGTGTCCTTATAACTTCTCTGCAGTTCTGATTGTAGATGTAGTTCTCCCAGTTTGTCAACTTCTGATTTGTTCCATCACTTTACGTCGGCTTATGTTCACAAGATCTTATTACCAACACTTTTCGTGTTGTAGGGTGTAAGTGTTTGTGGAGGTGCTCTCTAACACATGCATGAACACACACACACTTATTAAGTACAAACAGCCCTAACAAATTACAATAAGACTATATTCTGTGATCTTTTCTTTTCTTTCTTCTTACAAAACTTTTAACCTTATTTGACCTTTCAATAAATCCCATAATCCACGGATATCTTGCTAAGAAATCAGTCAAGATCTTAATCAATGTCAATTTAGAAAAGATTTTCGAGATTGAAAACCTCCAAGTGCGATTCCAAACTAGGTCAAAGGTTTAGTTTTACAAGAACTAGAAACAGAAAGCATTTATTGTTGATTTCGAAGTAAACAAACGTTTTAGAGAAAATAATCAACAATATATTTCTCAAGATGAGAAATAAAGAATGAAACTAAGTGTAATGTAACATGAATAACTCATATCTGAAATTTCTATAAAACCAGAAACTAGATCTAAGTAAAAGTTTAAGATGGAAACAAGATCTCACGAACAAAAGGTTACAGCAACAAAAATAACTCAACTCAAACTCTCAAACACTCAAGAACACTCAGGATGGTGTTTTTGGATATGGAGTTTTGAAGAAGTGTTTGGGTTTGGTTTGAAAAGGATTTGGACGAACGAAGTTAGGGTTTCTAACTTTTCTTTCTCTCTCTATGGTTTCTCTCTTCTCTCTTCTCTCTCTACTCTCTCTTCTCTCAGAAAAATAGAAATGGCAAAAGTCTTCGAAGTCTGAGAGTAGAGCTCTTTTTATAGTGTGAGGAGAAGGTTCGAGAGGCTAGATCAAAACCAAGGGCTAGGATCGAGTCAATTTGAGTTGACTTGAATCCAAGGGCTCACACAAGGCGGTGGTTAAACGAACGCTGATTGGTTTAAAAAGTTACACTGGGATTCACCAAGACAACATGCAGACCGTTGATAAGCAATGATCCAAGGGTCCAAAACATACGCATTTTTAACTCACTAAAGAAACACAATCCCAACCAATCAGATGTAGACAGGTGTAGGGTAAATACAGGATATGAAACGCGCGTCTAAAATAATTAAAACCACACCCTCATGTTTACTCCGCTTTCGGATTCTACCCAACGTAACATTAGGCCAATATTCCCAACAAAGTATATTTATAGATTGACCCCAAAAACTTATAAATCAAGTTTTAATTAATAAAACCTTGTTTAAAAAATGTTTAAAAAATCCCAAAAAATTATTAAAAATCAAACTTAGGGATTTAAACACACTCAACACATGTACACACATAATTATGCAGTATGACATGCATGAAATGAATTCTACTGTGTGTGAGTGTTGGCAATAGTGTCTTGATCACTACAAGATAGAGAGATGAAGAAGCAAACTAATTTCTGAGGTTCTTTGGTTTCTAGGATGGACATAATTTTCTCACAATTTCCAAACTAGATGAGCACTTATACAATATAGACTCAAGTGAGTCAAAAGTATAAGGGCTTCATGTCATCCATTACATCCCTTATATCACTACAAAATAGTAAATTAAACATTGGATCATAAGTTTAATATCCGGGGTGATTCAGCACCATTACATCATAAGAAAATAAATGAAAACAGTAAAGGCCACTAGCAGAAGAGTATTTAAAACTTGTAGCTTCTTGATGACCACCAAGCTACGCATAATGCCATGATCGTCGACAATTGGGGGTTCTCGTACAAGAAGTGATGATTGACTAGATATACTCGATGTTGCTTGCTCACTATGGGGATCGAAGGTTGCATAGTTAGCATCCATGCCTTCAAGAGAAGACTTTGTCCAACCCAAAATTTTTTGACATTGGGGGCACGTGCAATACAGTCGTCCCTGGTTATGTTTTTTGTCAGACAATGTAACCTTAACTTGAGATACACCGCCACATGAGCATTTCTTTATTTGATACCGTAAAAGTAGAAGACCCGATATGTTTGATGGAGGCATATTTGAAAAATCCACAAGATTCAACCTAAAATTAGAAAAGAAAGAATACATCATAACAAAATGAGATCATTACTCGTAGTTAGAAGTATCATTGTGGTTCGCATCATATTATTGCCACATCAAATTAGCCATTGCATTTCTTTTCTCGGTCCATGCAACATCAGTTGTGAATGTTATATGCTCATTCAAAGGTATTTCTGGCACATTTAGGGGAGGAGGGGTAATGTCATCATCATCACTGTCCTCGTTGCCCAAGCATTCCTCCTCAACATCAACAATCCTCAAGAAATTGTGAATGACACAACAAGCTACAATAATCTTCGCTTGAATTTCAATCCCGTGGAAAGGTTGACGCCTTAGATACGCAAACCTTTTTTTCAATAACCCAATCGACCTCTCAATTACATTACGGAGAGATGAATGCCTAAAATTAAACAACTCCTTACTATTCTCAGGTCGTTGTCCTTCCACATCCCTTCGATGATAACGTGTTTTTCGAAATGGGGATAGAAACCCAGGTACCAATGGGAATCCAGCATCTGCAGGTAGTATTTACCTACGCATATTTTAAATAAAATGTGTTACTATACCTATTCATATTTTACTAATGAAAGTTATGTATTTTTAAACATACCTAATGGAACGGTCAATTTATGCCCCTGTCGTTGAATCGCACTACGAAGTAAGCGACCATCATGTGCTGATCCCTCCCAACCAGCGAGGACAAACGAGAAGCGCATATCAAACGTACATGCGACCAAAACATTTTGTGCAATTGCCCCTTTCCTATTGCGATACCTCGCTTGGTCGGCTGTAGGAACCAAAGCAGATATGTGGGTACCGTTAATTGCACCAACAGCATCCTAAATGGGTTGAAAGCAATTTAATAATGGGAAAGTCATACGTAAAGTAATAAAAGTAATTAATGAAACTATCCTAACCTCGAAGTAATGATACGAAGGTAGGTCCTTGCCATTGTCGTAAGGGGAATTCATTGGACTTGTATTAGTAACTAAATCATTGAATAAGTCAAGGCATGCATGTAAAACTCTATGGAAGTAGTAACTAATGGTTTGACCAGATCTAAAGAAAGTCAATGTCTCAGAAACATATCGCTCGTCATGTCCAACGGTGTTAAGGAACATTGCGACTTATTCCTTAACCTTAACTGAACGATTTTCAGTCAGTCCATATGTGCGTAACCTAATACAAAGTCTTTCAAATGACCCTATGTTCATCCGAAGCTGTGCGTGGCATACCCGGTCACTCATTTTAAATATTCGATATAATGCAATTTCTCGATCATTGTCCGAGTTTCGATGGGGAGCCCTAACTAAGAGATGGTCGCGACTCCTCATATATTGGAAAAGCGTAATTGCTCGCATGACCAAGGTCCAAAACAACCCTCGTTGTTGTTGCATGTGCTTTGAGCCAGCGCTCGACATTTCGTTAGTAAATTCCTATATCAACGATAATAAATTAAACTTTTAAGCCCCAGTTTGTAAACATCGTTTTATTTCTTACCAAACCATACTTTAATAATATAAAAATTGGTAAGAGCTCTTATTAATCCAACAACAAATAACATGATTTAAAACATAGAAGGAAATAAATTTATACCTAATGAGTAGCTATCCGAGGAATCCGAATCCGAACAAACCTGTTTTGTTACAACATGATAAAACAAACTACATTATATTAGTGGACATAAATGGAATAAAATATAATATTATTGCGCCATTATAACAATATTTCTATTTTTGTAATCATATTGCGCCATCATAATGAGACCGTTTCAACGGAAACAAGTACACATACCTTTCTCCTTTTATCTAGTTATTTAATATACGGTATTGCCAACCGATCGGCTATTGCTTGACTTTTTATGGCTCTAGGCATAATGCACTAAAACCATATTTCAACAAAGTTAAGAACCACCTTGTTGCTCGCCCTACCAAGATTGTCCGTGTGAGAGGTACTTGATAGGGTCACACTTAGTGCCAATATGGACTATAAAGGCCAACAAGTAGTGTCTCAACTTTTGGGCCATGAAGACCAGGGCAAGGCAGTGTCTCTTAACATTGGTGTATCTTGATTCTGTACCTGAAATCACCCTTGATAAATAATACACTAGCTTCTCTACCACCTCATTCTCTTGAGTGAGCCATGCTCCTAAAGATTTTTTTGTTGAAGTTAGGTAGAGTAGAAATGGTTCCCCAACCTCCGATGGGTTTATCATAGATGGAGAGGCTAAAATTTCCTTGATCTTATCAAAGGACTTATTATGTTCCTCTCCCCAAATCCACTTAGCTTTTTCCTTTAGCAGGGGGTAAACGAGTGGATTACCTCCGCCAGCGCAGGTATGAATCTCCTTAGGTAAGACACATTTCCTTAAAAGCTCTTGAGTTGCCACTGACTCTTTGGCAGTGACATCATCGTAATGGATTTATTCTCTTCCTTATTGACTTGCAGCCTCGCCTATTTACTAAAAATCCCAAAAAATTTCTTGCAGTGAACCCAAAGGCACACTTCGAGGGGTTCACTCCCATCTTGTACCTGCGGCATCTTTTAAACACCCGCCTGAGGTCCTGAATATGCTTGTTTTCTTTCTTGGACTCCACCCCAGGTCATCCATATAGAATTCCAATATATTATGAAACAAATCATGGAAGATGACCATCATAGTCCGCTGGTAGGTGGCCCAACCCAAATTGCATGACTGTACAATGAAAGTTTCTTAGTGGCGCGCAGCAGATAGTCTTCTCTACATCCATCTACTCCATCTTGATCTGATTATAGTCGATATACACGTTCATAAAACTAAATATTTCATGACCCATGTTAGTATCTACTAAGATGTCTATACTCGACAAGGGAAACTCATCTTTGGTACATACCCAGTTTAAGTTACAAAATCAATGCAAATTAGGATTTGACTTTTATCCTTCTTCAATACTGGCACAATGCTGGAGAGACACACAGGGTGCTGAATGGGTTCGATGAACCCTATCGCTAATAATTTCTCTACTTCTACTTTCATCTTCAGATCTAGCTCAACCTTGAATGTATGGGTTGGTTATCTGTCTGGGAGAGCATTAGGAAGAATAGATAATTTATGGGAGCTTACTTCTAGGTTTATCCCTGGCATCTCTATGTATTTCCATGCAAATACATTAGTGAATTCCTTGAACAGGTTGATGAGCTTCTCATTCTTCTTTAAGTTCAAACTTTTGGAAATTAGAATGGGTCTACTCTCACCCCATTCTACTCCCAAGTTAATTTCCTCTAGATCTTACATCTTTTCCCTGAGTCCATCTTGCATGCACTTCGTAGCTTCTTCCAGCTCTTCAATATTCTCAATGATGTGGGACTCATCTACACAAAATATTCTGGTGCCCAATCGATGCCCTCATCCTAGAACGTCGCCCATGCAAATCGTTATAACACAATAATTTTTTTTTATAAAATATTTTTTACTCATCTCACTCTATCATTATAATGTGCATATTTCACCATTTCAACATCATCATTTCATTATAAAATAAATACTCATAAAAAAAATAGATCCATAAAAAAAATCAATAATATGGAACCTACGTAGCAATGAAACCCAATAAAATATGGAACCTATAAATGAGTATGTGCATATTTCACCATTTCAACATCATCATTTCATTATAAAATAAATACTCATAAAAAAAAAACAGATCCATAAAAAATAATTCAATAATATGGAACCTACGTAGCAATGAAACCCAATAAAAAATGGAACATAAATGAGTATGT
Organism: Sambucus nigra; assembly: GCA_949130495.1. NCBI lineage: Eukaryota > Viridiplantae > Streptophyta > Magnoliopsida > Dipsacales > Adoxaceae > Sambucus > Sambucus nigra. The sequence goes on from CASBWL010000029.1 coordinate 2,585,893, forward strand.
TCATATTTCACCATTTCAACATCATCATTTCATTATAAAATAAATACTCATAAAAAAAAATAGATCCATAAAAAAATCAATAATATGGAACCTACATAGCAAACAAAAAATCCATACCATTTATTTTAAACAGATACATAAAATCGTTTGGAAAAATTGCAAAAGGTTGGAAAAACAAATAGTTTTTTTCCCAACAACATCTTGCAAAAAATGCTACCTCCAAAGCAAACAAACCAAACAAGAATAAACATCACAGCAGCCAATAAAAATGGTGGGGGGAAATGGGTTTGATTATTACCTCAACAAGTGTAGCACCGACATTTTTCTCACCCGAAGAGCATGGGTTAAATGGTGAGGGAATCATCTTGAAGGAGGATAGGTTTCAAAGCTGCCAACTACTCCCCGTCAAATCACCTTTAATGAAGGGAGAAACAGGAAAGTTTTGCCCAACCATTGGTTTCTTTGGGGGGGGGGGGGAGAAATGGATTCCGAGAATTTCGAGAATTGGAGGTCACGTGATCGGGTTTGAGGAATTGATTTCCTGGGCAAAAAACTGGTATCAAACGTGACAAAAGATGGAAATTGGAAGGAATTTGGACATTTTCCATGGAAAAAAACCTCTATCAAACAGGGCCTTAATACATTTTAAGAAGACTAAAATGAGGGAGACTCTCTAATTGTACTCAATTTTGGGACTCTTTAATAAGATAAAAATAAGCACAAGTTTTTAATGCATTGATTGATGCCCTAGCGGGACCCAAAATAATAAGGTATAAGCTTTTAATGCAGAGGGTCTACGAAATGGTTACAATTAAGGGGTCTCCCTAGATTTATCCTTTTGAAAATGTGTTAGGGGCACAATTTGGAACGAGTTAATCATTTTATTAGACACTGGTACACATTTCATCACCAAACGTTGTTAAAGATCACTTTTAGAGGGGAACTTTCTACATTTACCAATAAAAAATGTATTAAAGTATAATAAATTGGTAAAAATGTACTTAAGTCCAATATCTAAAGTTAGTAATGTATTAAGGTCAACCAAATTCTACATATAATATAATCTAACATATCTATTTAAAAACGGAAGTTGGAGATAGAACCGGCAAAATGGGTTAGTGAGAATGGAAACCGTCCACTTTTGCCCAAAAACTACAAGTCGGGGTCCATTAATCTATTCAGAGGGTCAAAATGGATTTAGTATCCCATTAAGTCAGTTTGAGGCGGGCTACTCACGGGTTATAAAGTGAAATCGTATACTGATGTATAATCTAAACCTAATATGCACATTTCAGTCACTTAATATATATATATATATATATATATATATATATATAGTTGTGGTTTGCAGATTTTGCAGCTTTTGGGTTTTCCCCTTCACAGCATCACATGGACGAGGAGAAGAGAGAGGTTGGGGTTGGGGAAGGGAAGGTTTGACCCGGAACCAACTCGGTTTCGCTCGATCCGAATCCGACTCAAGACTTGTGCTGAACTATTTTCAAAGCATCCAAATCTGACTCGAAACCATTTTCGAACCGCCCACATCCGCTCGTAACCGTCCGTTTGCCGTTTCTAGTTAGAGATGTGACACTCCGCCTAATAAAATACCAGGTGATCAGTCATATATCAAATTAAACAAGAATCTCATCTGGTTCATTCTTAGCATCACTGTGAAAAACTTTTTAAAACTTACTAATCACCTAGTATTCAAAATACATTGTGTCAAATTTTATCTTTTTATTAAAACTCACTGACAACATGCGAAAGAATATATGATAAACCATACACGCAATCACTGAATCAAACACTACTCAAAATGAATATTTATAAATCCTTGCCGAGAAAACCACCGGCTATAAAACCCAAACCACGAATATATACCACAAGAATAATAAAATACAACAACAGACTGAAATAAAATGGAATAACTATAGGGCGGCATGCCCAAATGAAATACTGGTTGCATCCTACTGTAGGAATGAAATGACTGAAGCGGCTAAATCAAAATCCTGCAACACACACATATGCCACAGCTGCGTAAACCTGGAATAGAACAATTATGGCGTCCCTGTGGCTGGACACCTAAAAGGGTTTTGAAAATATTTTATAGCAAGGGTTGGAACCCAAAACATTTTAAAAATATTTAGCAAGTGAATTTAATTGTAGATAATTAAAATGCATAAATGTTCTTCATAATTAAGTTAGTGTCGTACTTTCTTGAGGACCATCTCACCCCTTAACTAATGTGCACACCAAACGTCCTTCTATATAACCCATTTAGCTATCTACCCCGTAACTAGCCTTGTTATATAGACCCTACTTCCCCCACTACTCTAACCCGAGCGAGTTTAATGTACTAGTTATAAGTTATTAATCACATTAACTTATTTAACCTTTTCTCTATTGATACCATATAATATTCTCACGAGTTATATAATTAACACAATTCTCATCATGTATTTACCCGTATATAAATGTACCATATATACGTATTATCACATTACAACATTCACACACATGTCGTAGATATATAACCATCCTCCCGAGAAGGCACTCATTGGATGTTCTCTAAAATGCTATCATCTTCACGTATACTCATCCACCCGGAACCCTGACATAGTGCGCTCCCCGAATAAGAAAAATAAACGTATTGGAGGCGACCATAGTTCCCACCGAAAATGAAACATACTCATACCCAAGACCTCTCAACCCTCGTCCAGACACTCTGACCTGGGGACTATACTCACCCTGCATTCACTAGCGAGGGGATTCACCCACATCGCGCAACCTCCCATGATAGCACTAGAGTGGGTATGCTTTCCAATAACTATTATTCACATAAATATTTATAAATCACACAAATATATATATATATATATATATATATATATATATAATTAATTAATTAATCCAGGCTACCCGTGCACTAATTATCGTAACACTAGCTAGCCTAACAGTCCCAAGTCTATGTGCCGACTTGATATTTAAATAATTCCCACAATTATTTATTTATTACTCAAGTTGTATCACCAAACTAAATTAACCGGACTTGCACCCTCAGCCCAAAATCTCATCAAGTAGAACTTATTCCTCAAATCCCACATATTAAGGTTAACACCCTTTTTATTTTTTTGAACATTCCTTAATTTGTTATATAACCCTATAATAAATTAACTCGACTAATTTCGTGCATAAACGCTCATAGCACTAGTCCAAATTCCGCCCGAATCAATATCTCGACTCAATCTAATCACTCATTTATTTTATTATCTTGGCGTCACTCAACCAATATACCTATACTATCTCTCTTGGCCCGAACATTAACATCCCCAAATTATTATTCAATTTCTTTCAAATAAGTTTTCCCGCTTAAAGTGCAAGGTTCTCAATTACTCAAATTAAACCTTAGATCTTTTTTTGGATTTATATTCTAATAATCCCTGGGTAATTTCTACAATTCAAACCCTAAATTATAACCCAAAATTCAGATTTACCCAAAACAAAAACCCTACACCAAAAATTAACATTCAGGTCTGAAACAGGGGAAAGGGGAAGAAATGTCTAAAAAATGACGTCGTTCAAGTGACTGGGCCTGTAGTTTGAACAACTTTGGCCGTCATTTGAACGAGACACCAGGTCGTTCGAACGACCCTGGTTCTCTCTCTCCTCTGTCGTTGCCCAGAAAACCCATCCGCCATTGCTATTTTAAAACCTCACTTTCTGCACAGATTTTAACTATAAAACCCTCCAATATTTGTTCTAAATCCACCCATTAAAGACCTCAATCTAATTACATCATATACATAGATTGGGGAATTATAATTCACATTTTTATATTCTCCACATATTTTTTTTTAAATCAAAACCATAGAAACCCCAAATTCAATCAAAGTTAACCCTAGCATCTTAATCAATTCACACCTATTATGATATGAATAGGAAAATGTACTTAATATATATATATGCAAGTTAAACCACTTGCCTTAGGATTTGTAAAATCTGAATCTTTTATGAAGATGATGGGTTGATGAATGATATCCTCTCTTGTTCTTGATTTAATCTCTCAAAACTCCTTCTAATTGCTCCTTAATTTTGATCTACTTGATTTGGTCTTTTAAAAATGAATTAAGGTTCTTACACCCTCTCACTATTAGGGTTTCTTAATTAAATCTCATTTTTAGACTTGTGGGCCTTATAAAAAGGGTTCAAACACTCTCACGTGGGCTCAAATATGCCTAAAAATGTCCCAAGACCCATTTAATACCCCTGGGTACTCTTTTCCAACTATTTCAATCCATCCGGACTCAACTGTGCACTCAAAATTTCCATTAGAATTAATTTATAACATTCTCTCATTTTTTACCTCAAAAATGTCAAAAATGCGACACAAGAATAATCCAAATAATTAAACCTCAATTCGCCAAATTAATTAAATTCTCAAATTTAAAAATTTCTCAAATCATGAATTTAATTCCTCCCAATAAAATAAATTATTTCTCTCCCGAATATATTTAAATTAAAAGTCCTTGAATTTACGGGGTGTTACAGGAGATTACATTACGCCACGTGTCACTACCATTGATTACCACTTACTCTTTCATTCTATTATCTATTTGAGATAAATGTTGCACACCGTTGATGGACATGTGTGAGTTATTAATACTCTGTTATCGTCATATTCTTTATACTTATAATCATCTAAGATTAGTACCTCAACATTCTCTCTTAATTAATTGAACAAGCCTCTCTATCTTTCTAATATGATACTTTTTCCTCTCTTTTTTGTTTAAACCGAGAAAACGAATAACCCCTCTTTCTCTTGCATTTATCATAAAGGCTCTCTCTCTCTATATATATATATATATCTATCTATATATATATATATATATTATTAGATTGACTCACAGTAGAAGAAATTGAGTTCAAAATAATAATTGTTTATCTCCATCATTAGAAAGAAATCTGGCATAATACATTCACTCTTATTTCCCCTTGGATTTTTATTACCGTTAATCTTGAGTTGGTTTTAGTTTATTTGTTCTATAATTGTAATATCCCATATCTTCTATGAATTATTAAATTGAATACAAAATTAATTGTGCGTGCTTGTTGTGACTGGGAAAGTCACTATTTATATAGTTATGTGTTATTTAAATTGAATTTCAAATTGAATTTAATAAACGGTGATAAATTAATTAAATTAATTATATTTGGACCCATACTGGGTAATTATTAAATAACTGAGTTGTTAGTTATTTTGGGGTGTATATTTGGTAATTGGCTTTTCAAACGTGTAGAATGATCGTTTTTAGTATATAATAGTGGGGTTTAGGCGTATTGAACTCGTATATGGCTTGGATATAGTTTGAGCTATATAAAGTGTTATTTGGACACTTTGGGTTGGGATTTATTTTGGGCCCAAGACCAATTTCATGGGAACCATGTTATACAGTTGGGAGTCTAAACCTAAAACACTCATTTTGTCATTTGGAAGACATCCTATGGCTAAAGAGAGAAAGCACCAAGAGGAAAAGATGGTTTGGGGATTGGTTTCCCAATTAATGAATAAGGCAATTTTATTTATAATGATTGTAAGCTTCTTATTGGTATAAGTTGTACCTATTCATATGAATCTAAACCTATTATATTATAAATATGAGTTTTACGATTAAAATTGAATGATTTAGTAATTAATCTAAATTAGTAGTAATTAGATTGATTATTTACTTACTTTGATGAATTTCATTGTGAATATGATTTTGATTAATTAGATAATGAGCAGTAGTTAATTTTTATATGAAATCATGTAAAAACCCTTTGAATTCATGTATAAATTTATGGAAACGTGAACTAATTGATACAAATTGATAATATATTGTTATTGAGTATGAAATTGGGTTTTATGTAAATCTTGATTTTCAACTAGGGTTTTGATGTTAGAAAGAGATCATGACTGGTTATATGATGTTATTTTATTACTTGGATGTTGGTTGGGGGCTTAAATGAATATTTGAAGTTCATTAATGGAGGTTTTGGGTTGAGAAAATGGTGTTTTGCAGAAGATGACTCGTACGGGTTCGATCGATCGATCAACTAGAGTCGACCAATCGATAAAATTGGAAATTGGATGAGATTGTGCATAATCGAATTGTTATGGTGTGGGTGCTGGTTTTTTATTTTATTTTTATTTTTTTTAATTTGTTATGAATTTTATACTAAACGGTGCGCAAGGCCGACATTTTGGACGAGTGACTTTGGGTTGAACTTTCTTTTGGAAATTTTGGTTTAGGGGCATAGGGCTAGGATTTGTTAGCCTGTAGTTTTATGTTCTCATAGAATATAGAAATATTCTTATGATTTGAATTGTCAGAGATTGATATTTAGGGTATTCAGATATTAGGGAAGTTGTTGATTTAAAGGGGTTAAATAAAGGATTTGGCATTCGATGGTAAACCCAAGTGTAAAATGGGTTTGTTGATTGGAAAACTGTAAGTTAGAGGCTTGTTGTTCGGGATTGATTTAAATAATTGTGAGTGGAGTGAATATCCTTTAGGTGAGATTAGGTTTGGGTTATAACTTTCCAGAACGAGGTAGTTATTATGTCCCGTGATTTTATTTAAATCATGTGTGGGATTATACCTAGATGCAATGCCTTAAGAGATTTAGACTAGGGCTAATGGAGTTTGAATGTAGTTGATATACGTAATTTAGTGTATGGAAGGGTGAGTTTATACCTAGATTTTAGAATCTAGAGTGTTATGGTTATTTTATCTTTGGGATGAATACGAGGTTAAAGATGTAAAATACATTACGCCACATGTCACTAGCATTATATATATTTAAAAATGAAAGTTATAGATTACATTATGCCATGTGTCACTATCATTGATTACCAATTACACTTTCACCCTATTATCAATTTAAGATAAATGTTGCACACCGTTGATGGACACATTGGAGTTTTTAATACTCTATTATAGTCATTTTCTAGATGCCTACAATCTGCTAAGAGTAGTACCCCAACGGTCTCTATTAATTAATTGAACAACCTTTTCTATCTTTCTAATATGACACTCCTTCTCTCTTTTTTGTTTAAACTGAGAAAACGAGCAACCCCTCTATCTCTTCCATCTTCTCATTAGGGCATTTTTCTCTAGATATATACCCGTATGGACCGCCTTGGTCACCAAATATGTTCGAGGTATTCTTATTCTTAGTTATCATCATATGATGTGTTTATTATTATATTGACTCACAACAGAAGAAATTGAATTAAAAACAATAATTATTTCCATGCATCGTCTGCAAGAAATCTGGCGTAATACATTCACTCAGATTTCCCCTTACATTCTTTCTATTACTGATAATCTTGAATTGGTTTTAGTTTGTTTGTTTTATAGTTGTATTACCCTGTGTTTTATGTGAATTATTAAATTGAATAAAAAAAATTATGTGCTTAATTATGTGTGTTTGTTGTGACTAGAGATGTCACTATTTATATCTCTTCGTGTTATTTAAATTAGATTTGAAATTGGATTTAAGATATGGTGATTAATTAATTGAATCAATTATATTTGGGCTCATACTGGATAATTATTAAATAATTGAGTTGTTAGTTATTTGTTTTCGGTCTATTTAGTAATTAGCTTTTTGGACGTATCGAATGTTCATTTTTAGTTTAAAAAGTGGGTTTTATGCCTATTGAGTTAATGTATGGTTTGGGCAGAGTTTGGGTCTATTTGGAGTATTATTTGGAAACTTTGATTTGGGACTTATTTTGGGCCCAAGGACAATTTCATGGGAAACATGTTATGAAGTTGGGATTATAAATCTAAAACACTCATTTCGTCATGCGAAAGACATCCTAGGGCTGAAAAGATAAAGTACTAAGGGGAAAAGAGGAGTTGGGGGATTTGGGGATTGATTTCTTAATCAATCCACAAGGCAAGTTTATGTAGAATGATTGTATGCCTCTTCTTGGTTTAAGTTATGTCTATTATGTTATAAATCTCAGTTTTATGATTGAAATTGAATGATTTAGTTATTAATCTAAATTAGTAGTAATTGGATTCATTATCCCATTAATTTGAGGAATTTCATCGTTAATGTGACTTATATTGATTAGATAGTGATTTGTAGTTAATTTGTATATGAAATCATGTAAAACCCCTTTGAATTAATGTAGAAATTTACAGAAAATAATAACTAATTGATAGAAATTGAAAATCTAGGATTCTTGAGTATGCAATTGGGTTTTAGGTAAATCTTGATTTAAAACTAGGGTTTTGATGTTAAAAAGATATCTTAATTGGTTATATGAGTCTCGGTAAGGTCTTGGGTTCAAGTCTCCCAACCTGCACTTTGTTCTCCCCTTTGTTTATGCACATAGTGTATATAGGTTTGTCTCTCCACGTGCTTGTGGGATTCGCTCATGAGGGGGAGTGTTGGAGAGCATGATATATATTGTGGGCACACTACCTAGCAGCTTAAGCTTTTGGGTCAGATGAAGTTAAAAATCCTCCACACCCATCATATGATCACTAGCACCAGAATCCATAACCAAAGTAGAAGGAATTTGAGTTGTGTGAGCACGGTATGCTCGATGAGTACGTGAGGAGGATGAAATCATAATAGTAGCCCTACTAGTAGGAGCTTGACGATTACCCAACAAATAAAGAATATGATCCATCATGAAACTAACAGATTTATCAATCATGACATTTAGATCATCATGAGTAGAGAAATGAGAATCAATGGGATCTTCAGTAACGGCAGCTATACAAGTTTTACCCTTCTTATTTCTCAACTCAGGATACATTTGAAGTATGTGAGGTTTTTATTCCCCTCTCTACCACAATGCTCGCAGACTATTTTCTTCATTTCAAGACGTGTATCCCAAAATGGAGCATAAGAAGAACCCAAACACTGATTCCCTGCACTAGTTACAATATATATCATATGAAGAACCCAAACACAGATATTTGCAAATTTTAGTTATATTCTTAAACCGGACATTCCGTGACTATAGAATCAGTTCATATAAGTTACATTGGTCATGTACGAGGTGTTCGTGCCTCTCACGGACCGTTTGGGGTTGTTTTGGATTTTCGCCCTCTAGGTGCATGTTTTTAAGCCTAGTCTATTTATTTTTAAATTTTAGTCATATTCTCAAATTGGGCGTCCCGTGACTATATGGTCAGTTCCTATAAATAATATTGGTTCCATGCGAGGTGTTATGCCCCCTACGGAGCCATTTGGGGGTTGTTCTGGGTTTTCCCCTCTAGTATCATGTTTTTAAGCCTAACTCCAATAATTATCAAATTTTAGTTATATTCTCAAACCGGGCGTACCGTGACTAAGGGGTCAATTCCAACGAGTTACATTGGTCCCATGCGAGGTGCGTACCCCTACGAGTCGTTTGGGGGTTATTTTGGATATTCCCCCTCTAGCAATATGTTTTTAAGCCTAAGCTGTGACACCCCGCTCAATTAAATACCGGGTGATCAGTCCTTTATTAAATTAAATCAGAAGATCTACACATATATACTTGTGAAATGTTCTACTATTTGAATGTAATAGGTAAAATGGATAGTGAAATTTAAAATAACGTAACTGCGTGAATACTTAACTTTGAATGTGAAAACTCTCTCACTCGAGATAAAAGATGTGAAAATATTTATTAACATATTACGTGGGGAATATGGGTAGATATTATAAAATAATAGAATTGAAGGTTAATGAGTTTGAATTAGTTAGGCGTGATAACAGTAACTATAATGGTTTAGCGGAACGTTAGGCGTGCACACTAGTTGAGAGGTGATAATTCTCAAGCGAGAGCCCGCATAACTAACATGAATATAATCTCTACTATTAAGCATTTTAAATATTTGCTAAACTGTTTTAAAATATTTTCACTCAGGCTCTGACCCATTTCTTGTAAATCTATTTTCTCTTGTACAATCCATTTTAGATGTCCAATCACAGGGACGCCAGGTATATACAATTGGATGATTTGACGTCCTGCAGCTATTGTGGAAGTTACAGGTCCTTGTTATTAGACGCCTCCACTCTTATCCATTCAGATCCTGATTTAGTTATTTCAGTTCGGGCATGTCGCCCATTTCTAGCCATTCCTTATCTCAGAGATTGTGTACTCTTTTTATTTCATTTAGATGGATTGAGTTTTATTATGGATTATTTGTATTTTAAGACTTTTAACTGGAAAATTTATTCCAGTATCATTTATTCAGCCATATGATTTCTCATTTATTATTATTTTATTCATTAATATGGAGAATGTGATTAATGGTTTAAATTGTTGGATAATAATTAAATGTTTAAAAGTTTTTGACACTAGCTTAATTAATTATTAGGTGATTGTTGATACCAAATTAAGTCTGCTGACGTGGATCAATAATGTGGAAACACGTGTCAATCTACATGGCATTCATGAACATTTTTGAACAGCACCTTGACTCCGAGGAACTCAATCTCCCCGACCAACTCAGGCTCTCCGAGCAACAAGAGTTCTCCGAGGAACTTTACTGTACCGAGAAACTCATGTATACCGAGCTACTTAGGCGGTCCGAGTAGCTTAGGCGGTCCGAGCTGCACCTCGTACAGATCATTCATATCCGGGTAAATAAGAGGATGACTGGGCATTAAATTCACAGTTATTATCATACAGATGTACACGCTTACTGGACAACTATGTATTATTCTTTTCATTTGTACCGCCTCAAGGCTATAAATACATTGTAACCTCCTCATTAGCGGGGGACTCGGAATTTCTTGGTAAATCTATTATCGAGAATTCTGCAAACAGTCATCAATAACAAATATAGTGGACGTAGGCCATTCTTTCAAGGCTGAACCACTTTAAAAATTCATTGTTTTATATTTATATATTCTCTTTTATCTGTGATTAAATAATTAGATCGAATCTAGTTTTTTACATCAACAGATTGGCACCGTCTGTGGGAAACGACTGTAATTAGCGTTTTTCACCTAAATAATTCATTATCAATGGCTGATAATCCTGAATCCAGTAATCGAAATGCTGGAGACCCCCCAAATCTATCTACTCCCCCAAATGTCCAAGATCTGGCTGGTATGGCTCAGGGCCAGACCGCCATGAAAGAAACCATGCGACAACTCATGCAAACTATCCAGGGAGGAGCATCAGCCCAATCAGGACAACAAAATATTCAGAGAGATACCCAATTACTTTCTTCGAGAAATAGACGAACGTTACACCCGAAAGAATCTCATTCTAGACGCACCGATTCATATCGTACTGAGAGATCCAATGATCCTTCTTATCATCCTGGAAGGACTTCCTCGGTACGAGCTACAGACACTCAACAAAACATCACTCTATCTCCAGAAAGGACCAGTGCTCTTGAAAGATTGAGTATAGTTTCTCCTTTTGATCGTTTAGGTCCTAGGAGGAATAAAAGTCTCCCTAGGATGGTGCCGAGGAACTCTCAACAACCATATGAGTTAAAGGAAGGCTCTGCCCAATCATGACTAGCTGCTTGTCGTGAAAAATCCCAAGAGGCAAATTCAACACGATCAGTTGCTCGGACCAATAGGCCCGAGGAAGGAAATGATGCATGGAAGGGATATATTCAAAGGTTGGAAGATAGGTTAGGGGAAATGGCTAAAGCCAAGAATCATTTACAAGGGACTTTTATCCGAGGAACACCATTCATACAAGAAATTGTAGACTTCCCCACACCATCAAAATTCAAAGCCCCAGTAGTAACACCAAAATATGATGGAAAAACTGATCCTGTTCTACATATAGAATAATACCAAGCAGCTGCTGATATATATGTTGTTCCAGACGAGATGCGATGCAGGGAATTTTTAGGAACTCTCATTGGATCTGCTCAAATATGGTACAACAATCTTCCTCGGGGGAAGATTGCAACTTTCTTTCAACTGGCCGAGCTCTTTATTGGAAACTTTTATTTTGGAGCAAAACCAGTTAAACGAGTAGCACACTTGTTAAGTGTTAGACAGAAAATAGGTGAGAGCACCAGGGATTATATTACTCATTTCAATAATGAGAAGCTCGAAGTTATTGACTACGAGGAGAAGACAACAATCACTGCTCTGATGAGTGGATTACTGCCAAATAAATTGTATTACACGCTAGCCAAAGATTTGCCTATAACTATGACAGAGCTAATGGCAAAAGTAACCAAAATTATGAACACCGAGGAAGCTATGGCTGCGAAGAAAAAATTGGATACCAAAGAGACCAAGGTTGAGGGTGATAAAACTGAGAAGAAAGAACAGAAGAACAATGGTGGTAACAAGCAGTCAAGATCAAACCAAGCATTGGAACAGATGAGGAAAATTGGAAATTATATTCATTTGAAGGTAGATATAAACCACATTCTGGAATAGATAAAGAACAACGAGGAGTTAAACTGGCCTGAAAAAATGAAGACAGATCATGACAAGAGGGATAAGCCTAAATATTGCAAGTTCCATAAGGATCATGGTCATACGACTAAAAACTGCATAGCTCTCCAGAATGAAATTGAAGAGCTCATCAGGCGGGGAAAATTAAACAATTATGTGGATTGCCGAAATGGTGGAAGGAGCAACGATCGATCAAGGCAGAGGTCTAGATATCCTCGTCGAGCAAAAGAAGATAAGAAGAGAAATCATGAAGAAGATCGAGAAGATGATCAAGATGACCCTGACCTCGCCAAAAGACCAAAACAGCCAGAACGTGAGGTATTTTCTATCCGTTTTGGATCATTTGACTGTAATGTTATTACTGATGGAGATGCAGGAGGTGGAGACCTTACTGCAGAGAGGAAGGCTTACCTTAATGAGGCTCAAGCTTGTTCGTATATTCAACGGATAAATCTAGCTAAAGATGATCACCCGAGGAAGGTGAACAAAGATAAACTGGTCATCGGTTTCTTTAAAAATGACCTCGTAGGTGTGCTATATCCTCATGATGGCCCATTGGTGATCAAAATGAGGATGAAGGAAGTAGTGATTTCGCGAGTATTGGTGGATAATGACAGCTCGGCAAATATTATGTTCTACCCATGTTTTGATAGTTTGAACCTAAAGCTATCCCAGTTGGAGCCATATCATCGGCCCCTCCTCGGTTTTACTAGCGAGAAAGTTTTTACACTTGGGACGATCAAGTTGGATATGCTTATTGGTACATGGCTTGCTTGTCGAACAGAAAGCGTACGCTTTTTCGTGATGGATAAAAATGTCCAATCAGCTTACAATATCATCATGGGAAGGGTAGGTTTGAAAAAGTTCAAAGTTGTACCATCTACAGTACATCAATGTTTAAAATTTCCAACCAACTTTGGAGTGGGAATTGTGAAAGGCGACCAAAAAGTAGTTAGGGAATGCTATTATTCATCTGCCGAGCAAGAAGAGCGTGAAGAATCCAGAAAGAAAACTACTACTTATCAAGTTGATGAGATAGAAGATGCAGAGATTAAAACTTTAGACCTAAGAGACGAGTCTCAGCTTATTAAGGGTCAGGTCATGGAGGCTACTGAAAATATCGTTCTGGACGACGAACATCCAGAACGAACAACTCAAATTAGTTCTTTACTAGATGTATCAATAAAATAAGAGCTGGTAGCATTTCTAAAAAATAGAAGACAAACTTTTGCATGGAGCCACGAGGACATGCCAGGGATAGATCCAGCTTTCCTATGTCACGAGCTTAATGTGAATAAGGAGATCAAGCCAATAAAATAAAGAAGAAGAGTGTTCAGCCCCGAAAAGAACCAAGTTATACAAGAAGAAGTCGAGAAGCTCCAAAAAGCCTATTTTATTAAAGATGTCAAATATCCAGACTGGTTAGCAAATGTGGTGATGGTGAAGAAGAAGAACAACAAGTGGAGGATGTGTGTAGACTTCACCGACCTCAACAAAGCATGCCCAAAGGATCATTTTCCTTTGCCCCGAATCGATCAGCTGGTGGATGCTACCTCGGGGCACGAGTTGCTGAGTTTTATGGATGCTTATTCTGGTTACAATAAGATTAAGATGAAGCCTGAAGACAGGGAGAGTACCTCTTTTATTACCCCTAGGGGAACTTATTGTTATAATGTTATGCCTTTTGGATTGAAAAATGCAGGTGCAACATATCAGCGGCTGATGAACAAGGTGTTTGCAAAATAAATCAGTTACAACATGGAAGTTTATGTTGACGATATGCTGACAAAGAGCAAGAAAGCTGCTGATCATCTAATTGACTTAGGTCAGACCTTTGATCAACTAGATAACTATCAAATGAAGTTGAACCCTACCAAATGCATATTCGGAGTACGAGAAGGCATGTTCCTCGGGTATATTATCAACCAACGAGGAATTGAGGCGAATTCTGACAAGATTAAGGCTCTATTGGAACTGCGATCTCCGACGATGAAGTAGGAAGTGCAGAGTCTCATAGGGCGAGTTGCAGCACTTAATAGGTTTGTATCAGGAGCAACTGACAGATGCCTACCATTCTTCAAAACACTCCGAAAGACTTTCGAGTGGAATAATGAATGTGAGAAGGCCTTTAAAGAATTGAAGAAATACCTGGGAGAACCTCCATTGTTGTCCAGGCTAATAATGGGAGAAAGACTATACTTGTATCTGACAATTTCAGAAAACGCAGTGAGCTCGGCGTTGATAAGAGTGGAAGATGGAGTGCAAAATCCAATTTATTACACTAGCAAGGCCTTCCGAGGAGCGGAGATCAGATATCTAAGATTGGAAAAATTAGCACTAGCGTTGTGTGACACCCCGACTAATTAAATACCGGGTAGCTACTCCTTTATTAAATTAATACAAAATGCCAAGTTGGTTCAGTTAATAGCATCACTATCGAAAACATTTTAATAATTACTAACCACCTAGTATTTAAAAAGTGAGTTGTCAATTTAATTAAATCCGATTATTATACGACAAGTGAATTATGAAATGCTAAAACATCCATCACAACATAGTCTCAATAGAATAACCATCAAGTAATAATGAGTCTGGAGGAATACTCCTCACAACAATCCCAACACTGAAATAAATAAATACAAGGTCTGCATCACTAAATTAATTACATACCAAAATCTGAAATAACTGAAATATAAGATGTCTCTAAAGAAATGGGGGGACATTCCCAACAAAATGATAAAAATCTGATCAAGGAATCAAGATCAAAGATGGAAGAGTCTACTGTCAAAGTCCTGTAACTTCCACAACAGCTACAGCACGTCACCTGAATAGAATTCCTATGCATGGTGTCCTTGTGCCTGGGGACCTAAAAGGTTTTTACAAAAAATAGATTTGAAAGCAAACGGGTCAGAGCCCGAATGTGAAAATAATTTAAAAATATGCAAGTGCTTAATATCATTAAACAGTGAATATAAAGTACATGATAGTGTGTGCACTCATATGAGTTCCTCACCTCTCAACTAGTTGTGCACTCCTATCGTACCCGTAGCTATTCTAGTTGTTACCATATCTATCTAGTCCAACGCTAAATCTAACATTCTATGTGATCTCCAACATAAAACCCAACATCTTCCATTTAATAGAGTATTGTACCTTGTAACACAGTTTTCCCGTTTTAGCACTTCAAAGTATTAGAAATCTTACATTTTCACTTTACAAATCGTTGATACTATTTATGCTCACAATTAATCATGACAATTTGTTTCAATCAACTGTATATTATTTTTACCATAAATATACAATACGATCACCCCGAGTCTAAGCTGCGGTGCACACATACTCTGCTATCAAATCCCGGTACATCACGTACATGAGGACCACGTATTTCGAATCTCTCAAGAAACGTTTCATTAACAATAATCACAAACAATGGAGGCGAACATAGTTCACATCACATGGGTCACGCACATACCTACGCTCCCATGATCAGTAGACTTATTAACTTCTCAATAGGTCCTTCTCTGACCTATGTCCTCGAGGTACCAATCTAAATGCCCCCCGTAGGCACACAAAAATTAGATGGCCCTAAACGAACGCCAACCTCCCCAGATAGCAAGTATGGTAGGTATGTCATACACAGATAACTACATATACTAAGCATTCACACATATTAGATATCACAATTTTTATTTGTGGTATACTTTCTCGTTCTTATACCCACTCTTAATATTATACGAATCACAAGTCCCCGATTTATATGTACTTAAATTATCAATTATCCGCACTTCGTTATTAGTCACTCGCGTCCTAATCCACAAATGTTATCCGATTCAAGGCACTATTCTAAATTTTACTTCTCATCGTACCCCAAATCTCCCAACTACACCCTCTAGTCAATAAGGGAAAGTTATCTCACCATTTAAATAAGACTACGAGATGTTAGAAATCAAATCAGGCCAAAAAGGCCATTCTGTCAACTCGTTAGAAGTCTCATTCGAACGAGTTCATTCGAACGAATGGCTTCTAACGAGATACCAACTCGTTAGAAGTCATACTGTCATCTCGTTAGAAGCTCGTTCGAATGAGATCGTTCGAACGACCTGGGTAGGTCTTCTAACGAGATGGCAGTTTCAGCCCAGAAATCCCCAAGTTCATTTTTCTCAATTCTTCTCTCCTCTAAATCCACACTAAGTACATCCAAATTATGTTTTAACGTGTATAAACTATTCCTAATCACCCTAGATCATTCCTTGACATTTTTAAGGGGTCAATTCTTACAATTTATCATGGAATCAATATAAATCTTCAAATTTTTCACAAACCCTATGAGCATGAACTCCCAAATTTTCTTATGTCTATTTAGCCATCAAAATCCATTTTTAATTCATCATCTACAACTATTCAAGTATTAACTCAGTCCATTAACATACTACATGCAAATCTTAACCCAAATTCAAAGTTTCTTCCATAAATTTCATGAGTTTTCTTCACAAGGTCAATATGAGATAATTCCTACACTAAGCATGGAAAACATATTCAATGCATTAAAAATACTAAATCACTTGCCTTAAATTGTTCTTCCGAATTTGATGTTGAAGGTTGAAGGTTGTCCTCTTCCCTCTCTGCAGATTTCTCCCAAGGTTGAAGGTTGAAGATGGTGGTTATGAGTTTTCTCTTGGGAACCTCTTCCAACTCTTCCTATAACTCCTGTAGCCCTCTAACTTGTCAAATGTTGGTAATGGGCTTAGTGGGTTATTAATTACTGAATAAATAACTCTTAAAATGCGTAGGCCTTAATTCCCAAAATTTCCAAAATACCCTTTTAAGTTCCGGGTATGGCCCAAAAATGCCCCAGGACCGAAACTAAACCCCCTGCTAGTGTTTTCAGACAATCCTTCCGGACTCGTTGGTGCACTCAAAATGACCACTCGGTTGATAAAAATAAAATCACTTTTTAATTCAAATAATTATATTCTTGACGCGACTGACACGCGCGTACCAACTAAATTTCCCAAATTGCTGTATTTCAGTCTCGCGACAATTTCAATATTTTCAATATTCATATATTGTCACATATACACAACATAATCAAATACCAACTCACATCTCGTTAGTATTTATATCCGGATTAATTTTCAATTAATTTACATTTAATTTAATTAATCCCTTTAATAAATATCAATAAAAATACGGGGTATTACATACTCCCCCCCTTATAACAAAATTTCATCCCGAAATTCGGAACTAAATCGTACCTGATAAAAACAACTCTGGGTGACGTTCGCGCATCTCATCCTCGCGCTCCCATGTGGACTCCTCGGCATTATGATGCCGCCACTGAACACGTACCAACGGTACTATCTTTGACCGCAGTTTCCGCTCGCTTCGGTCCAAAATAGCAAACGTCCCTTCCTCGTAGGAACTATCGGGCTGGAGATCGATGTCCTCCAAAGCAATGTGAGTATGGGAAAAATCATCCCTAAGATATTTCCTTAGCGAGGAAATATGAAACACATCATGAATCTTATGCAAGTGCTCCGGTAACCCAATTCTATACGCAACTGGCCCAATCCGCTCGATAATAGGAAATGGCCCCACATATCTCGGTGCTAGTTTCCCCTTCTTCCTAAAACGCATAATCCCCTTCATAGGAGATACTCTGAGTAAAACCTGGTCCCCCACTTTGAATTCTCTGAAGAACCTCTTGGCATCAGCATAGCTCTTCTGCCGGTCCTGAGCTACTCGAATGCGACTTCGTATCAATTTTATCCTTGCCGAAGTGTCCTGGATCACTTCCGGGCCAAGGAGTTTGTTATCCCCCACCTCTAACCAACATGCTGGGGAACGACAAGGTCTACAGTACAATGCCTCAAATGGAGCCATGCCAATGGTGAACTGGTAGGAGTTATTATAAGCAAACTCCACCAGTGGAAGATACTGCTCCCATCCACCCCCAAAGTCTATAATGCACATACGCAACATGTCCTCCAACATCTGATTTGTTCACTCGGTTTGCCCATCAGTCTGCGGGTGATAAGCCGTACTCAACCGCAATTCAGTGCCCATGGCCTCCTGGAAACTCTCCCAAAATCGTGAAACAAATATCTTGTCTCGGTCAGACACGATATTTAGGGGCACACCGTGAAGTCTCACTATTTCTGCAATAAAAATCTGGGCATACTGTCCCGTAGTGTAGTCTGTCCTTACGGGTAGAAAATGAGCAACTTTGGTCAAACGGTCCACAATTACCCAAATAGAGTCGTGACCCCTCTGTGATATAGGTACCCCCGTGATAAAGTCCATGGATATGCTCTCCCATATCCACGTCGGAACCTCTAATGGCTGTAGAAGTCCTGCCGGTCTCTGATGATCCACTTTTACCAACTGACAAGTGGCGCATTTAGAAACAAACACGGTAATATCTCTCTTCATCCCGCTCCACCAATACTGGCGTCTCATGTCTTGGTACATTTTGTCCCCACCAGGGTGTATCGCGAATCGTGAGCCGTGCAATTCTGCCATAACCTCGTGTCGTAAGTCTTCCCCTTCCGGAACAACTAGTCTCCCATTGAAGCGTAATCCCCCGTCTGAGCTAACGGAATAGGAATCGACTCCCTCTGCTAGTAATCTAACTATCTTCTCTTGACAGAATGAGTCATTTGCCTGGGCCTTTACCACTCTAGTGACAATCTGCGGTGTAACAGTCATCACAGACATGAACGATCGGTTCGCTGCATCCTGGTGTCCCAACTCCTTCCACTTTGCCTTCCACACCTCGGCCACGTCATTTACTGGCCTACGGCTCAACGCGTCTGCTACCACATTAGCCTTCCCCGAGTGATATTGGATATCAAACTGATAATCTTTCACAAACTCAAGCCACCGTCTTTGACGCATATTCAACTCTTTCTGCGTGAAGAGGTACTGTAGGGATTTGTGGTCCGTGAACAATCGAAACTTCTCCCCCAGAAGATAATGTCTCCAAATCCGAAGGGCAAATACAACTGGCGCTAACTCCAAGTCATGGGTGGGGTAATTCCTCTCTTGAGGCTTAAGCTTACGGGAAGCATAAGCTATGGCCTGACTCTCCTGCTACAGTACACCTCCGAGTCCTTGTAAGGACGCATCGGTGTAGACTAGATACTCAACCCCCGGTTTGGGGAATGCTAACACAGGTGATGAGGTTAACTTATCCTTCAACTCATTGAATGCCAACTGACAGGCATCGCTCCAGATGAATGGCACACCCTTACGAGTCATATGTGTCAAAGGGCCCGCTATCTTTGAGAAACCCCGAATAAACCTCCTGTAGTAGCCTACTAGTCCCAAAAAACTATGGATCTCAGTCGGTGTCGTGGGCTGTCCTCACTCCCTCATCGCGAATACCTTCCCCGGATCTACCGATATCCCCCGCTCGGAAATAATATGTCCCAAAAACTGAACCTCCTTCAGCGAAAACCCACACTTCTCATACTTGGCATAAAGCTCATTCTGACGTAGCGTCTGCAAAACTTGCCTCAAATGCTCTGCGTGCTCCTCTTCTATCTGGGAGTAAACCAGAATGTCATCGATGAAAACAATAACGAACTGGTCTAGGAACTCTCTGAACACCCTATTCATCAAGTCCATAAACACGGCTGGAGCATTGGTCAAGCCAAAAGGCATAACTCGAAACTCGTAGGAACCATATCTCGTAAGGAAAGCAGTCTTCGAGACGTCCTGTTCCCTGATACGCAACTGATGGTATCCTGATCACAAATCAATCTTTGAGAAGAAAGAAGCTCCTCTCAATTGGTCGAATAAGTCATCGATTCGGGGCAACGGATACTTATTCTGTATCGTGACCTTATTCAACTCTCGATAATCTACACACAACCTCAACGATCCATCCCTTTTTTTTACGAACAACACAGGGCACCCCACGACGAAGTACTTCTCCGAATAAACCCCTGACCCAACAACTGCTCAATCTGATCCCGTAACTCTCTCATCTCTGCTGGAGCCATACAGTAAGGTGCGCGGGCAATAGGTCGAGTGCCCGGCATCAAATCGATCTCAAAATCTATCTCTCTACTCTGAGGTAGTCCAGGTATATCCTGAAATACATCGGTAAACTCTCGAATAACTGGAATCGCTTCAAGTGGTATCACCACTTCCTTAGAGGTCTCCTCCTCTATATAGTACAAGTGAGTGGACGATCCTCCCTCAGGGCGAGGCATCGCCACTAAGAACATCTCCTGCCCAGGAATGACAAAGATAATACTCCTACTTAAACAGTCAATCATGGCTCGGTACGCAACTAGCCAATCCATACCAATAATCGCATCGTACTCAGTCATCTCTAACACTAACATATCAGCGGGTAAAGTAAATCTCCCGATCTCTATACCCACACCTCTACATATAAGGGAAATCACGGAACCCCTACTCAACGGTGAATCTACACAAGTAACCGTGCTCTCGGCGGTGTCTAATAACCCAATAGTGCGTGCAAATCTCATGGCAATAAAACAATGTGTGGCCCCCGTGTCAAATAAAATACGCCCCATAGTCCCCTGAATAGAGAACATACCCTCGATGGCCGGTGGATCCTGTGGGGCTGTGGCATGCTAGAGCTGATACACTCTCCCATACTGAAACTGTCACCGCTGGACTGGGACCTATGGAATGGGTGGTAGTGCTGCCATCTGTGGTGGTGCTGGGAGGGCAGCGGGAAATATAGGCCTCTGTGGCTCGTGTCGGGCACCCTGTTGTTGCTGCTGTGGGGCCCTGCCCTTATCAGGACAATCCTGGCATTTGTGGACAGTCTTGCCACAAACATAACACTTCCCCGGAAAGTTCCCCCTCGTTGTCCCTGCTGTCCTCGGCCCTGGTGGCCGTTACCATTCCTCCCCTGGCCTTCCTGGCCCTGCTGAAACTGCTGCTGCTGACCATTCTGACCCTACTGGCCCTGATGGATTTGTCTGAAACCTCCCTGTCAACTTCTGAAACCCCCAGATCTGAATCTCTTAGAATTCCCCTGTTGGGAACTCTGGTCACCCTGCCTATGCTGTCCCTGAGCAGATTGTGCCCCGCTGGCACCATTTCCCCCGGTCCTGCCCTGTTGGCTGGACTCCCCTGATCTCTTGCTCTCAGACATGTGGAAGCGATGATCCTGGCAGTGAAGTAATGCAGCGTTAACCACATCAGAATAAGTGGCCAACGAGAGATTACCTAACAAATGTTGGCGGATCCTCCAAGTCAATCCATCTGTGAACTTCTGAATTTTCTTCTCCTCGATCGGTATTTCATCCGGAACAATGTTTAAAAGATTGGTAAACTCAGCCTCATACTCGGCTACGGTCCTTCCCTCCTGCTTGAGGTTCATCAATTTCCTCCTCATCTCCGTGTGAACAGCTGACGAAAAATATTTGCAGTTGAACCGCACCCAGAACTCCTGTATAGTGAGGGTGTCCCTCTCCTCCGTGGTGGTAATGGACTCCCACCACTGCAATGCAGATCCTACTAGCTTGAAGGTAGCCAGTATCTGTTTCTGAACATCTGTGCACTCATACATCCTTAAGTGCCTCTGAATATCCTTCCTCCACTGACTGGATACCACAACATCGGAGCTACCTGCAAACTCCGTAGGATGTGCTTTCTGAAAAGCATCACGAACGTGTTCCCAAGCAGACGAGAATGCATGAGCCTGAACTGGCGCGGCTACCGGCGCCTGGGGTGGTGCCTGCTGCACAACGGCTAGGATGGCATTTACCGCTTGGGCTACAATAGCGGCAACCTCGGTGGCATTCATGGTTCCCTGAACTGGTGCGGGCTGTGGCCCTGGCTGTGCATCCCTAGAAACTCGCTGTGCACGTCGTGGATGCATCTGAAATGAGAGTAAAGTCTTATAAGTTCACAGTTATTATCTCAAAATAACTGAAGATCGAAGCATACACAAAAGAATACAACATTCCTAAATTATAGGGCTCTACATCAAAAAAAGCACAGCGAAAACATAACAAGCCATACAGATCCTAAGGACACTAGAACCTGATGCTCTAATACCACCTGTGACACTCCGACTAATTAAATACCGGGTAGATACTCCTTTATTAAATTAATACAAAATGCCAATTTGGTTCAGTTAATAGCAGCACTGTCGAAAACATTCTAATAATCACTAACCACCTAGTATTTAAAAAATGAGTTGTCAATTTAATTAAATCCGATTATTATACAACAAGTGAATTATGAAATGCTAAAACATCCATCACAACATAGTCTCAATAGAATAACCATCAAGTAAAAATGAGTCTGGAGGAATACTCCTCACAACAATCCCAACACTGAAATAAAAAAATACAAGGTCTGCATCACTAAATTAATTGCATCCCAAAATATGAAATAACCAAAATATAAGATGTCTCTAAAGAAATGGGGGGACATGCCCAACAAAATGATAAAAATCTGATCAAGGAATCAAGATCAAAGATGGAAGCGTCTACTGTCAAAGTCCTGTAACTTCCACAACAGCTACAGCACGTCACCTGAATAGAATTCCTATGCACGGTGTCCTTATGACTGGGCACCTAAAAGGTTTTTACAAAAAAATAGATTTAAAAGCAAACGGGTCAGAGCCCGAATGTGAAAATAATTTAAAAATATGCAAGTGTTTAATATCATTAAACAGTGAATATAAAGTACATGATAGTGTGTGCACTCACATGAGTTCCTCACCTCTCAACTAGTTGTGCACTCCTATCGTACCCGTAGCTATTCTAGTTGTTACCATATCTATCTAGTCCAACGCTAAATCTAACATTATATGTGATCTCCAATATAAAACCTAGCATCTTTAATTTAATAGAGTATTGTACCTTATAACACAGTTTTCCCATTTTATCACTTCAAAGTATTAGAAATCTTACATTTTCACTTTACAAACTGTTGATACTATTTATGCTCACAATTATTCACGACCATTTGTTTCAATCAACTGTATATTATTTTTACCATAAATATACAATATGAGCACCCCGAGTCTAAGCTGCGGTGCACACATACTCTGCTATCAAATCCCGGTACATCACGTACATGAGGATCACGTATTCTGAATCTCTCAGGAAACGTTTCATTAACAACAATGACAAATAATGGAGGCGCACATAGTTCACATCACATGGGTCATGCACATACCTACACTCCCATGATCAGCAGACTTATTAACTTCTCAATAAGTCCTTCTCTGACCTATGTCCTCGAGGTACCAATCTAAATCCCCCCCGTAGGCACACAAAGATTAGATGGCCCTAAACGAACGCCAACCTCCCCAGATAGCAAGTATGGTAGGTATGTCATACACAGATAACTACATATACTAAGCATTCACACATCTTAGATATCACAATGTTTATTTGTGGTATACTTTCTCGTTCTTATACCCACTCTTAATATTATACGAACCACAAGTCCCCGATTTATATGTATTTAAATTATCAATTATTCGCACTTCGTTATTAGTCACTCGCGTCCTAATCCACAAATGTTATCCGGTTCAAGGCACTATTCTAAATTTTACTTCTCATCGTACCCCAAATCTCCCAACTACACCCTCTAGTCAATAAATAAGACTACGGGATGTTAGAAATCAAATCAGGCCAAAAAGGCCATTCTATCAACTCGTTAGAAGTCTCGTTCGAACGAGTTCATTCGAACGAATGGCTTCTAACGAGATACCAACTCGTTAGAAGTCATACTGTCATCTCGTTAGAAGCTCGTTCGAACGAGGTCGTTCGAACGACCTGGGCAGGTCTTCTAACGAGATGGCAGTTTCAGCCCAGAAATCCCCAAGTTCATTTTTCTCAATTCTTCTCTCCTCTAAATCCACACTAAGTTCATCCAAATTATGTTTTAACGTGTATAAAATATTCCTAATCACCCTAGATCATTCCTTGACATTTTTAAGGGGTCAATTCTTACAATTTATCATGGAATCAATATAAATCTTCAAATTTTTCCCAAACCCTATGAGCAAGAACTCCCAAATTTTCTTATGTCTATTTACCCATCAAAATCCTTTTTTAATTCATCATCGACAACTATTCAAGTATTAACTCAGTCCATTAACATACTACATGCAAATCCTAACCCAAATTCAAAGTTTCTTCCACAAATTTCATAAGTTTTCTTCACAAGGTCAATATGAGATAATTCCTACACTAAGCATGGAAGACATATTCAATGCATTAAAAATACTAAATCACTTTCCTTAAATTGTTCTTCCGAATTTTATGTTGAAGGTTGAAGGTTTTCCTCTTCCCTCTCTACAGATTTCTCCCAAGGTTGAAGGTTGAAGATGGTGGTTATGGGTTTTCTCTTGGGAACCTCTTCCAACTCTTCCTATAACTCCCGTAGCCCTCTAACTTGTCAAATGTTGGTAATGGGCTTAGTGGGTTATTAATTACTGAATAAATAACTCTTAAAATTCGTAGGCCTTAATTCCCAAAATTTCAAAATTACCAAAATACCCTTTTCAGTTGCCGGCATGGCCCAAAAATACCCCGGGACCCAAACTAAACCCCCGGCTAGTGTTTTCAGACTATTTCGACCCTTCCGGACTCGTTGGTGCACTCAAAATGACCATTCGGTTGATAAAAATAAAATCACTTTTTGATTCAAATAATTATATTCTTGACGTGACTGACACGCGCGTCCTAACTAAATTTCTCAAATTGCCGTATTTCAGTCTCGCGACAATTTTAAAATTTTCAATATTCATATATTGTCACATATGCATAACATAATCAAATACCAACTCACACCTCGTTAGTATTTATATCTGGATTAATTTTTAATTAATTCACATTTAATTTAATTAATCCCTTTAATAAATATAAAAAAAATACGGGGTATTACACGTTGATCGAAGCAAGTAGAAGAATGAGGCCATAGTTACAAGCTCATACTATAGTTGTGTATACAGACATGCCGTTAAGGCAAGCTCTGCACAAACCAGAGAGATCAGGAAGATTGATGTATTGGGCTGTGGAATTGGGTGAATATGATATAATCTATGAGCCTAGGTCCTCACTCAAAAGGCAAGCAGTGGCATATTTCATCGCAGAGTTCACCTATCCAGATACCTCCGAAGAGCAGAAGGTGAATACTGACCAGCCTGTGCATGTTACAGGATCATCAAATCTAAACCCCGACCAACTTAAGTCGGTTGACGAGCAAGAGAAGATTGTCGACGAGCAGTAGGAACTGCTAGAGTAGGGTATGAAAAAGCATCAAATATTCCACCGAGGAACTCTGTCTGACCAAGAGTTTGATAATAAGATACCTGTGTGGAATTTATATGTAGATGGCTCTTCTTGCACTACGGGCAGTGGAGCAGGAGTTATTTTGAATATCCCCGACGAGATAGATATGGAGTATGCTTTGCGTTTTCAATTTAAGGCCTCTAATAATGAAGCTGAATATGAAGCTATGGTCGTGGGTCTCAATCTAGCAAAAACTATGAAAGCAGAGCAGGTCGTTCCATTCAGTGACTCACAGTTGATTGTAAATCAAATATTGGGAGTGTATGCAGCAAAAGGAGAATAAATGATCAAGTATCATGCGAAAGCAATGGAGATGGTAGCGAGCTTTAACGCAGTACAATTGATTAGAATACCAAGATCGGAGAATGCAAGAGCAGATGCCTTAGCTCGGTTAGCCTCAGCCACGCACACCGAGATATGAAGAACAATCCCAATAGAAATCTTGGCTAGTCGGAGCATTGACAAAGATCTGACGATGAACTTCATTGCCCTTGATTTAGGACCATCATGGATGGATCCTATCAGGGCCTATATTGAGGAGGGGGCTTTACCAACTGATAAACTCGTAGCCAAGAAACTGAAGTTTAAAGCTGCTCGTTATGTATTGACTAATGGCATTTTATATAGACGAGGAATTATAGCAGGTTTGCAAAGATGTGTGCATCCCTCCGAGGTGAAAGATTTGATTGAAGAGGTCCATGAAGGGTCTTGTGGAGCCCATGTAGCAGGTCGGACTCTTTTGCAAAGAATAATAACGCAGGGATATTATTGGCCGACGATAAGGGCAGATTATATAGCCTATGCCAAGATATGTGATAAATGTCAATGCTTCTCTTCCATCCGAAGAACTCCCCAGGCATTGTTGACACCCATAACATCCCCTTGGCCATTTGCCATATGGGGGATAGACTTGGTCGGGCCACTCCCAACGACCAGAGGAAGGTTCAAGTACCTCGTAGTCACTGTGGATTATTTTACTAAATGGGTGGAGGCTGAGCCTCTTTTTGATATGACTTATGATAAGGTGTATCAATTCATTTGGAAGAATATCATTTGTAGATATGGTATTCCCCATGCATTCATTACTGATCATGGAACCCAATTCGACAACGAGGAGTTTGTTTCATATTGTCATCATACCAACATATTAAAAACCCATTCTGCACCAGGCCATCCCCATAGCAATGGACAAACTAAGGTGACGAACAGAACGCTGCTGAATGGTTTGAAAAAATGACTGGACGCTGCAAAGGCAAATTGGATTAATGAGCTACATTCTGTGGTATGGGCTTATCGGACTACACTGCGAGTAGTAACATGAGAATCTCCATACATGCTAGCATTTAGAAGTGAAGCTGTTATACCTGCCGAGTTGGGTCTCCCCACTCAGAGGGTGCTGAATTTCAATTCTCCTATCAGTGACTTGGTGAGAAGATTAGACTTGGCAATGCTCGAGGAAGTTAGAGAAGAAACAGCAATCAGGAATGTTGCATACCAACAACGAACAACTCTGTTCTACAACAAGACGGTAAAGAAATATGATCTGAAAGAAAGAGACTATGTGCTCAAGAAAGTAATTCAAAAACACAATAAACTAGAAGCTAACTGACATGGACCCTACAGAGTAACAGAGGTTGTTCGTCCAGGAACCTATAGGATTGAAACCTTGGAGGGGGTTGAATTTAAGAATGCATGGAATGCAGAACATCTATGCAAGTATTATCAGTAGTTGGGATTCTTATGTAAATACAGTCTTCTTCAGTATGAATAAAGTGTTGTAATTTTTATCCGATTCTCTCATTTTGATGAATTTTTTTTTGGAGTATTAGTGCTACACACTATGCATCAAGTTCAAAATAAAATCCCACCAACTACGGTTGTTCGATAAATAAAATCCCACCAACTACGGTTGGTCGGTAAATAAAATCCCACCAACTACGGTTGGTCGGTCCACCAACTACGGTTGGTCGGTAAATAAAATCCCAGTAACTACGGTTGGTCGGTAAATAAAATCCCACCAACTACGGTTGGTCGATCCACCAACTACCGTTGGTCGGTAAATAAAAACCCTCCAACTACGGTTGGTCGATTCGCCAATTACGGTTGGTCGGTAAATAAAAACTCACCAACTACGGTTGGTCGGGAAATAAATCTCCTCTAACCTTAGTTAGTCGGGAAGAAAAATATTGTCAACTCCGATTGGTCGACAAATTATTTTCACCAACTCCAGTTGGTCGACAATTTAAAATAACAAAGGACATTTTTGTCTTTTTACAGATATACATATACATTTATCATTAAATAAAAGGGATATTTCATAAAATATTTCCAAACCCATAACAATTGCAAAGAAAACTAAAGATTTCTTCATTAAAATAAGAACAAATTACATGTGATAAATTGCAGATTACATAAATAAAGTTCATTACATAAACAAACCCTATTCTATAGGTTTCTTTCCCTCTGCCTTTGAAACAGGTTCTACTCCAGCAGGAGGATCGTCTAAGGCATAATGAGAGTTTATGAAATTTATATGTTGAAGCATTCGAACATTCATCACTGATGGCCGATCAAGCAAATGCTCTAGGCAAGATATGTCAAAATTTGAATGAAGGCTGTAATCGCCGAGGTACTTTGAAATCAAGCACTGGGGGATTGCTCGAGCAAGAATCCAACTCATATCAAGCTTAAAAGGAGGCACTGGCAACTCGATCAGTTCGGGGTTATAGTGATCCCATAAATAGTGGCCTTGTTCCAACTTTAACACCCCTAGCGCATTTAGCCATCCTTGCTTATAACCCTCATTATTTGATTGTTGGATCCGATCATCAAGATGGTAGAGAGCTTCATTGAATCCAGCCATCCAAAACTCTTTGGGCTATTTATGGAACTGATAGGTCAACCTCTCTAGCTGCTCATGAAGATTCTTCACCAGATTTATTTTATTCTCCAAGGCAGAACTTTATGCAGAAAGTTGCTCTTCGAGGTTCAGAATCTTCTTGGACATCTCTGCTAATGCTTGATTCTTCGCCATCAACTGGAAGGCCTGATTCTCCAAGGCTGATTGAGTTCTTTGCTCTTTAATTGAAATACGAGCAGCCCTTGCTCATCCCCGAGAAGCTCTTGCTCGACCGCGAGCAGAAGTAGAGGGTCACGTCCTCTTTAAGGTTTCCAATTCATTTCTCAAGTTGGAATTCTCCACCTCCAAGAAAGAGAAACCTTCATCATTGATAGGAACTAAGGATCCCGAGGTAGATGCTGCAGATTTCAGTAGGGATATCTCTTCTCGCAAAACATTGCTTTCCTGCTCCAACAGTTTAGCAATTTGCCTATGTTCCACGACCTCAACCTTTAGAATTCTCTCTTTCTTCTCGTAAGCAGCGATGAATTTGTCATATCCCTTTTCAGCACTTAACTGTTGATATTTCTTCTCATACCCTTGGTGTAAAAGTGCAGAGAACTCTTTGTACTGCTTCTGAAGGTCGTCTATAATTCCTTGGAGATCCTCGATCATCTCATAATAAGCGACGTTATTGGAAACAACTCGGTCGAGAAGGTACTTCAGATATCGGTAAGCTTCGACTGCTTATTCAGAAGAATCTGGACCAAGGATGTCAGTGATTTGAGCCTCGTTCAGGACTTCATAACCAACCTTGAAGTAGTCATTTCATTTTTTCATCAATTCAGTATCGTGAACTGACAAAATCTCCATCCTGGCTATAAACTAGCAAAAAGAAGAGATAGAAAGAATTAATAAGAATGCAGACAGAGCAAGTCGAAGAAAAAATCAAGATGAACAACCAAAAGTTTGAATTTTATTTCATCATAAGGGAAAGTACAAAGCCGGATATTACATTCAGAAATAACAAAACAAACACCCAAACTACTCTACACCTTTTCTTTATCTCCTAAAACTTCCTCGGGGGGTTTGGATGAGGAGGATGGTTGCTCGGAAGGCAAGAGTAGCTGCTCGGCAAGATTAGTGGTCGATTGGGGTTGCTCGGAGCATGATGGAACAACTGTAATAGTAAGAGCCTGATCTCCAACTACCATGGAGGATTCCTCTGAGGAAGCTTCGTCCTCTTCTTCTTCTCCGGAAGAGGGAGGAGGGCCGTGAGTATGTTGCTGAAATAGGGAAGAATCTTCAACAACCTACAACTCTTGTAGGTCTGCCACCCATCCATCCCTGAAGTATTTAAGGCTGGCGTACTCCATCTGTGAGGACATAGCAGCCAAAAACTTATTCCATCCCTTGTCCCAACCTACAGTGACGGATTTTTTAACAGCTTTCTTCCTCTTAGCTTTCTCCGAGGAAGTCCTCTCAGTAAGAAGTTTCTCGACAACCTTCAGTTTCTCCTCCACTTCCAATTTCTGACGCTCAACGTCATAAAGTCTCCTAACTTCCTCTTCAGCAGCTTTGAGCTTATTCTCAAGCTTTGCATCATTCTTGATCTTCTCCTCAAGCTCCTTGTTATTATTCTCAAACTCTTTCAATTTATTCTCTAAACCCTTGGAGGCTTCCACAGCTTGATCCCTCTGCTGCTCAACAGACTTAACCTGCTTATTCCAGGCAACTTTATCCTCTTTATACTTCTGACGAGAGTCTTTTAAAGACTGAGTCAGACCAACAAAAGCATCCTCTACACCTCCCGAGGAGCTTGAAGCCTTGAGAGCTTCATCCTTCTTCAGAATAGTATTAAAGCATGTTACCAGCTGAAAAAAGAAAATAACTATAAGTAAATACAGGGACATAACATTAAAAAATGAAATTTTGGGTTAGTAATACTTACTGAGGCAAAATGCTGAGCAACCAAGGTAGTGACCCTGTCACGAGAAAGAGAGTCTTCGATACCTTGGACTTCGGGGATTATCCAAGACTTCACCGAGCCCATGGCAGAGCTCGGAGGAACAAAAGTGGGAATACCACCTTCAACACTCAAAAACTGAGAGACAGGTTCTGATGGTCTCTCAAAAGAACTTTTCTTTAATCTCCTTATAGGAGCTGGAACTTTCTCAACCAAAGAAGTTGCCTTGGTCGATGAAATGACAATAACCTCACTTAGAGGAGAAACAACAATAACCTTGCTCGGAGCCACCGAGGGCTTCTTGACAACCTTCTCGACAACCTTTTTGGAAACAACAGAAGAGGGTGCATCAATATTCCTTGTCCCCTCTTCTGGGACATCTCTTTTACTTCTCTTTGTCTCCACAACAGTAGAATCAGACTTATCGAAAAAGGAAGGAACTTTTCTTCTCTTCATTATGTCACCAATAGGAATGTTTGATTCTAAAGAAGAGCCTTCCACACTAGTATCAACAGCTGGTACTTGGTCAATGTCCACCACCACTGGACGAGCAGTAAAGGATGAAGTGTAACTCTTGTACTGCAGCAAATAAGAGGCTGACCTAACGTGTTCCTCGGCTACAGACTGGTGCAAACTCCAGATAAGTTTCAAATGTTTTAAATTAACCTCTGTCTCCTTTGGATATTTTCTTTTGCTATCAACTGCAAATAATCAAAAATCAAATATCAGTGAAGCATTTTATCAAACATGAAGAAAACATAATTTCAAAAATAGAATAAAAATAAAAACAACCTATTCCATTGCCATAAGGGGGACACCTGGGACCCTGATATACATCATCTCCATTCAATGGAGCATGTTGCCAATTTTTCATAACAGCCCCATGCTCAAAATAATCCATATTGGCATCTGGGAGATTGGCAACTAAAGCCCTATTTAAAAACCTAGTTTTTAAGTAAAAAGTACTATCACTAACAACCCATCTGTAACAAAACATAATTTCTGGAATTCCTAAACGGGTTCCATGAATTTGATTTAATCTATGAACTCTATTAACTATTCTCCAGGTATTTGGCGTTATTTTTGCATGAACAACGTCAAAGTACTGGCAGAACTCCAAACATAAAGGATTTGGAGGAAAAGAAAAGCCACATTCGGCCAGAAAGAGACTGGGGAACCAATGTCCCTCAACCAAGGAGAAATAGTCATAAGGTTCAGAAAGTTCCTCCAAAATAACCCATGAAGGAATTGAAAATTCAGAACGAAATTTATCAAGCGATTCAACAACATAAACCATGATGATCAAAGGAAAATAAAAGAGAAGGAAGAAGATCTTACAAGAGAAGATTGAACCAGTTGATAACAAACGATGGAAGAAATGAACGCACGAGAGAGAGAAGAAATGGAAATTCTAAGATGCAGATTTGAAAAAGTAAAAGACGATCGAATTTTCTGAAGCGTTTAAATACTTTACCTCGAGAATGGAGAAAAACAATGATTACCAGGAAGGACGATTGCGTATCCGGCGGCTAAAAGGAAGAAAATAGCACAAAAAATGATGCGCTTATGGAAATTCAAAATATTTATGAAGTCTGATACTGTGAATTTAAAAAGAAGTTATATATAATGAATGCTTTCCTAAAAACTATACAAACCGAAAAAACTAAGCAGCAGAATATTCCATACTTTTCTTCAACATCAAACTACGAAACATTGGGGCTTTTGTTAATACCAAATTAAGTCTGCTGACGTGGATCAATTATGTGGAAACACGTGTCAATCTACATGGCATTCACGAACATTTTTGAACAGCACCTTGACTCCGAGGAACTCATTCTCCCCGACCAACTCAGGCTCTCCGAGCAACAAGAGTTCTCCGAGGAACTTTACTGTACCGAGCAACTCATGTATACCGAGATACTTAGGCGGTCCGAGCTGCACCTAGTACAGAGCATTTATATCCGGGTAATCAAGAGGATGACTGCTCATTAAATGCATAGTTATTATCATAGATATGTACACGCTTACTGGACAGCTATGTATTATTCTTTTCATTTGTACCGCCTCAAGGCTATAAATACATTGTAACCTCCTCATTAGTGGGGGACTCGGAATTTCTTGGTAAATCTATTATCGAGAATTCTGCAAACAGTCATCAATAACAAATACAGTGGACGTATGCCATTCTTTCAAGGCTGAACCACTTTAAAAATTCATTGTCTTATATTTATATATTCTCTTTTATCTGTGATTAAATAATTAGATCGAATCTAGTTTTTTACATCAACAGTGATTAATAAGTGTTTTTTGACAGTGATGCTAAGAATGATCCAACTGGATATTTTGATTTAAAATAATAAAGGACTGATCACCTGGTATTTAATGAGCGGGGTGTCACATAAGCCTAGTTATTTGTAAATCTTAGTCATATTATCAAGCTGAGCATCTCGTGACTATGCGATCAATTTCTACGATTTACATTAGTCTCGCACGAGGTGTTTGGGCCCCTTACGTGGCCGTTTGGGGGTTATTTTGGGTTTTCTCCCTCTAGAGGCATGTTTTTAAGCCCAAGTGTGGTTATTTGCAAATTTTAGTCATATTCTCAAACTGGGAATCCCGTGACTACACGATCCTTTCTTATAAGTTACATTAGTTCCGTGTAAGGTATTTGTACTTCTTACGGGGCCGTTTGAGGATTTTTTGAGTTTTCACCCTCTAGGGTCATGTTTTTAAGCTTCAGTCCATTTATTTTCAAATTTTACTCATATTCTCAAACTGAGCATCTTGTGACTATGGAGTCAGTTCCTACGAGTTACATTGGTCATGTGCGAGTGTTCGTGCCTCTTAGGGGTCGTTAAAGGTTATTTTGGGTTTTCTTCTAGCTTCAATTTTTTAAACCTAAGTCGAGTTATTTTCAAATTTTAGTCATATTCTTAAGCTGGGCATCCCGTGACTACACAGTCAGTTTCTACAAGTAACATTGGTTCCCTGCGAGGGGTTTGTGCCCCTAACGGGGTCGTTAAGGGATTGTTTTGGGTTTTCCTAAATCTAGTTATTTGCAAATTTTAGTTATATTCTCAAACTGAGCACCCGTGACTACGCAATCAGTTCTTACGAGTTAGAATGTCCCGTGCGAGGTATTCATGCCCCTAACTTGGCCATTTGGGGATTGTTTTGGGTTTCCGCCCTCTAGCATCATGTTTTTAAGCCCAAGTCTAACTATTTTCAAATTTTAGTCATATTCATAAGCTGAGCATTCCATGACTACACGATAAGTTCGTACGAGTTACATGTGTCCCGTGCGAGGTGTTCGTGCCCCTAATGGGGCTGTTTAAGGCTTCCCCCCCTCTAACGGCATGTTTTTAAGCCTAAATCTAGTTACTTGATAATTTTAGTCAGATTATCATACTGAGCGTGTCGTTACTATGCAGTCAATTCATGTGCGTTACATTGGTCCCGTGCGAGGTGTTAGTGCCTCTAACGGGGATGCTTGGGGGTTATTTTTTGTTTTTGCCTTCTAACGACATTTTTTTAAGCCTAAGTCTACTTATTTGCAAATTTTAGTCATATTCTCAAACCAAGTATCCCGTGATTATAGAGTCAGTTCCTACGAGTTATATTGGTCCAGTACGAGGTGTATGTGCCTCTAACAGGGATGTTTGGGGGTTGTTTTGAATTTTCGCCTTCTATAGGCATGTTTTAAGCCTAAGTTTACTTATTTGTAAATTTTAGTCATATTCTCAAACCGCTCGTCCCGTGACTATACAGTCAGTTCCTACGAGTTACACAGGTCATGCGCAAGGTGTTTGTGCCCCTTTCGGGGCCGTTTGGGGGGTGTTTTAAGTTTTCCCCTCTAGCGGCATGCTTTTAAGCACAAGTCTATTTATTTGTAAATTTTAGCCATATTATTGAATCGAGCATCTTGTAATTACACGGTCAGTTCCAATGAGTTACATTCGTCCCGTGCAAGGTGTTCGTGCCCCTTTCGGGGCTGTTTGTTGGTTGTTTTGGGGTTTTGCCCTTTAGCGGCATGCTTTCAAGCCTAAGTCTTATTATTTGTAAATTTTAGTCATATTCTCAAAACGGGTGTTCCGTGACTGAACAACCAAATCCTACGAGTTACGTTGGTCCCGTACGAGGTGTTCGTGCCTCTTACCAGGTCATTTGAGGGATTTTTAAGGTTTCCCCCTCTCGCAGCATGTTTTAAGCCTAAGTATAGTTCTTATAAAGTTTTAGTCATGTTCTCAAATCAGGCATCTCGTGACTATGCAGCTAGTGACTACGAGTTATATTGGTCCCATGCAAGGTGTTTATTCCCCTTTCGAGACCATTTAGGGGTTGTTTTGGGTTTTCTACCTCTAGTGGTGTGTTTTTAAGCCTAAGTCTAGTTATTTTCAAATTTTAGGCAAATTCTCAAACCAGGCGTCCTGTGACTATGCGTTTAGTTCCTACGAGTTTCGTTGTTCTCATACGAGGTGTTTGTGCCCCTAACGGGGCCATTTGTGGGATATTTTAGGTTTTCCCTCCTCTAGCGACATATTTTTAAGCCTAAGTCTAGTTATTTGTAAATTTTAGTCATATTCTCAAACCGAGCACCCATGACTATGCAGTTAGTTCCTACGAGTTACATTGGTCCCGTGTGAGTGTTCGTGCCCCATATTGGGCCATTTGATTTTTTGCCCTATGATGGCAACGTTTTAAGCATAAGTCTAGTTATTTGCAAATTTTAGTCATATTCTCAAACTAGGAATCCCATGACTACGCAGTTAGTTACTAGGAGTTACATTGGTCCCGTACGAGGTGTTCGTGCCTCTCATGGGGAAGTCTGGGGACGTTTTATGTTTTTGCCATCTGGCGTCATGTTTTTAAGACTAAGTCTAGTTATTTGCAAATTTTAGTCATATTCTCAATCTAGGCTCCCTGTGGCTATGCAGTAAGTTCTTACGAGTTACATTGGTGTCGTGCGAGGTATCCGTGCCCGAAAAATAGGAATTCCGTTTGAACAACAAAAAGCATGCCTGGGGCGGAAAAAGTGAACCATTGTCCATTAAAATTTTGGGTGGGACAGTGGGGGATTTGGATAACAAGGGGGATAGGTACACATGGGTTCCAAAAAATATTGAATTTCCTCCCAAATATTTTTAAGTTAGGATGGGAGTGGGCGAACAAGGAGGCAAAGATGCCCTCACCGAAGGCGACTCGAGAGAGTACTCCTCATCGGTGAAAAGGTTAAATGTTTTAAGGTTTTGGACCAATTCATCGAGTACTAGAGGTGGTGTGACAGTATAGAATAAATACGGGGATGAAATAAATTCAATCTCAGGCGATAAGTTATCATCGCTTGAAGAATGAATTTCGAAAGAAATAGGATCATTTTCAATGAAACTTTCTTCTTTGAGAATTAAAGAAGAAACGAGTTCATTGCAAATGGATACTACGCCCATCCCTTCCTCATTTTCATTCTCTACTAAACCATGGGTTAAGTCAAGAATGATTTGTTCCAAAGAAGGCACAAAGTCCCCATTTGGTTCAAAACATTCTACGACTTCGGAAGTCTCGGAAGAAAAATCGTCGTTGGATTCAAATAATAAATCCAACTCATGTTTCCATCAAAGATTTTCTTCCCGATAACAGTTTTCAATTTTCTCATTTTCAAACATGCGCAAGCCCTCACCGAAAGTCACGGGGCGAGGTGCGGATTCTTGCAAATAATAATTTTGAAAATTTTTCTCGGGACTACGATCAAAATCATTACCATAAGAATTTTGAAAATGATTGCAATTCGTTTCAAAATTCTTATCACAAGGATCTTGCGACCCAAAATCGAGATGATCATTCCCAAAATTGATGTAATCCATACTTTGACTTTTGTAATACTCACTCAATGCCATTTTAGGTGTTGCAATTTTTTGGACTTGTAAGTATTGACCAAAAGTCATAGATTTACGGGAATTTTGAGAATTATCATTAGGATTAACAGAAAAATTGGAATAAGACAGGCTTACCCCAAAGAAGGCTCGAGATGGCTATTTCCATAAAGATGACGTGCGACCGAAAAAATTCAAGCATTTCTTGGCGCTCAAATGTGCAAATCCTTCAAAAAAGGTTAAAACAAAAAATACAAATACAAAAGAAAAATACTACGAAATAATAAGACAATTACAATCTATAACAAAACAGTCCCTAGTAACGGCGCATTTTGGTCACGCGTGAAAGGTAGCGCATTGTCAGTACGCTAATCATGGTACTCGTTTCACCGCGTTAATACAAAAACCTAAATAACGACTGTACTTGCGATACAAATACATCGCTAAATCGGGTATCAAATCCACAAGGAATGTTAGTATAGCTCGTAATCATTTTATAACTTCAGGAATAAAAGTGTAAAAGGTGATAGGTTGTTATGGTGACAAAAGAAAGGAATAAGTTAAGTCGACACAAAAGTAAATCGAGGATCGGGATTGCATCCAATCATACGGATCGAAACAACCACTAATCAGAATTCTGTATCGAGAGCAATTTAATCGATATGTTCAATTAAGCATAAACATCACACAACAAGGAATTTAAGCCAAAGTTGCGAGATTAGACATTTAACAAAAAATGGTCACACGCGGATTAAATACGGATTGTCGCTATAAATACTAAAATTGCATGACAGAGAAACTTAAATGCATAATAATTCGACTTTAATACACGTGGGTTCAATTAAAAGCAATTTTACTTAAAACCTAATTTTCGGAGCTCGAGGCCCGTAAATGGCGGAACGAAATCTCGACCCTATTTATCTAGGGGTAATACATGGATTAAACTAAATTAAACCAATTAAACTAAGAAAGCAAGAAATAAATACAATTAAAATAACTACAAAGCATGGAAACTAACTATCAAAGCAAGGAATTAAGCTAAAACAACTATATTAATGGAGAGGTTAAAGAATAAGTCAACTTACAAACCCAAATGGGTGTCACACCAAGAAGAAATGAAGATGAGCTCTCCAAACCCTAACCCTCAGCTTTTCTAAACCTAAAACGAATTATCTATGATATTACAACAAAAATCTTTGAAATAGTAAGTTGGAAAAAGAATTGAAAAGAAAAGGCAAGGCAAAATATCTAGGAAAAACAGGGTGTCGATCGATCGATGGTTCAAAAACATGCCCACAGTCTCCCACGAATTTAGAAACAATTAGGGGACGATCGATCAACTCTTTTTGTCGATCGACCGATCAAGCAGGTCTGAGATGAGAATCCCCTGTTTTGGTTTCATTATAGTTCCCTTCCGCTAAAAATCTCGTAACTTCTTCATTCGGACTCGGAATTGCGCATCGTTCACGGCCACGCGAAGCTTGCGAGGAGGAATACAACTTCCATGAAGATGTTGGACCAAGTGCCCAAAATGTGTACAGACTAAATTTCCCTTGAACATGCAAAAATGTACGAAACTTCACCGGAATGCGTCCAAACTTCACACTTAGCATCCAAATACCTATAAAAGCTCAATTAACCCCTGAAAAGCATGTTAACATAGAAAGCCGAGATTTCTGGTTAATAAGCATAATTATAGGGAATAAGATACCCAAGGGGGCTAATAACGCGTATGTTAACGGATGAAATATGTAATATTTGCGTATTATCAGGAAACGTTATATCCAGTCTTGTCCTGCTGGCTAAACTCTCCCACTCTCTCATCTCGCTTTATATGAAAGCGATGATCTTGATAGGGTAAAAGTATGGTATTGACGACATTGGCATAATTCATCAAAGTCAGATTTCCCAATAAGTGCTGGTGAATTCTCCACGTGAGTCCATTAACAAACTTAAGGACCTTTTTATCCTCCGTATCCACCTCTTCGAGCATGAAGTTTTCCAGAAGAGTGAATGCTTCCTCATAATCGGCCACTGTCCGGCCCTCCTGTGATAAGTCTAAGAACTTCATCTGCATCTATGTCTAAACAGTAGATGGAAAGAACTTTGAGTTAAACCGCACCCACAATTCCTCAATAATCATAATGTCTCTCTCCTCAGAAGTGGTGACTGACTCCCACCACTGGAACGCTGCTCCTACGATCTTAAAAGTCGTTGATATTTGTTTATGAGTGGCACTGCACTCAATCATACACAAATGCCTTTGAATGTCCTTCCATTGGCTAGCTAATATAATGCCCGCATTTCCTTGAAACTCCGGCGGATGGCCTTTCTTAAAGGACCCTCTCACTCTCTCTCATACTAATTGCACTAGGTGAACCTGAATTAGCGCCATTATATATTGTAACGGTGCTTGGGGAAGCTGCTACGCCATGACAATCATCGTGACATTAACTGACTGAGCTACAATAGTGGCGACCTCTGTTGCAGTCACTGTCCCCTAAAAAGTCTACGGCTTCGATTGAAC
Organism: Sambucus nigra; assembly: GCA_949130495.1. Lineage (NCBI taxonomy): Eukaryota > Viridiplantae > Streptophyta > Magnoliopsida > Dipsacales > Adoxaceae > Sambucus > Sambucus nigra. The sequence goes on from CASBWL010000029.1 coordinate 2,624,831, forward strand.
CTCTCATCCTAACAGCCCTAGTTGGTCGTCCTCTCCTGTTGTTTAGTATCTAAAACAAAATTGAATTTTTATAAGATTAACTTCGATTATACATAATATCAGGCAAATGTAAAAGCATAATATGAATCAACAGTCCTAAGCATGGGGCTCTACATGATAGCAAATCAATGCTAAAAACGAAGTAAGCCCACATAGACCATAATAACACTGGAACTTGATGCTCTGATATCATCTGTGCCAGGAAAATCCAAGGAAATTCAGCTCAAATGGAGATGAAGAAACTTATAGCGGTGATGCAAGCTTTTCGGATCGATCCAGCAAAGTCACCGTCAGGAAAGCATCGACGAGCAGACGACGTCAACTATAATAAGCATATTATTTTCACAGATGAAGATCTGGTGGGAGTGAGAACCCCACATCACGATGCTTTGATCATTACCCTCAGGATAGCTAACTTTGACGTCGACAAGTTGCTCATCGACCAAGGAAGCTCATCTGAAGTAATGTATCTCGACCTATTCAAAAAATTTAAGTTATGCATCGCCGACCTAAAGGAAGCTACTGTTCCTTTAGTTAGCTTCGCTGGGAAGATAACTATGCCCCTGGGAAAGATTGTACTGTCAGTACGAGCCTGAAATGTCTCTAAGATGATTGAGTTTTTGGTGGTTGACATCGACTTGCCATACCAAACCATCCTCGTCGGGGGATGGCTACATGCGATGAAGGCAGTCTCCTCGACTACCATCAGAAACTCAAATATGTAACTGAGCGAGGAGTGATGGAGATCCACGGAGATCAAGCAAAGGCAAGAAGGTGCTTCATAGCAGCCATTCGGCCAAGGCCAGAGAAGAAGGCCGACCAACTCAGCGAGAAAATTAAAGAACAAGAAGGTCTCACACCTTCTAAATAGCAATTAAAGTATGAAAGACTTGGGATAGAGGAGACCAGGATCCTCCCTTCTGAGCGGGTCATTGAAAAACTGGTAGAGGTTACAGCTGGGGATAGCGACAGTGATATAGTTTTCTTGATTGGAGCCTCTCTCACTGACCAGGAATAGAAAGAACTGACAACTCTGCTCAGATGCAACGTAGATGTTTTTGCGTGGGAACAATACGAGCTACCTGGAATTGATCCTAGTATGGTTTGTCATCAGCTGCACGTCGATCCCACCTTCAAACCAATCACGCAGAAGGCACGACGAACTGCACCCGAGAAGGCAAAAGTCGTAGAAAAAGAAGTAGAAAAACTGCTGGATGTAAGATCCATACGGGAAGTACAATTCCCCGAGTGATTGTCCAACTCAGTAGTAGTTCCAAAAAGCAACGGGAAGTGGAGAGTTTGCATCGACTTCATCGACCTCAACAGAGCGTGCCCTAAAGACAGTTTCTCCCTTCCAAAAATTGACCAAGTGGTGGACGCTACTGCATCTCACGAGCGAATGAGTTTTCTGGATGCATACTCAGGATATCATCAGATTCCTTTATATGCCCCAGACCAGGACAAAACAGCATTTTTCACCACAGTTGGACTATACTGCTACAAAGTCATTCCCTTTGGGCTAAAAAATGCAGGGACAACCTACCAGCGGCTAGTCACCAAGATGTTCAAGGATCAAATGGGAGACACCATGGAGGTCTACATCGATGACATGCTCGTTAAAAGCAAGAAGAAAGAAGACCATCTCTCAGACCTATCAAACACCTTTGAAATCCTCAGGAAATACCGAATGAAACTTAACGCGAGCAAGTGTTCATTCAGCGTCCAGTCAGGAAAATTTCTTGGGTACTTGGTCAGTAAGAGAGGCATAGAGGCTAACCTAGAGCAGATCGATACGATTAACAGAGTACATCCTTCTTGAAAAATTTGAGACGTACAGAAGCTCACTGGTATGCTCGCTGCCTTAAATCGCTTTATCTCTAAATCCTCTGAGAAATGCAAACCTTTCTCCCAGCTTCTAAAGGGGAACAAAACGGTAGAGTGGAACCCAGATTGCTCGCAGGCATTGGTCGAGCCCAAAGCTTACTTAAGCTCTCCACCACTGCTCGTCATACCACACCGAATAGATTCTTTATACCTGTACCTCTCCATTTCCAACCACACTGTCAGCCTTGCATTAATGTGAAAAATCGCATGAATCCAGTGCCCCGTTTACTACACGAGCAAAACCCTCCTTGGAGCCGAGCAGAGGTACCTACCACTGGAGAAGCTTGCCTTTGCACTACTAATGGCTTCAAGGAAGCTGAAGCACTATTTCGAAGCCCATACTATAATCATCCTTACATCGCACCCCCTTAAAGCAGTACTAAGGAAGGTGGATTTGTCAGGTAGAGTGTCTAAATGGTCAGTCGAGCTCGGACGATTTGATATCCAATTTCAACCAAGGAACACAATCAAGGGGAAGATCCTTGTTGATTTCATAGCCGAATTCACAGGCGAACGACCTTGCGACCCACCACAGCCAGCCAAACAAGAACAGAGCCACACGACGGAGGGAATCTGGAAATTATTCATTGATGGAGCCTCCAATTCAAAGGGGGCAGGCGTAGGCATCGTACTTATCACTCCAGAAAATGCGATCCTCGAGCAAGGAATCAGGCTTGGATTTGAAGCCTCCAACAATGAAGCAGAATACGAGGCCCTGATAGCATGCCTCCAGAAAGCACACGCTTTGGGAGCAAAGCAATTACAAGTGTTTGGCGACTCACAGTTAGTCTTCAATCAGATCAGCGGGGACTATAATGCAAAAGACGAAAGGATGGCAGCCTACCTCGTCTTAGCGCAGAAGCTATTGACTGACCTTAAAGAAGTCAAGATCCAGCAGCTCCCCAGGGGACAAAACAACCTTGCTGACGCCCTAGCAGCCCTAAGCTCAACAATCAATTCATACTTAAAAAGAACAATCCCCATCGATTTCCTCGCTCACCCAAGCATCGACCGCAACAGCGAGCTACCAAGCATGGAGCAAGTGCTCCGAATTGAGTTTGCACCCAGCTAGATGGACCCACTAAGGGATTATTTGAAGGATGGCATGCTTCCAGATGATAAAAGTCTGCTCACCAGATAAGAGTCAAAGCTTCTCGCTTTCACTTATCTCTCGAGGGCAGGCTATACAAGAAATCATTTTTCGGTCCCTACCTCCAATGTGTTCACCCAAAAGATGTCGAGCAAGTCCTATATGAGCTTCACGAAGGAATCTGTGGAAGCCATAATGGAGAAAGATCTCTGGCTTTTCGAGCAATAAAAGAAGGTTATTGGTGGCCATATATGCAAATGGACTCTGCAATGTACGTACGCAAGTGCGTAAAATGCCAACTTCACGCCCCTATGGTTCACCAACCTGCTAGTGACCTAAAATAATTATCCATGCCATGTCCATTTTCCCAATGGGGGATGGAGATCGTAGGACCACTTCCTACCACCACCGGTAATCGCAAATATCTGTTGGTCACGACTGACTACTTCACTAAATGGATCAAGGCAGAACCCTTAGCGAATATTCGAGATGCAGATATGATAAGATTCATATGGAGAAATATAATCACTCGTTTTGGCATCCCCAGAACCATCATCATCGACAATGTAACGCAGTTCGAGAGCGAATCCATTAAGAGTTTTTGCGACGAGCATGGAGTTAGACACCATTTCAGTTCGGTGGCCTATCCTTAGAGCAATGGCCAAGCCGAGGCTTCCAACAAAACTGTGATCGACGGGTTAAAGAAGCGATTGGAGCGAGCTAAAGGCGCATGGGTAAATGAATTACCACATGTTTTATGGGCTTACCGAACCACTCCCCGACGAGCAACAGGGGAAACCCCATTTTCACTGACATATGGAATGGAAGCAGTCATCCCGTTAGAAGTAGGATTGCCGACTATGAGGTCCATCCTTGTCGACCAGGGCCATAATAATGCAGCATTGCTTGCTAAGCTCGACCTAGCCAATGAGCGCCGAAAGATAGCCCTAGTAAAACTAGCGAGCTATCAGCAACAGCTCGCGAGGCATTACAACATGAGGGTCAACCCAAGGACATTCCGAGTTGGGGACTATGTCTTAAGGAAAGTCCTGGGCAGTGCAGTAAAACCATCAGACGACAAGCTAGGGCCAAACTGGGAAGGACCCTTCAAGATAACAAGAGATAATCTGTAAGGCGCCTATCACTTGGAAACGATGTAAGGCAGAGAAATACCCCGAGCATGGAATGCAGCCAATCTCAAGAAATTCTATTTTTAGATCTTTCTTTTATTCTTTTGTTATGGAGCTAAAAGTTCATTTTCCTTGTCATTAATAAAAGTTATTTAACGGTTGCATTCTGATAAGTAACAGCTATATGAGATTTGGCACACATCTTTTCCAAACGACAGGCACATTGATCATTACGCCATAGCAGGGAATTGTCCCTCCTCAGGTTATCGTTATGAAACATGAAAGACCTCTTGACATTGCCCCTGGCAATATATGAAGCCCTACAGGAGATCCTTAGGCAATATGACCAAATTTAAACTGGTCACCAAACCTTATTTGGTTGATTAAAATCCTGATCGGATAGAACATCCAACACCAGGTGTGTCCTTGCTAATTGCCACACTTAGGCCTAAAGAAGTGTGATGACACGACCTAAAAGGTAAAGTGGTGCATAATGGTATCTCGATGTTATACTAGACTGGGAGGACACTTGTGTGATAATACAAACTTGGAAGATCATAAAAGAGCAAGAATGTGGAGATAATCTGCACTTGTTTAGTCGGCTAAATTGGCCCAAAACATAAATTTTATTAATCCACTAAGTTACAATAAATACAATACATGTTTAGTCGACGAGCTCGCCCAAAACATTGACACAACATTACTTCAACACAAAATACGTAGAGTAGCTACTGGTAAAATCTCAGTGGGGATGAGGCCTCTAAACGAGATAATCAGCCAGTTGGGCCCTTCGACCATCATCAGGAGCAGGAACCAACTCTTCCACGGCTTCATTAGCATCTGACTCCAATAGTTGTCGGGGGATGGCATCGATGGGTATCCACTGATCATCTCTCCGGAAGGGATTGGGCATCCGAGTGGAAGGAGATATTTCGTGGCGATACCAGAGCATAGAGTTCCTTAGAACCTGCATCTTCTTCAAAGCACTCAACCACCCCCTGATGAAGGCGAGCTCCTCAAATTCCGTCAGCCTCGTCGGAGCATCCAGCTAACCCTGGTCATAACCGTCGGCCCATACTCGTCGAGGTCCTTTTTTAAACAGATGCCACACCCGAGTAACGTCCCTTTGGAGCTCGGCGGTAATCACATATGCTCGCTAGACGTCACCGTAGAGCTCTTCCATTTCACTATCTGAACCCCTTGTGCTCCTGCCAGCTCGCGAAATGAATGGACCAGTGGAACCTCGCAGCACAGGGGGAACGTCGCTCGAGCCAGCCCTAGCTCGCGTCGATAAAGAACCTCACAGCACAGGGATAACATCGCTCGAGCCATCCCTAGCTTGCGTCGATGAATAGCCTCTCAACACCACAGGAGCGGTGCTCGGTGCATGCTCCCTAAGACGCAAGACCTCTATCCTTAAAGCCTCATTCTCCTGCTGAAGAACTTCCCCAACTTGATTGATCTCAGGAGCCTCTAATAGCGTCGTTCTTAGCACGTTAACCTCCTCTTGGACTGAAGCACCAATATCCTCCATCTCTTGGAGCCTATCCTTCAGCTTGGCGATGAGCTCAATTTGCTCTATAAAGCGCTTGTTCCTCAGTCGCAGAGATTTACAGATCCTCACAAAAGTGTGATGAACTTCGGAGCTTACATCGGCCCCCATCATCCTTCCCAATTGCGAAGTGGCAGGAATATAATTATTAACATCAATCGACTACAAGCAATAAAAGGGCAAGGGAGAGAAAAAGACAAATCAGTGCACTAAGAAAAAGAAACCTTTTCATTAATAAGGGTTAAAAGTACATCGAGCAGCAAAAAAGAAAAATTTACAAACCGAAAAGGCAAAAGTACAAAGTAATCCTAGATGATAACTAGTTAGCAACCTCAGGCTGCCCAGAGATAGATGGCTACTTCCCCTTGTCAGCGACAGTAGAAGCACGCCCCTCAGCAGGGGTAACCTCTGTCACCTGTGCAGAAGGGACCTCGGCAAGCAACGTCTGGGAGACAGGATCAGTGCCAGAGGCAGGAGCATCTTCATCCACAGTCAGTTTTGGGCCCGGGTCATGCTCGTCGAACAGAGGAGAATCGATATCAACACCAGCAACTAAGAGGGCCTTGTTCCAACACTTCTTGAAGTTCAGACGACTGATTTAGCCTATCTGAACCTCAGTGTCTTCATATGCAGCAGTCCACTCGTAGCTGTATGAATCCTCCTTGATGGTAGCTTCCTGGGACTCTTTCTCCCTTAACTTCTCGGTCAGCACCTTGTTCTCCTCAGTGACAACCAACTTGTTCTAGCAAACCAGGTCGTAGGCTTATCGCAGCTCTTTCAACTCTTTAACTGCTGCGTCCTTCTCCCGGTTGGCTGTAGTAAGAGCCATATCGGATGATATATGAGCAGCATCAATGGCTTTAAAACCAGCCTCGAGCTCTGTACCCTTCAACCTCAAGGCAGTATTTTCTTTCTCCAGCTCACCATTTTTCTTTACCAGCTCATCGTGAGAACGATAGAGCACGGCGAAGTCGGTCACAAACTGTAAGAAGAAAATGACATTAGTAGAATGAAATGATGCAATTCATTAAAACATTGGAGAAAAGAGATAGTCTTACTAGGGCTAGCCTCTGACTAGCCTGTAGGGCCAGTTCATCAGACCCCAGCGCCCTTCGGCAATCAGTAGGAAGAACTGCTCTCTTGAGCAGCGCGGGGGATAACTGAGGGGAAATTGCAATAGAAGCCCCCTCGGGCAGTGCAGACACCGGGACTAAGGCTTTCCCAACCTTCATCCTTGCCTCCATCTTCCTCCTCTCTTCCTCCTTATCCCTCTCCGTTCTTCTCCTCTCCTCTGTCTTCTTCTTCTCCTCCACCTTCTTTTTTTCCTCCTCCTTTTTTCTCTCCCCCTCTCTCACCTGCTCTTCCTCTCTCCTCTTCTTCTCCTGCTCCTGAGCAGAAGACCAAGAACCAGTAGCCACGGCCCCAAAGCTAGACTTCTGTTTCTTCGACCTCTGAGCGAGGATCACGTGATCTTCATCATCATCATCCCGAATTAAATTCTTCCTTGGAGGAACCATCTCCTCGCTCGAACTGCTAGATGTGCTCTGCGACTCTCAAGCCTCATAAACTTCCCCACGATCAGAGGAACTGCTACTACTGGAGCTCCCTTCGCCCAAATTACCACCAACACCACTTGCGATATCACTTTCAGAGATGCTCTCCTCCTCGTCCAACTGGATAGGATCCGTAGCAGTCTCTTCAGAGCTATCAAACTCAGGGATACTATCCACCGACCTTGCTATAAAACTGGAGCCAACGTTCTTGTATTTGAGTAGAAAAGCAGCAGTCCGGGGATGCTCGCAGTCAGCTAAAGGCTCCTTGATATTCCAGGCCTTAACCAGTTCAGAAAGACGAACCTCACTGAGGGCAGGTTCCAAGTTCTTCGACCTCGCTAAAGAAAAAACAGGAAAAGTCAGAGCAAACACAAATCAGTAAAAGAAATTGAAAAAATAGAGCAAAGTCTACCTATGTATTCTTCCCCAAAAAAGGGAACAGAGTACCTATCATCCCTCGACCCCTCAAGCTGGGGAGAAAACTGCCAATTTCTAGCAAGGAAGCCCTCTTGCCAATAGTCCTTATAGGAATCAGGTAGGTTAACTACCAATACCCTGTCAGGACTCCTGGCTTTGAGATAGAGAACACCAGAACTAGTCCGAGAAAAAGAATAACAGAAACAGACCTCGACGAGCCCTAACTTAGTACCATATAACTGGTTTATTCTATGAACACCATTGATTATCTTCCACACATTGGGCGAACACTGTGCAGGAATAATATTAAAATAGCCAAAGAAATGAAAAAATAGATTATTGGGAGGAAAAATAAGTCCCCCCGGGAAAGCAGCAAGACATGGATCCAATGGGCATCCTCTATCTCTCTAATGTTTCTAAGGGGAGAGGCACACTCAATCTCTACCCACTTAGGAATATTGTAAAACTTTCTAAACTCATAGATCGACCTATTACCTATCTTTGCCATCGAGAAACCCTAAAGGAACTACAAATTCAAAGGAAAAATACAAAAAGAGGGCACAGGAGACTTACAAGATGAAAGTTCGACTTGGAGAATGGAGAATCACAAGCCCAAACGACGAAGAAGATCAAAAGCGATGAAAATGAAGACTAGACGAAGAGAGTGTGAATCGCTAGAGCTCACAGGAAATGGGAGAATGCTGAGAAGGTTGAAACGACGGTAGCAAAGTGGCTGCTCTGAATAAGACCTTGAAATATTACTAATCATAGTGCACGGACTACGAAGCGGGTGCCGCCAGAATCAATCCTCAAATTTCGAGAAAAGTTGCACGATATGCAACTCAGCCATTATGACAAATTATTTAAGTTTATTGAGCCCAAAGCATAGCCCAACAAACTTAGGGGCAATTGTGGATACCTAAAATTAAATTAAAATGATGGGCTTGGACGGGTAGCACAATAATAGCGGCCCAAAATCCAGGCCTCTTATACGTCAAACCGATTATGATTCAGTCTCTTTCCACGTTCCCATTAAGGGGTACTCTAAGAAGAGATGGGAAACGTGGAGGAGTCCCACACCTCCACTCACTAGAACAAACATGTATATAACAAACCCTAGGTCCGGGGCAAAGGACAAGTTGTATTCTCTATAACCACTCTCCGGAGTATATAGAAATAACACTGACTGCACCACCGTGGACGTAGGCACTTCTTTGCTGAACCACGTACATCCTTTGTTGTGTGATTGCCATTTTACCTTACTTATTTTTACTTGGTGATTGCTTTTCTCTCATCTATTCGTGTTGCACAATAATTGTCACCACAGTTTATATCTTAAAACTTGAATTGAAATGGTTTATTTTGTTATAACTTAAAATGGAAAATATTTTTGACACTAGCTTAATTATTTATTAAGTGATTTATTTGTTAAATGTTTTTCGACAATGATGTTAAGAATGATCCAACCGAACATTCTGTTTTAAATTTAATAAAGGACTGATCACCCGGTATTTAATTGGGTGGGGTGTCACTGCCCGATGTCAAAATTCAAAACTATTTAACTTGCATGTAACAAACCATTCAAATAATAACATCTACATTCACTACAACAACATAATGAATACTGAATTAGATGGAATAAATAAATTAACCGATAACTCTCGGTAAAAATCCAAATGCAAAAATCCAACTGATAATGAAATGAATAAAGTCTGAATAAATACAATAACAGACTAACTGGGGAATATGCTCGTAATAAAACCTGAAGTAAACATTCTATCTAGATCACGATGATAAAAGCATGTAATCAATCCCTACATGCATCCACAACTGCTGCAACATTATCTGACCAGGAGGATAGCTAAGCCTGGCGTCCCTGTGACTGAGCACCTAAAAGGTTTTTGAAAAGATTTTAATACGAGTCAGAGTTCAGAAACCATTTGAAAATATTTTGCAAGTGTTTAAAATACAATACTAAATATGCATCATAATCGTCATGTTTAAATGGGTGTTGTGCTCCTTTGAGATAGTCCTCGCCCCTCATCTATAGTGCGTGCCTAATACATGTATTTACACCCTAGTTATTCTACCCTGCCTAACTAGTACCATCACTTGACTTAGTCCCACACGCTAATCTTCTAGTCCATCCATGCTACACGTATTTTACTTTGCTTATTTCCTCATTTAGCTATCACATGAGCTTTACCATTATAATTCTCAATTATAATCTTTTCATTAACCGATTCACATAAATTTACACTAATTATAATTTTAATATATATATATATATATATATATATATATATATATATATATATATCACTCGCTATATACGTATAATCACATCCCCAGCATAGAAAACCTCGCGGATGTGTTCCCTAACATGCTATTAAGCTCCCGGTACATCATGAACCACTCCTGGGCCAACGGGTCAGGATCTCACCACTGAACCCAAATTGTAAACACATAATTGGAGGCAGTCATAAACATACATACGTGGGTCATAACACTACCACATTATCCTAAGACTCTAAACTCACATACAATGGTCATGAAATAGTCCAATGACGTGGGGAATCGACCCAACACATTCTGGTCCACGCCAGGGTGGACCACCCACTACATGCAACCTCCAACAATAGCATCCATAGAATAGGTATGTTATATATATATATATATATATATATATATATATATATATATATATATATATATATATATAACTAATTAAATGTGCGTAATTCTCTCGTAGAACCATCCCACAATTTCTGAGTCTATCCCCGACTCCCAAATCTTCAAGTACTCACTTACTTATATAAATCCATTATTATCATTATTCTGGACATTAATAAATCAACTCCATCCCGTATCCAAACTCTACCCGAAATCCCCAAACTAATTTCATTAAATATAACTCGAGTGTCATTCACCCTAAAATACCGGTATTCCCTTACCCGAATTTTAAACCCGACTAATCCAAGGCAGTCACAATATCTCCCATATTTTTTCAGAAGTCCTAAATCACATTTTAAACTCCCTAAATTAGTCTGAACCCCAAACAATCCACGAAAAAATCTAAAAAAACAATTAGTCCCAACAACAGGTCCGAATCGGTTTGTCTTCCGACCCAAACCAATTCGCTTGCCGAATCAATTCATCCCTCAGGAGCGAATCGATTCAATTCAGCCAGTGGCATGTTCAATCTATAAGGGATTCATCATCTCCCTAATAATCAAATCAATATCTATCATAAATCCAACCCAAAATTTACACTTTCTATCAATTTTGTACATAATCATACTCATTTTTAACATCAGAATTCATTTGATAACAATTCCATTCATGGGATTCAACATTTTTATCAAGATCCATACATCTCATAATTCTAATTCAAGATCTTATCAATTCCTCATATAAGCCATTAAAGGTCATATCTTTTTACAGAATCATTCTTAGATTTAACTTGGGATTATAAATAAATTACTTCTCAAAAGATTTCATTCTCAAAATCCTGTTTTACATGTGAATCCCACCCCAAAATTCATATATTTTCACTAACTATAATATGAATTATTGGCACAACATAAAAGCATCAAAGCAAGATAAATGCTTGCCTTTAATCGTACAAAATTATGATTTCCTTCTTAGGATCCTCTTTACGTGTTGGTTATACGCCGGGAAATTGCTCTAATTTCTCCCCAGGATGACTTTCTTGGCTTCTCCTTGAGCATATCCCTTCTTTTTTATCTTCTCTCTCAAATCTAAGCCTTTTTGGATGGTGGAATGGCTGCCCATTCCATCCACCTTCCATATTTATATCACAAATCCCAAAATTATGTTATGTGCTAATTGTAAAATTTCTCGAATACCTCATATGGGCCCCGGTTAGCCTAAAAATTCCCCGAAATCATTGACGGGGTACCTAATTCTGACCATCTCGACCCATTCTGAATCGTCGATGCACTCGAAATCACCACCTGAGTCATCTAACATAAAGTTTTCATCTCATTCCCAAAACGACCCCACATGCGCGTCCCGAATGAGATACCATCAAACCCGTCGATTTTACTCACTTATGACGTGATGTAAATTAATGTGTTTCCATTTACTTATCGCATAAGCAAATATAATAACACATAAATAGTAATCCAATATTAACTAATTAACATTTATTCAATTCTCTCTATTTCACAAATTAATTAAATTACTAGCACACGTGTAATTTAAAATATTCTCAAAAATACAAGGTGTTAGAGTAAAAAAAATATTATGCGTCGTATTTTAATTGGTTCAGTTTAGGTTATTATATTGTGTCATGTTTGTATTCGATAATGTAGCCATTGTAATGGGTGGGGCTGGTTGAACACGTAAGGGGATGGGACCAGCCGGGAATACTGTTGTGGTGGTAGGAGCTGGTAAACACCCTTCGGCAGGGTTGTCGATGGGTTGAAACCCCTGTTCGAAACCATCAGGTGGGCCGGTGGCAGACAACAGCTTGGAGCAATGTCGAAGGTGGTCCGGCTCCGGAGAAAATAATCGGATGGCTGCTGGTGCTTTCCGATTGCTGTCGGGGGGTGTTGGTATTGATCGGAAGGGTTGTGGGGGTCGATCGGGCCTTGGGAGGAGGTCGACAGGCCTTGGGGCAGTGTCAGTGGTTGGGGGTTATTTTTTTGGGGTTTGGAACTTGCTTTGGGGCGGTTTAAATGGGTAGGGTATTTTTTTGGGTGGATGGGCCATTGGATTGTGGTGGTGGGATAGCCACATCAGTGGTGGTGCTTTCTTGGATGTTTTTAGGGTTAAGGGTTTTCAAGATTAGGGTTTCTTTATGGGAGTGGTGTATAATGGATGAATCTTGGGGAATTAGGGTTAGGGTTTTGAGATGTTATCGGGGCGGTGTGGGGGCGGTCCGTGGTGGTTGCTAGCGAAGAACTACGGGTGTCCATCGCATCTACTCACGTCGTCAATCGGTTGATGGCCTCCAAAATTTGGTTGAAAGGGTTTGCGTCGGAGGAATTCATCCTTTCTTGAACCCACTGTGACGTTGTCTACGTGTTTTTGTTTTACAACAACAACAACTGGGACGAGGCTCTGATACCAATTGACGTAAATAACGCCAAATGGGAGCAAGAAAATATATTTCTCTCTATTCACAATCTCTCAAAATTAAGGAATGACTCAAATGAGTCTACAAAAGGGATATTTAAAGGGGGAAGGTTACTTGACCACTAAGCTAAGTACCTAATTATAATTGTGCCCTTACAGCCAAATAACCTTCCTTCCTCTAAATACAAAAGAAAAGAAAAAATACAATGAATGCTTAAAATAAAAGAAATACTAAAAAGAACTAAATAAACTAAGAATGAAGAGAAAATCCTTATTCACATGAGGAGTAATTTTAAGCGATAAGTGAAAATATTTTTTGCAAGTTTACATTTTACTCAAAATATTTCACCAAAACGAAACGGGTCTAACAAACAATGTTCGTTCATCATACCCAACCATAGAGCTAGAGGCAAACGCATCCAAATCTTTGAGGCCTCGTTTGCGAGTTTGGGAGAGAAAAGAAAGGAAAGGAAAATTTTATTAGGAGAGAAAACAAAAGAAGAGAAAGTTAATAGGAGAGAAAAGAAAAGAAGAGAAGAGAAAGGAGTTTGGGAGAGAAAAGAAAACAATTTTCTTTCTTGCGTTTGGGAGTTTGGAAGGAAAATAATTTTTTTAAGAGGAAGAAGGAACAATTCATTAAAAAACTTTCTTTTCTCTCCATTTCTTTCCGATTTGGAAAGAAAGTTTTGGAGAGAAAGGAAGGGAAAGTTTTTTAAAAAATTTCCTTTCTTTTCTCTCATTCGAAACTCCCAAACGAGAGATAGTCAATTTCTTTCCACTTAAAATCCCAAACGAAGGAAAGGAAACACACTTTCTCTTCCTTTCTTTTCTTTTCTCTCCAAAAATAGAACTCGCAAACGAGGCCTGAGAGTAGACAAGTATTCAATCGAGAAAAAGCCAAAACAAATAGGAGAAAACAAATGTCGAAGTAGCTTTTCCTCTATTACTTCCACTTTTAAGTCTAGCCCAAGAGGTACGCCATTAAGATCTGGAAAATTTTCTTTACCTTCTTGCAAAAAATTGAACCATGAGCAGCTAAGTTCCCGCTGGGTGTAAACAGGTAATGGTTTCAGGAGGTTTTTGAGCCACACCCCCCACAAATATGAAGGGTAACATTTAACTAGTGGGACTAAAACTGAATGAACAACCTGCCTTATGTGCCTAAATTTCATCGACTGTATATTCTTCGTTAGTGCCAAATCAATAGCATGAATATCCAAATACTTGTAAAATGAATCCCCTATGGTTGTTGATAAGCCCAACACGTTGTACCTAATGTCAAGGAATATGCATTAACAGCGCCAATTGGACTCAGCTCATCTCAATAAACCCTTGTTTCAACTATTTGAACAATATCAGTTATCCCCTATACGTAGTAATCAGAATAGCGTATAAAACAAATCACGACATTTTCATTGCGTGTGATTGGTTTACCGGGAAAAAATACATTTCAATTGAATTTTTAATCTTTTCTGTGTTTGATTGTAGAATTGAAAATGGATATGTTTGTTAGGCAATTAAAAGTTTAAAGAAAGGCTATTTTTTTTAGGGGGGGGGGGGGGGGGGGAATGTCCCATGAAAAATGTGAAAACCGCAACTTTATCAAGTTGTACCCAAAGAGAGGTGGGACATGTTTGGATATGGAATGCATGTGCTATCAAACACTACACAAAGTTGAAAAATTATAGCCCCTCCACCCCAAATTTATAATCGTGCTTTCCTTTTTAATCCGTCCCAAAATAATAGTCGTGTTTCCAAAAATAGTATATAAAACCACATATGGTTACAAAGTTACCCATCCGAACAACATGAGAGGACAATTATTCAAGTTCATTTCTTGTATTCCCAGGTATTCATCATTTGTTGGGGTATAAATTTGAAGAGTAAAAAAAATCTCTTCAAATGTTTGACTTTCAAATGGCGACTCGTAAATTGGGACGGAGGGAGTAGAATCTTGGGTTATCAAACACACGCTTACAACAATTCCCAAACTCTTGTGCAAAGGTATAATGTACTTCCTACCTGTAAAATAAGCCCAAATAATTTGGGCAGAAAGAAGTGTCTTTTCAAAGTATCCTAGCTATCCTTTTTGAAAATTTCTTGTTACTACAAAGTAATATTGTAACACCGAATTATAAGTAAATGCATTTACTTGTTCCAGAAATAATTTAATATTTTGAAAAATAAGAACCTAAGAATTTCAATCCCATTCCAAGTAATTTTGAGATATAACCATACATTTTCATGTACATCCAGATACTAGATGATAATAAATCAGAAAGTTAAGCATTGAATCACTAATCTTTTTAGATGAACAATAATGTGAAGAAACATAAAAACCTTTCAAAGATGTCCACAAATAATAAATAGAAGGATCCAACGAAACATGAAACCATATTTACCAGGAAATATGATGGGAATGAGAGTTTATTTTAGTATTTTCTTGCTTTTATTGTAATTTTTCTTTATTTTAGAGCTTTATTAGTTCTCAAGTATGTTTGGAACTAATATGTCATTTTTTAGTTAGTAGTTGCCCCTTTTAGTCTTTTTGGGTATTAGCCTGATTAGCAAGCTACCTCTTCCTATAAATAGGCCTTTTGGACCTCATTTGTAATCAACTTTGAATATTGAGAATAGAGAGTAAAGAGAGAAAGAAACCCATTGCATTTCTTTAGTTGTTGTTGATGTGTAGTGTAGATGTTGCGTAGTATAGTTGTTGTGTAGGTAATTATTGTGTAGTTAACTTCTTCTTTTACGCTTCCATACCCGAATTCACATCAAAATGCCTACACCCTAGCGAATTACGTATTATTACGGACGTTCCAAAATATGGTACGCCTCCTTTCCAATACACTAAGATTAACGATCTAAGAGATTTTGACATATTTCTTCCTTAAATTTTGTTTTTTCGTAAGAGAAATCTTAAAAATACATTGAATTTATTACGCAATACAATCTAATGATAAATAAATTAGGGACTTTCAAGAGAATTTTGAAATGTCCAGGATAGATCTTTGGTGTTTACATTGATAATTCCCATATACGAAATATAGAAGGTGAATAAAGAACTGTTATGTCTTAGGAACCTAAGGAGGTATTTGTTATTTTAACTTTAATGACTGGTATTTCGGAAGAGACCAACTCATTTGAACAAAATGATGTCTCCATAAGCCTACTCTCATCCTACCATATTTAAGAGGGCATGGCATACCTTGTTCCGGGTACCCGTTCCACATACCCAAACTATACCCATTTTAGGTAACATTGCTTGAAACTTATAAGCAAATCAGTTGAAGTAAAATTTATATAGTACATTTGATAACTGAACAAAGGAAAAATTTGACAACAACAGGAATAAAGTCAAAATATATTACGTACCCACTACTTATGATACCTTTCAACCAATTTCATATATCAGTTTCTTTCAACTCGGCATAACCTTCCTTATTCATGTCAAACTGAGACCCATCAGTGAAAGTTAGTCCACCCTTCGACCCTTTGGGGTTCGCTTCTCCAAGAAGACTGGTTCGTTCAACATCACTCATAGTCATTGCAACTTTAATTTATCTAGGTAATGTCTGAGTGTTATAGATGGAGACCAAAGAGAATGTATATAGCAATGAAGTTGTGAATCAAAGACATTATTCCACAATCATTAATCATAGATGTTATTATAGAGAACAAACACATATCATTCTTTCCTTTAAAATTTGTTAGGGTTAAAGTCATCATCTACAAGAATATGTAATACTATTTTGTGGTTAGTGTATTTGAAGAGGCTATGGGCTAGAGACAAGATGAAATTGTGGGGAATTATTGAGCATGACAACTGTGTTTTATGTAATGTTGAAGTGGAAAAGATTGATCATCTGCTTTTTGAATGTGGATTTTCTAAGATAATGTGGAGCAAAGTTCTGTACAATAATGGTGTTAGCAGAGCTACTAAAAGCTTCTCAGATGAAATTGATTTCATTGCTAATCGAAGGAATGAATTTAAGGATGTTATTCTTAAAATTGGAATAGCATTGACAATGTACAATTTATGGAAAGAAAGAAATACAAGAATTTTTCAGAACCAACACAAGGATCATGCTAATGTTTTTCAGAAAATTGAGAGAGAAGTACAAAATATTACATGCAGATGGGGGAAAATACAAAGAACTCAAGAAAATTGGGAAATCATAAAGAACTGGGGAATTGATGAAAATTTGATGGAGATTTGATTTTACCTGGAGTTTGATATAGTGAGGTTGGGATTCTTGGATATTTGTCTGGGTTTTTGCGTGGCTGAGTTTTCTTCTTGGAGTCCATATTGTCTGCTTGTTGTGGTTTCCTAGTAGATCTGAGTTGGATTTTAGTTGATGTTTTCGTGAGACTGCCTTGGTCTTGGATCCTTTTTTGAGTTTGTTGAGCAGGTGAAAGGTGGTAGTCTTATGTTGGGTGTGTGTTTATTTTTTGGAGTGTGAGTGTTTGGAAGTTCTTTGCTAAAGAGGGGTTTTTTGTTCATGTTGTCTGAGGTTCTTTGATAAGGAGTTTCTTGGGGTTGTTTTGAAGGTTCAATGGAGGTGTGAGGTTTGTGGATGGTTTCGTGTAGGGTTTGGGGCTGAGTAGTTGTGATGGAGGTGTTTGGGGGTAGTGGTTTTTTCGTTGGGTTTTTATTTTTCTTTCTTTGCAGAGATGGTGATATTTGGTGGTGTTTATCAGTCACAAGGGTTTGATATCTTTTCTTTGCATGTTATGTGTTTGGTTGTGGTAGAGGTGATGACATGTATTCCTGGAGAGTTGAGATTGCAGACGCGTGTGGTATATTTCTGTGTGTTGTGCTGTTGTTAGTTTGGCTTGTTGATGGTTTTGGTGTGGGTCGGGTTTGCTGTTGTTGTTTGTTGGCTTTTATTTGGGTTGGTTGCGTTTAGCCTTGGGGATTTGGCCTGCGTGCCAGCTTTATTTGTTGGTTTGGGCTTGTGTGCCTTGGGTGTGTTGTTGGTTGTAACACTTGTTCTCTGTTTGGGCTTTGCTCTTTGGTTTAATAAATTACATTTTACCAAAAAAAAATCATCTACAAGAATAATTAGTAGATTTTGGTAATGCCATGTAGCCCCGTTTGGTTCAGGGGTAAAATATTTTGGGTGATTTGCCATTGGTCCCCAATTTGCGGGGCCATACCAGAAACTCTGTTAGCAATTCTTGAAAACGGAATATCCTGGAAATAATATTACTTTGGGTGCTAAAATTTGCAATAATATGCCTTTGACCCACTCATAGTTACTGAGATTAGTACATTCCCCTACGTACCGCAATCTGCTATCGAACGACCTTAAATATGGTGGGTCTTGATCCGAATCTCCAAAATTTGTGTTCCCAAATTTAACATTGACTACTCTTGTTCTCATTAGTTACAAAACTTTTGACTTCAATAATAGAATAAACGGGAAGAGAAAAGACTTCTCAACATATATATACGCATAATTCTTTATATATTTTTATTTAATATATTATAGAATATCGAGATTATCAACTGTAAACATTCTTAAGAAACTTTCGATATGGTGGAGTACGTGAATATTGACAAGATTCATGATTACGATGCTAAAATAACCAAAAAAGGGTTCTAACTTTTCTTTATAATTTGAAGTAGTAAACCAACTAAGCCTATACCCCCAGCATACAACATACTGTCTCGGGCAACGTACCACATACCCGTACTCGTACGACATACCATAGCGACCCATGAGCCAGGTAATATTGGACCCACGTAAGTGTCATAAATACTGAAAAAGTGTCCGCAGAAGATCCTAGAAAAGTGTAACTATGACGCTCTTGTGGTCAAAGGCACATTGTTATAAACTTGGCACCTAAAAGGGAAGGCAGAAAAACTAATGGGGCCAAAAGCCAAACTACCGAAAAAAGTAAAAATAACTGCTGGATTATAAACTGTTGTAAAATCATTGTCACCTATTCATAGTTAAATTCTTTCACTAATTTGGGAAAAAATACATGCTTCCAATGTTATACTAACAAAAAATTAAATTCGAACAGGTGAAAATACAATTTTATGCAAATAATTTTTCTTGCTCATAATAGATGAAATTAATTCTCACTAATGTACTTTCATCTAGATGAATAAAAAAATCTCTCAAAATCAATTGGAATCTTAAGAGCAACACACTTATTTTGAAAAGAGGAGGCAACTTCCACGATAAATGTGAAACCATCGGATGCCAAGGAGTAGAACTTGTTGTTGAGTTGTTTTGTAAAGTTTGATTGGCTTTTGCGGACACCACTCCTCTTAAGTGCCTTCTCAAAGAATGTGCCAGTGTGAAAAAGTGACCACATAAACTGTCTCGGCACACAAGCGAACCAGGCCTGTCGGGTCAGATAAATATGCATTTGGCCACTCTACCTATATCCATTGTTTGCTTAAAGGTTCAAGCAACCAGTCGAAAACTTCTTGCTATTGTTGAACCTTGAACCAAGTTTAGGAACTCGTTATTAAACCAAGTTTAGAAACAAAGCAGACACAAGAATAATGCAAGGAATACAGACGTACATAAAATGATGCGGCAACAATTATGAATGGTCAGGCAATTGGTGGGGTCCATTATATAATGACTGTCACATCCTTTTGTAAGCAATTTTTTTGCATCAGGCATTATTCTAAATCCTATTGAAATCAAGTAATTACCCATCTGCAGATGCCATAATGAGAAATGCTTTAAGATTATGCTCCCCACGAAGCAAACAACCCTGCTTTTGCATATACGGCATTGTGTCTGCTATCCCCTATAAAATGACATCATTAAAAAGTAAATAAACAAAGTATTCTCTCACTGAAACAGATATAGAAATGGAATGTTTGAGACCTAAACAATTGATTCGGGGATGTTTCGTTGTCAAGCATGGATCCTCTTTGTGCAGACATTATTTATCTTTTAAGAAAATTGTAAAACTGTTGTTACCATTGGATTGATAAGTCAAGGTCAGCGTTAAAATGTAGTCACCAACCACATTCGTACCTGATATATAGTTTGCCTACCTGATTGTACATATGGAGCCATACTTATGAAGAAAGTAGGAAGAACTGGAATCTAATTATTTATTGAGACACATTCTATTTCACTAGGAAAACAAATACATGGGGACCATAGACTCAAATAGATACTGATACACTCTTGAGTAACTAATGGCAAGGGTAATAATATATTTCCTGATGAGAATTACCTACTCAATAAAAATTTCTCTGCCATTGAATCTTACTGCATCTTCATCAGAAAACAATGGACTAAGGCTGCACAAACAAAAACTAACAGTCTTGATTTTTTTTTTGTTTATTACACTGCCAACAGCTTCTGGCTAATACTTCAGAAAACGACCTAATCCGAATTAAATATTTACTCATTTATTTTCTAGTGCAGATGGAATGCCTCTTTTATTAAATATTTATTCTTTTGCTGTCAACCCAATCCTACATTTTTAAACTTGCTTTTTTCCACAAGGCTTAATTATACTTTGCCTCCTTAATTTCACTTCATCCCATGAACTTCAATTTTTAACATTAAACCCTCCTGAATTTTTAAAATTGGTCACTTTACCCCAAATATATTTACATATTATCTATTAACTTTACCCTGAATGCATAAGAAAAAAGATAATACAATGCAACAAAACAAGTATAATGGAGAGAGAGAGAGTCGCCTGCTGAGGATATGAAGATGTGGTTCCATTAGATTGGATGTGAGGGGCGCGAATTGAAAAGAGGATTCATAATCTTCACGAAAAACAACTAAATCCACCTGGTGAAAAAAAGAACGGTAAAATTATTGTGCAGCTACGTACATATAGACCTGGCAAAAATGAGACATAACAGGGTAACACGACACAAATCGACACGAAGTTATTGGTTAGTGGGTAGACCCTTAATGATTTCAGATCATATAAGTGTCAACCATTTAGACATGATATTTAATGTGTCAGGTTTGTTGTTGACCCACTTCAAACATTAAAAATCATTAGGACCCGTTAATATCCATTAATCTAAGTTAATAAGAAACATTGATGGGTCTTTTAAATAGTTTATGGTGTTTAATGTTTATTTAATCATTCCTAATTTTACTAAATGAGAGCTTTAGTAGTCTTAAAAATGAATTAACGGTCTAATTGGGTTTGTTAATGGTCTTTTGTTCCGACCGGTATACCATTCAAAATGATTCATTATCTTAATGGATAATAATGGATGATCACAACGCGATATGTTAAGATAATGGGTCGGGTTGGAATATGTTTTGTCACGCAATAAAAAAAGTCATATGTTTAGACACGAACACGATAAAAATCAACACGACCATAGCCAATTCTACGTATTTATGTAATACAAAGTCACATTTTTAGAAGATTTTTAAGTGTGTTTGGATTGAAGGAATGAAAGGGAGAGGAAGGGTAACATAAGTATTAATTATTCCGTGTTTAGATTTATATTGATCAATTATAGGGATGGAAGGAAATGAATGAGATGCAAAAAAATATCTTTTACAAAATTACATATTGTTTCCAAAATAAAATTGAGAGGAATTTGAAGTTACAAATGTTATACTTCAAAAATGTTTAGGTTGTCCTAGACTTCTAACAGATTTGATATCGTCCGTAATCTTAGATGATTTTATTGACAATGCTTATCCTCTTGTTGGAGAGCCTTGGGCATTCTTCATTACAATAGTGTTCACCCTAACCATTACCAAGAAAGCAGGGGTCGGTATTAATCTAGGATAGGTCGCCTTAAGTCTGTCAGGCCACCACTAAGAACTAAAGTCGATGCCCAAACTTGTTAAGGATAAAGGAGGTTGGTCTTGTACATGTGTCTCCCCTAATTGGATGACCCGTTTACTCTCTATCACTTGCCCCAAGTCACCCTTTCTTGGGTTACTTAGCTTAGTTCGACCTTGTGAGGAGACTTTCTGATGGAAATGGACCCTTTTTTGGGTTTTATTGCATTTTATTTTCATTTTTGTTATTTTCTTTTAGTTTCTTTATTTGGTTGTATTTCTTTTTAGTATTTGTTGCTTGGCATTTAGGGAAAGAAGTAGCAAAGGCTAATAAGGGCATTTTTTTAATTAGAATATTAGCTTAGAGCCTAAGTTACTTCCCCCCTTTAAATCATTTGAGGACACTTACCATTTTGAATATAAGAAATTTTTTTATTCTCTCTAAAGTTAGGATTTGGTGTATTTCTTTTAGCCATTGACGTGTAGTTTACTCACTTTCCCCTTATGCATTGTGGATAGATAAGTCATCATTTTATTTGTCGTAAAGAATAAGGTGACGACGTTAACTAGGTAGTCCAAGGGTCGGTCAGTACGAGACGGCACAGAGAACACCCGCATGGCTTCTTATTTGTTACTCTCTTTTTTTATGTAAGGTCTTTGGCCATTTTTATTTTCTATTTTAATTAATAAGTTGTAAGGACCCTTGTCCTCTTCTCTCATAATGAAAAGTCATCTTTTGCCACCAGTCTTTCTGTTCTCTTTATGAAATGCTACTGTCTTAATGCATCATCATTAAACATTAAGATTGATCACAAAAATCAGATATGAGGGTTAATCGCCCGACCTCCTTTACGTAGTAAAATTTGTTTGTATTTCTTAATAACTAATAAGTTTTTTTTATAAACACAGGAGTAATTATGTAATTGAACCTTCATACTTGGCAACTTTTCATGCCATTTTGAGCGATTCTCGCCCATAAATATTCCATGGTCATCTTGGGCCAATTCATCATTTTACGTGAAAGGGATACTAAGAGTAGCCTGTCGTCTTAGAACAACTGGATGAATTCCTATTAGTTGAGCGGACTTCAGGCCTTGAGGACGACTCTTTTGAATTACACTCGTATTCATCCAGGATCAGGCACCTAGTGACATGGAGACCCCCTTAATAGGATTTTAGAGTGGCAGATCGATCTTTATAAACTGTGCTCACATCTCTAACCTTTATTTATTTTTGCCCCATCTGACGAACTTGGCCATAATCATGCAAACATGAATTCATATCAAAAGAATGAAAAAAAAGTGCAATAAGAAAATTAGTCATAAAATGTGAATTGTCCACAAATAAAAGAAAAAAAAACAAAAGTAATTGGACATAACTAAGCAAAGGAATGATATAATTTCCTTACGTTTGCCGCATTCCATGACCTAGGAACAGGGGCGCCCTCCATTAGTTCTAAAGGGTAAAAACTCATACTACTGGTAGAGTCAATTTGTATGGGAATCTTCCCAATTGGTCCCGAGCTTGTCGTCAAAAGGTTTCCTGGTTGAGATTTTCATAATGGATCTTTCCTTCTCTTATCTATTTTCTATATATTTTAGTTTACTACTTTGTGTATATATGTGTACATTAGATTAAGAAGAGTGGCAAAGGGAGAGAGTCAGAGAAGAGAGTAATTTTCTGTTTTTTTTTTCTGTTTATATTATGTTATGTCAAAACAAACGGTCAAAAATGGGTTCAATTTATGGCCAGTTCAATATTGTGTATAATCCTCAAACGAACACAAGTTTCGGGTACCAAAAGCCAAATAACCCCAAAATAATATTATAGAAAGTAAAAGGTTTTGACGTGGGATGTTCTAAGGTTTAGCACCAATAACAACAACAACAACAACGATAATAATAATAATAATAATAATAATAATAATAATAATAATATTAATAATAATAATAATAATAATAATAAAATAATGAGACATACTTCTAGAAATCATTTGCTTGCCTCTACTTCAACACTTAATAGCCACTGCAAACCCAATGATTGCTAGGCATCCGAGACACGCATCTAAACCATTGCCCTCTACTCTGTTGCTTTTGTTCTACATGCTATAATCATTGGGTTAGGTGGCAATTATCGTCTCCTTTGATGAGAAGCTACAGATAACACTGGAAATGAAAGGAACCATCAAGAAATCATCCTGCTAACTGTATATTATCATAATATATCATTTTGTTTGTAGAAAAAAATATCCAATATATTGGAATCCTATCCCATAATTTGAAATACAGTAATAAATACTAAAGCATTAGCTGGTAATCTTTACCTTCATTTTTTCAGAAATTAGTCTCAATTATTTCACAAGATCTTCACCATGAACTGGGGACTGATGGCATCTTGTTATAATCCCTGAGAAACTGTTAGAGACAGGTGTCACCGTCTATAGGTGTGGGTCTAGGCTACACAATCTGTTCCCAGTATAGGGAGAATTAATTAAGGCGAAGAATGGCGATCTTGCTGTTGTTGACTTGCAAATTTGTGGGAGTAGTACTACTTGGATATGCTTGCGCTGCAAATTTTTTGTGTTGAGAAGCGGTACGCATTCAACTTATTAAGAGGATAAAGATTTTGAGTGCTCGTAGATGATGAAGAGATCATATTTTTAAGAGACTAGAGCATTGACTGATTAGTTTCTAATTGTTGTCAGGCTGTTCAAGCAAGCAATGGCTTGTTGAATAGAGTTGGAGCCTAGGAGTTGTACATTGATCATTGCTTTTTGGAGGTAAGAGCGGGGTGGGGCTTCTATTTGATTTGATGTGCTTGTGTTGTATAAATTTCTTTAGCCAGGTATCAAGTATTTTCCCTTTTTCGAATGAATAACAATGAAAATTGGTGGCTGGCATTCTGGGATTTGATTACCAATTGGTTCATTAATAGTGATTAAACAAACCTTCTCTTTTTGATAAGTAGTAAAAGCGTGTGGAACAGAATAGCTTACATCTGTTGATCTCGAGGTAAAAAAAAAGCAGAATACGGTTGAGTACATGCTAATGTTCATTTCAAAGTATTTTCGTCAATAAAGTCTACTGAATATCAGCATATAGAATTAATGTATTCAATGAGCCATACATTTGAGACTAAAACAACAATCTTTATCAACATTATAACATTAAATATTCTTTTATCTCGAGTGGTAACATTGAGTGATAATGTACTTTGGCAGAGTGGCACAGTTTTACACCACTTTTAAGTATGTAGATAGGTTCATTCAGTACAAATTCTCTTAAGAATTTTAATCAGAGTCTAACTTTATAAATACTGGAGAACTGTAAACGATTACTAAACAGGGGTCTATGGATAGGTTAAGTTTGTAAGTATTTGTATTTGTTCTGTTATTTAGAAAGTTAAACTTTTGTTCAGAAAAAACAAAGTATGACCACTGAGAAAAAGGGATGTTGAGACTTCAAGATGAATAATATATATATATATATATATATATAGAGAGAGAGAGAGAGAATTGGTTCAAAATCAAATTTCAGAGCTCTTTCAAATGAAAGAAACTTTATTAGCACAAAATACGTGACTGAAAAACTGGGCCACAGTGCAAAGAACAAAACACCCGTACCTCTTTTTTTTCATAGATGTGTCGACATCCATAAAGTCAACACTTTGTCCTTAGATTCTCCTCACCACCCAAACCATAAAAGAGAAATCAGATCATCAAGGATAAAACTTAAGTTGAGATATGTAAGTTCAGCAATTGTTCTGGAAACCTCCCTGGTTTAAGGCAAGTACAGTACAGAAGTTTAGTACTCAAATGATTGGATTGACAAAAGAAGGCCTACGTACGATGACAATTCTTATTTTCCCATTTATAAGTAGAGACAAAACAACCAATGCTTCGCATAAAAACATAATATTTGATAAATATTTTTTTTCATGAAAAACACGCGCAGTCGAACACCATCAAACTTTAAAAAAATACTCAAATTTAAAAGATGCACATTCTGAAATACAACCTCAAAGCAAAGAAATTAAGAGGGAAAAAGAAGCATAACTGGTGGGCGCATATGGCAGCCCACTCTTTATGTTATTCTATTTCTTTTATGAGTATTTTCACTATATTTTTGCTCATTAGTATAAAAGAGGACGCCTTGTCTTGTTGGGGGGGATCTTTTGAACAATGTGAAGTTAGATTGAGAAGAGACTTATTGAGAAAGATGATTAAAACCTTGGTTGGGGCTTGAGTTTCCCTGTTTATGTAAATCTTTTGTTGCATTTACATCAAGTAGCCTATAGATAAGCAACTACATGCAGCCCAACCCTAAAAAAATGGTCGGTCTTGTTTTAAAGAAACAACTATTAAGGAAACATGAACTATGACACTAGTTACCCTTTTTACTTTCTTTTTCTTTTCCTTTTTTTTTTGGTTTGGGGGGGGGGGGGGGGGGGTTACAACCAGTGGTTACCATGTACAACATCAACCCCATAGATAACTAGTATGCCCATCAGTCTAACCCATTTCCGGTAAATTTTCA
This sequence comes from Sambucus nigra, assembly GCA_949130495.1. Taxonomy (NCBI): domain Eukaryota; kingdom Viridiplantae; phylum Streptophyta; class Magnoliopsida; order Dipsacales; family Adoxaceae; genus Sambucus; species Sambucus nigra. Next base: position 2,650,890 of record CASBWL010000029.1, read on the forward strand.
CCCCACGACATCCTCTACATGGCAGGAGTAGCATTTGTGAGGGAAGAAGCCAAAGCCACAAATTGATATTAAAGTTAACATTGAAAAAATGGGTCGATCCATGCCTCGGGTATGGTGGGCAATTTCCCACCTTATGTTGTGTTATAAATGTAAAAAATTACATAAAAACATAGCAAATTTTATAGATTAGAACATCAGGCCAAAATTAATATCTTGATAAAGTGTTAGTTTACTATTTTCCCATTTAAAAATTTATGGATCCACCCGACTGAAAACCTGCAAATAAGAGCAATGAGGTGGATTGACATAATGTGGTTTCAAGTAACAAAAAAGTAAAAGCGTGCATATATTAACCAACCTCGGTGGGTTTTTAGGAAATAAATACTCACTAAGAACTTAAAAAGTGTATGGATAATGAATTTTAGTGCAAAGTCCTATTAGAGTGACCGTAAATGCCACAAACAATTTCCTTTTTTTAAAATGATTTTAGTGAATTAATGATCCGATAGCACTTGATTTGGGCCCAGGCCCACATTTTCTCCCTAATCCGTGTCTTCACTAATTTCCTGTGCGCAGTATTGTGCGAAGGCACAAACGCTGCTATTGCTCGTCATCGCCAGGGACCATGATGGGTGGTTTGGCAGTGAATGGTTGCGTCGAGGATGATGCTTTTTTAAGTGGCGCTGAATCACACTAATGGTGTTAGCATACAGAGGGGACCTACAAGATAATGTAATGCTTGGTCGTGCAAACTGACCAAATAGGTACCTAGTGCCGGCAAACACTGACCCTAACTGTTGGTCCACCCATACGAACCCGCAAAGGTTGAGATTATGTCAGTTATTTTTCTCTCGTTGTGTCATAGTGGGACTGTCAACAGTTGGTGGGCTGTTTCCAGGTTGATGACTCACCCCACTGTCTACTCATTTTGTATCTCAACTTATGATTACCACATTCAATCCATGTTTTCTCTTAAACGCAACCATGTGATTACAAAGGTTACATTGAACCAAAAAAATAGTGATTACATAGGTAACTCTCTCTCTCTCTCTATATATATATTAGCTTATGCCCGTGCTGATGACACTCTATTTTCGTACCCCTAGCTTTCAATAAAATTGGATGAGAAGTGCACTAGTTTGCTTTAAGCCCTTATTGTACACATACAATTGTCATTGACTACAAACATATAGGTCCACCCACATGGGTTTGTTATTTTTGGTGGTAAACATTGTTGAAATTGAATAGGTAAATCATAAATCGACTATAACACATGAAACAACAGAAAAATACAAAGAACCTTTTACACCAGAAACTACCAAATATGCTGAAAGAAACACACAACAGAAAAATACAAAGAACCTTTTACACCTAAGCAATTACCATAAAATCAGTTCAGCTATCCCAGCCACTGTGTACTTACTATATAGAGTGTTACTGAAAAAGATGATGTCAAGCTTTTCATCCAGTTTCAAAATAAAACTGCAATAGTAAAATCACTACCCCTTCTCAACTCTTATCTTGAATGTCTACAAATCTTTATAAGTCTTCTCAGCACATGTATTGTACATAGAACAAAACCTTAAATTTTATTCTTTGATCTTCAAAATAATATTTAAGAAATCAACATATATATTCGACCTCTAGGGGTGTCAATTTTTAACATATCACGATAGCACGACAAAAAAAGACACACAATGACCCAATTTGACTCGATATGTCGCGTGCATGTCATTCCAAAGCATGACCCAAAACTTTAATTGTCACACCTATCAACCTTCTAGTCCTTAAAAATTTACATCATTGCCCAAAATAATTCCAAATTAAAAATGCCAAACCCTTTAACTTAGTACTCAACATATATACACAATAATTAAGTTAATACGCATATTTTTGGATTCAGATTATACAACGTAAAAAAATTGTATAACAAAAGAATATTAATACCAGAATGGACTATAAGTCAAAGCATGGACATACAACCTCAAAAAAATAACCAAGTACAAAAATGACTACTATATGCTCTTACCTTTGGTAAACAAATCCTTTGGATCACAACAAATTGTTTTGAAACCATTGTCATCTAATACGTCTCCTCTTTTGTGGACACCTTGTTTTGTCCTGTATAAGAATTATCTAAATACCGATGGAAGCAATTATCCATATCATTCCTCCCATTTCTTTTCACAACTAAATCTGACATTGTCTCCAATGTCACTTAATGGCACGTGACTAGGCATGGAAGCATAGACGAGAGATAAAAATGGAAAGGGATATCACCTCACTATCAGAAAAGGAAATAAGAAGAAATAAAGTGCACCTGCACTAAGAAGCACTAAAACAAAAGAGAAAAAACATACCAATTATATACCAAATAAATATGACACGAACCACAAGTACAGATGTAAATAATAAAGCATACTCATGTTAAAAATGAGGCATCATGCATCCATAAGAGACTTGACCAATACACCACCCAAAAACAAAATAATATTGCAAATTAGCAAGCCAAAGTGAATATGAATGGGTGTTGTTGGTTCAATTTTTGAAATAAAATGTGTATTTTGGGGTGTTATGGTGATAGTAATGTGAGTGCAACTAAATGTTAAAATGGGGATGTGAAAATGTGTTCAGGTGGGGTGGTACATTTGATAATATGTGAGGATGTGATAAGTGAGGAGAGCTAGGCTAATTGTGGAGTGAAGGTAATTGAATCAACCATGTATGTGTGTGTAGTGACCTGAGCTTTGTGTGATGATGAACTTTGCTCGTGAAGTGTATGGGATGGGTGAATGTGTGTGGAGAATGAGATGTTTGGTGTAATGTGCATTCATGGTGAGATTTACTAGGTGAGTGAAGACGAGAATGGTGTTGAATGTGTGAGTTGAGATGGAATGAAAATAATGAGTGAGTTGAGACCCACAGCTACATGGTGAAGGGGGGTTGGGGTGTTGGGGGGTGGGGGGGGGGGGGGGGAAGAATTTACATTAAAAGGTTTCTGGGGCATTATATCAAACAATAGCACAGTTGCAAAAAAGGCTATGGTGGTGAGATGTGTTCGAAAAACTACCCATTTTTTTCAATAAGAAGCACAAACCAAGAACAAAAAACAACCAATCCAGAAATTTATATGAACGCACATAAGAAAGATATAAAAAATTCCATAATTTGTAGGCTGCTGGGGTATGCACAAGAGGGAGTTTATGTGGGTTAGCAGCTAGGTGGGTGGTAGGGCTTCATAAAAAACGGTCAACCACGCTCTGTGCTTGTTTCGAACTAGGCATCCGAAGCTCCCGACACCCATATTTGTGCCATTGGTATTGACTTTAACAGCCCCTGCACTTGGAAAACACCAAGAAATTAGTCGTTGCTCATTTTTAAGCGAATGATTATCATGACGGTTGAAGTCATGCCCAATGAACACATTTCCAAACATTCCAAAGGATCGAAGAGAAAAAGTTCTCAACAGACATACCATGACACTTGTAGTCCCTTAATTTCCAAAGATTAATATTAATCCAATCATTTATTGAAGAAAAATGACTGAGTTTACCTGTTTGTTTCGTCCAAAAAGATACCAGGCTTGTTTGGATTTTATGCAGCGCATAATAATGTGCTCTCTGTCTTCATTTCCTCCACAAAAATCACAGGTGGTAGAGTCCGTAAGACCCCATTCATTTTGTAAGAAGTTTGCATTGAAGAGTAAGCCATGAAAAATAGACCAACTTCAGTGGAACTTTGAGTTTCCATAATATTTTTTCCAAACTACCACCCCTTCATGCACCGGGCAATAATATTGTAGCAGCTCCAAATGGAGAATTTTCTGTTTTGGCTCCTACCCTATGTAGGCCTGTCCTTATTATTCATAATCCGAGTAACATGCATAATTAAGATAATCTAAACAGATTGGGGGTTCAAGAGTTTCTCAAATTTCAAAAGGTCCCAATTATTGGAGGCATCTAAGATGGGGCTCACCTTTGATCAATTAAAAGGCTCCGAGTTCGATAGCATCAGAATTGGGGCATTCCCACACCACCAATCCTTATGAATGTCACTTTGTTCCCATTGCAAATGACCCATTTTGTAATTATAATAAGGACAGTGCAGGTGTTAAAAGTAGCTTTCCAAACCGGTTCCACTTGACAGGCCAATTTCTCACCTTAGGTCAAATGGAATAGTTCTGTTTAAGGACTTGAACCCATAGATGTTTGGTCTCAAGTCAAGTTTCCAGCCAAGTTTGGTAACATTCGCAATGATGTTATCGACACAAATCCTCACACCCAGACCCCCATCGTTTTTTGACTTACAAACCGTGGTCCAGTTCACATTATGCACTTTTTTTTTACTGTCAACACTCCCCAAGGGAAACTTTTTTTTAGTTTATCGAGATAATTGCATACTTTTTGGAAGCACGATCGTTTGCATGTTATAGCAAGAAATAGATGAGGTGACAGCTCTAATGAGGGTGCCCGCAAAGGAAAGCAACTTAGATTTCCACTCCGCAAGCCTTTTTTGCTCAAATTTATCCTCGAGACTTATCTATTGATAAGAGGAACTCCAAGGTAAGAACAAAGGTCACTAAACAAATTCATCCCCATGTAAGGCTAATAGCCATAGCTTGGCTCCGGGGAATGTTGGGAGAAACATATATTTTAGACTTGGAGAAATTTAGGTGTTGACCCGACGAGTCTCTATGATGGTCTCACGAAGAGATAGAGGGAGAGAAGGTCCCCTTGTCTAAGGCCTCTACTAGATCCAAATGCCTGCAGGGGGGCCCATTCAAAGAATAGCCGTTGAATTATTCATCACACAACTCGTAATTAAATCCACCCAACTCTTCTTATGGTTGAACGCCTCGAGCACCCTCATAAGAAAAATTGGTCGATCGTAAGATTTCTCAAGATCAATTTTTACGATCGATCTCCACAGTTTGTCTACCCGGTAGGAAACTCGCTTGGGCTGGGCTAATCACATTATTTAGAATGGGTCTAAGAAAATTGATCAAAACCTTAGCAATGATAATGTAGGAAAAATCTCGTGTCTAATAATGACATTATCCGTAGGTTGTATACCCATTAGGAAACTCTCTAGGGATGGGTTAATCATCTTATTTAGAATGGGTCTAAGACGATTGAAAAAAACCGTAGAAAGGATTTTATAGCGAACATTACAAATCATAATGAATCTAAAATGATTTATTTATTCAAGGTTATCAATTTTTTTTTGTTTAAAGTAATAAGGATGGTGTTAGCGCTGCTGGGAAGCGAATAATATATGAAGCACCCATAGATAAAGTGAGCTAAACTAGGATTTATCCTACCCCAATATTTTTTTATAAAAGGATGGTTGAATCCCATCGGACCAGAACCTTCCAATGTTTAACGGATAAAATTGTAAGAATGTTGTTATGACATGTGGAGAAAGTCATCAATGTGTTAGCAGTCATCCTAGAGGCCAATGAGTTAAGTATCCGTAGAATGAGTGATAGATGGTAGATGCTTTTCAATCCCAAAGAAATTTTTTAAATGGCAGCAGTAGCTCGGGCTTCAGCAGAGCCTACAACAGATCAAGTCCCTACTCTGATTTTCGTTTTAGTAAAGCCAACTCATGTTTCAGCGAGAATATGAAAGTCTCCTCCCATAAACCAAGCGTCATTAGATATATTGGGCCTAGTGCCCAGGTGGTTTGGCCAATAGTCGGACAAAAAATATTGAATGGTGATGTGGGCGGGGGTTTCTAAGAAGAGTAGTGCTATGAGTCCCAAAAAAGTCCCCCAAACAGCATTAAAGTGTTGTGCCCTGGAGGGACCCATACCACAAGGTACAACACTTAATACTGTTTGGGGGAGGATTTGGGGCTTTTTTTGAGACTCAAAGCATTATTCTTTCTGAGAAATATAAGTAACCTCTGGGTTTTTTCAGATTTGGCGAGCCCCACAAAATACAGCTTTAAAGTACTCCCATACATGATTAGCCATGTCAAGAGGGTTATTATTCCACTCACCATCCATACGTAGGCAGTCAATTCTGTTTCTTCTTCTATTAATTGCGCACACGTGTATCGCCTTGAGAAATCCACCACATTCTCAATTTTTGAAGCCAATAGAGTTCCTCAGACCATCGAGATATTCTATTCTAGATTGTTTTTTTTTTCAAAATGTCTAAACTGTGGGAGAAGTAGCGCTCCCGAGAAATTATAATTCCCTTTTGTTCATGAAAATATTTCCAAAAAAATTTGGGAGAAGTAGCGCTCCAGACGCAAGAAGTCTACGTTGTCCGTTAAAAGTAGAGGGAAGGAAGTTATCATTCGTGGAGATCACTATAGGGATATGGTCGGAAGTTCATAGCCCTAAGAAATATTTGGGATTCTTCCATTCTGTGAAATTCATCATTTCAGGTTCTTTTTCTCACTGTTTTTGTGAAATTGTTGAGATTTTAACTCTATGAAATATTGAAATGCATCATCTCAGAATTAGTCTCTCTAAGACTTCCACAAAAGAACTTAGGCTTCACATTGGTGCATCTAAGATATAAACATATTTCAATCCGTATAATAATTTTATGGATGTTTTACTGATAGTTATTTATCTTTCGGTTATTGAATGTTCTCTAGGATTACGAATCTGTATAAGATAGATACATATTTTGTGCATGTATATGATAATTTTGTTGATGTTTTACTCAATAGTTCAAAATCTTTCTGTTATCATTTTACACTTACGATTACATACTTTATGGGTATGAATTTGCATAATCAAATCACGACTTTATATGTTGAAATTCATCATTCTAGTTAAATTATTATTATTATTATTATTATTATTATTATTATTATTATTATTATTATTATTATTATTATTATTATTATTATTATTATTATTTTTATTATTTTTCCGTTTGTCAAATTCCATGTTTTGGATCAGCTTGTTGAGTTTTATGAGTAAAGGAGCTCAAAACTCTGGGAAAAGAGACATTAGTCATCAAAACCTCACCAAATCAGAGCAAAATATATTTATGTCTTATACACAGTAACACGCATAAAATTTGTGTCATATATAGACATATTTTGTGCCTGTATAATAATTTGATGATGTTATAATGATCAATTATCATATTAGCGTGGGATTACGATATTACGTGTATGATTTAGAATAATCAAATCATGAGATTTATATGCTGAATTGAAATTCATCATTCCAGGTGAATCGTCACTGACTGGTTTTGTACATTCGTCGATTTGGCTCAGATTGCTACACTTATGAGTAAAGGAGCGCAAAACTAAGGGAAGAGGGAAAACTTAGGCATCAAATTTTCATCGAATCAACAAGTTTGGCGGCTTGGGCGAATGATGTTTGAAAATGCGAAGCGGAGTTTCGGATCGAGAGTATGGATTATCTGATGAAGTGGAGAAGCAGGAAGGACAGTCGATTTTTAGTCTGATCACTCTAGTGAAAAGCCTACTTGTTGGGGCAGTGGTATCGTTTGTTCTGGCTTGGTATGATGGTGATGAAGATGGTGAAATGAAGATCACCGCCTTTGTTGAGCCATTTTTGTATAGATCAACACTTTGAGTTGAGCATGAGTCATTGACTGGGGAGAGCTAAGCTGTTAGTAAAACAACTGAGGCTGTTTCTGGAAGATTATGAAATTCAAGGGAAAAGTGTATGGTGTTTGCAGGAACAACGGTTGTGAATGGGAACTGTATTAGTTTAGTTACTCAGATGGGTATGAATAGGGGGATAGGGAAAGTGCATTCCCAGATTCAAGAGGCATTTATGAATGAGGAAGATACACCATTTATGGGAATGTTCCTACTGCTTTAATTGGTTTGATTTGTGTTGGCTTATTAATGTGAAATACTTCCTGTCTTGGGAGTATCTACACTTGTTACTTTGAGTTGCAGTGGCATTGGCAGTACCTGCCATTCCATAAGTTTTTCCTGCAGTTATCACTACATGCTTTGCTCTTGGAATACGTAAACTTCCCATTGTTGTTTAATCCTTAGTTTTTTGTACTTTTTTTCTCTACAGATCTAAGTCACCAGCCACGGACCAAGAAATTTCATAATGCATTTGGATGTTTTTCTCAGTAGATGTCCACAACAATATTGAGCATAAATTTACAGGTTCGTGAATCTGACCATCGTCTTTAGTGTAGTTGGTGGGTTATTGCTTATTTAGTTGTGGGCTTTGTTTTTCTTTCGTTTTTTTTCCTCTATTTTCTCAACAATCAAATGGATGCAAGAAGCTTATAATTTTTTCTAAACTCATCTGTCTTTTTAATTATATAAAAGGAAGAAGTATTTACACTTCCTCTGCATTTCATTTTTGTTCTTATTTGTATATTGATAGTTGTAAGAGCACTCTAATTGAGAGCAGGGGAACTCTTTAATATATATTTGTTTCAATATTAGTAGGTTGATCTGATTAAGTTTCCTATATTTTTATATTTGAAGTTCGCTTTCCAAATGTGGTATAAAAGTAGTGCATTCTTAATAATACACGATTTGGTAATTTAAAGTGATTAGGGCAGACATTTGATTGCTCATTTCCCTTTTCTCATTACAATTATCTTTCATCTATTTGTAATTTGTTGGACATGTGTAAAATGATTTGTGTAATTTCTATCTTAGTTTGAGTTCTTCATTTTTCTATCTAACAAAGTAATGACACTAATTATTTGGCCATTACTAAAAATTAATGTCTAAATGTTTTTATATGATGCTTCTTAATACTTTTTAGCCGTCTTTTAATTTTTGAAGACATTCATGTAGATGTTTGATACACATCTCCTTCATGGCTGTACAACTGTGATTTGCTCTGATAAAACAGGTACATTAACTACCAATCAGATGGCAGTGACCAAGTTTGTCGATCATTTAATATGGCAGTGGCCAAGATTGGCCAGTGGGTCAAATGGATGCCAACCTTCAAACACCTGCTAAGATTTATGCTGTGTACAATGATGCTGGTGTTGAAAAAGCCGCAAATCAGTATGTTGCTAAAATTGATGCTGTGTGCAATGTTCGTATAGAGTTTTAGCTCAAGAACTGGTATAATTGAAGCCTGAAAAGTAACGGATGAAACAAGAGTGACTAGTTCAACAGAGTCAAAATAAAATAGTATATAGCAGAAGCAGAGCATATGGATAACCTTGGAAAATGTTCTACCCTTCCCATTAAGCAGCTTAACTAAACTGTTTTATTTCTTCTCCTTTTTTTTATTGATTTTACTAGAACCCAAGTCCAAATAAACAAGATTTGATCCACCCTAAGAATTAGCAATACGGGTACAACACTTTTTCAAGAAATATGATAGGGATACTCGAATATGTCCAAAATCAGGTCCAGATACCCACGCACAAAAGGACAGTCATGTGAATCTAATCTCGTGTCCCAAATAGTGGCAAGAATTCACATTAACACATTATGACTACACATCTCAGAAGCTAATACTAGTAACCGAACAATCCTCATCAAGGATTTCGAAAGAATCTGCACTTGAATAAGGTACTTAGGGAAATCCTTGTCAACCATCACAATCGGGATGTTGGGCAGAGCAACAAAAGCGATAGGCGACAGAGAGGCAGCAGCAGTAATGAGGGCCACGGCTCACCCAAGGGAAGGCAACTAGTAAAAGTAGCGGTGGATTCACAGAGTTTGGCAAATAGCGTCCAACAATCAAGAATGATCCCCTTGACGAGCAGCTGCGATGACTCTGTACCGATATCCCATTATCTCGTCATACCAATAAGAACGATCCATTTCCCATTGTTCAAGCTTCGGAATTTTCATTGGAGCCTCGCAGTAGTACTCCTCAAATTCCGTGTACTTGTCCTTAAGTTTCTTATCATAGTCCATATCACAAAAAAAAATCCCCATAACCAGATATAATGGGATGCCTGAAAGAAGTGTGGGTAATAAGAGGATATGTTTTGGGAATTTCATTTGGGAGTTTAAATACAATTTTTAAAATTTGAGGGAAGGGGTTGTTGGCTGCCCGGTCAGGACAGGTTTCCAAGTTGGGACCGGTGTTTGAAGTACCTACGTATACATAGATGAAATAAACTATTACATTAATTGATCCCTACATGCTACATGGTCCCTAATAGATGAACAATGCAGGGGGGGTTAATAACCAAAGTTCTGTTATATAGCTCCAGTGAGTACCATGATTGGCAACGCATCAATTGTTCCATTAAACCAACAGCATATGTATATATATAAGATTTCAACCCCCACTCATATCCCTTTTATTATCCTATCGTTTGAGTTTTCAAAGAAACCAATCCAACTTTAAATATATGCATGATCATATAAAGTTTTAGCTCAAGAACTGGAATAATTCAAGCCTGAAAAGTAATGAATGAAACAAGAGTAACTAGTTCAACAGAGTCAAACAGTATATTGCAGGGGTATGGTTAACCATGAAAAATGTTATACAAATGTGTTTCCCCCTTACATCAAATTTTATTGTTCAAAAAATAAAAAGGTTCATATTCAGAACAATTAAGGCTTACCAATAAAGATTTGCAATAACTAGGCTCTGCTAACTGGTCGAGTGCTTCAATAGTGACCACACTGTTTCTCTAATAACCTGCAAGAGAAAAGTGACATTCAAAATGTAAAGGCTAAGCTATTTAGAAAGTCAAATGATGGATTTAAATATGATGGAAGAAGGAGATTGAAGAGTTAGAGCAGAGACTCGCCACCATACCTATATCAGTTCTCTCATTTCCATTGACTTCCACAATTTTGTCAATCACCAAGTTCATAAACAGATCGAAACCACAAAGTGTCCCAACCACTATGTGATTCGTATTCACCTTCATTTGAGAAATCCCGATCGTGTGAGTCAACAACGGGAGTTTTCTTCCAGTGGCACAAGCTCCTCCAACTACATTTAAAGATAGTAACTAAGTTTTTATCTGGATGATTGATTCGTGTACTATTAAAAGATGTCAATTTTGAAAAGGCTCTTTACTTGAAGCAGATATAGTATTTTGTTTTCAAACTTTTGGGGCTATTTAAAATCTAGTGCCTTTAACCGCTTAGCCCCCGCCCATGCTTAGAGCCACTCCTCGCCAGAGAGAGTCTAATAGTGAAGTGTGTGTAGGAAAGTAATACGAGTGAACGATTTTAAATATACATGTCGGGTATAAAGGAAGAACAAGACCAACTCAAACAGAAGATTTTAATTAAAGTCTCGTGCTCATTGTGAGAGTCTAAGATATAATTGTAAAACTGAAGTTCAAGAAGAAAATACATAAATATATTTTTGTCCAACTAAACCTAGTATGTTACAATTTATTCAGAACAAAATTAAAAAGAACAACTAGTGTGCGTCCTACATGGCAGACATCTTATTTTTTCCCAATCCATATTTGAATGGGAGATAGTGTGTCAAACAAATTTGTTTACCTGTAAATATAGATGATTAAAATAAGAAATCTAATCATCTGATAAATATCTTATGACTAAAAAATTTTAATTTTTTAACAAATTTAATATTTATCTATATATAATCATTATAATCTCAGAAAAAATCACACACCCCATTAGTAATTTTTCCTTTAACTTTTGATGCATAACTCTTGAATGAGGAACACCTAAGATTCCTTTATAACCTAATCTTATTCAATTTCTCTGTTAAAGGCCCATTTTGGCGTATTTGGACTGTTTTTTCATCAGATCAAAGTAACAAGATAATACAACAAGTCCGCGACAAATTCAGTGGGTATGAATTTCAAGTCTAGATTCGGCGTTCATTCAGCTCCCTTGAGCACCTTTAATATCTCCTGCACAATTTTTTATTGAGCTCTGGAAAAAAATAAAATGCACTCAATTAATAGTTTCCTGAAAACATTTTAATTACCATCGACTTATATCCCGGAGTGAACTTCAATGGAAAGCTTCACAAAACAAAAATAAAAAGTGGCTTGCATTATGGATATAGAAAGCCCACAAATCATGATATTAGGTGTATTTACCATGACTTGTAGGATTGTGTACTATGATTTTATGTTCATATCATTTCAGTTGCTAATGAACTTAATGATATCTCTGTGTGATTTTACTTCGCCATTATTTAGATTCAATCTTACCATTGACTAGATTATAGGCAGGGCCGATCCTGAAATTGATAAAAATTGACAAGGCCCTGTGCAAAAATTGTAAAATAGGCCCCTATTGTGTGTATTGTTATAAAAAAATTGGCCCTAAACATATAGGTCAAAACAAATAGACTAGTTGGGCCCTGTGCAATTGCCCACTTAGCACATTGTCAGAGCCGCCCCTGATTATAGGAATTCCATTATATCAAAATAATAAAACTTTCATGAATACTGTTATCTTATGACAATCCAGATGAATATGTAAGTTGTATGTAATTTAAAGAGTCCTTACCAATTGCAGAAAGATGTATTTGTTTTCAGCAACCCTTTGTAATGCAATAGGGTGACGTGGTTAAATATATGGACCTTTTAATGCATTAATGATGCCTTCAACTATCCAACTAGAAGACCAATATGTCAAAATTCAACTTGTGTTAAAGGTATCCTTTCCTTGCTGTTCTTTGAAGTAGAAGGAACTCCATCTGCTCCTCTAAATAGGTGAAAATAACCTGTCTTACATCACTCCAGTGCTTAAAAAACACAAGTATCGTGTAAACTTTGTCTGTCTTTGTTAATTTAGATCTACTTTTTCGAGGGCAAAAAAATATTCATTGTTACTTATTGCTTGTGTTGGATGAATTAATGTTATTTTCTAATCTATCTGAGAAAGGAAGATCACATGGATGTTCTATTTATAAAAAAAATAATTATTGGTTAGCTATATTTCTTTCAATCATGTCTACAATTTTCAATTATTGTTATAAAAGATCCTCCTTTTGAGGTTATCTATCTAAATTGGGCACTAAAATCCTTAAGTCACCAAGCACTATCTAGCTTCCATTACAAACTGGTAATACAGAACTCACAGGCTTGCTACATGTTCCAACTTTTTCACTTTAATTTTAAAAATATTTTATTTTCCCGTACTCATTTTTTTATTGAATTCCTACTAGAAGCAAAAGGCATTAGTTCAGAGTTCAAAATTATTACAATATCAGTATCAAATGCAGGAGTATCACATCCTATGTGACATGTGAGGTACATCCGTGTGGAAAAAGGCCAAACATCCTTACTATATATGATAAATGTGTAACTTACTACTCGATAGAAAACGTAAAAACATAAACTTCACTAAATTTATTAATGACTCAAACACGTAATCTTACAGTACATTGATACAACACAACATTTCAAAACATATGCATCACCTGACAAATAGATTGCTAATTTCTTCTCCCATGATGCCTCTAACCTCTTTTCATGGGCCTCTTTACCTTCTTATGTTGTCCATTTCCAATAATTTCGGTAAACCATTTTGGTTTTCCTGTCAAGAACATGAGGAGACCCATAACCAATCCAAATATAGTGCCGCAACCATATCCCATCAGAACAACCTTCCATGTAAATCCACTCGCAAAATTTGAATCTTCTTCTTGTTGGAATACTGGTGATTGTGGTGTCTCCTCATCTCCACATTCTTTTGACAACGGAAACCCGCACAATGCTGAGTTCCCAATGTACGAATCATTTGTAAATCTAGGAAACTGATTGCCTTGAGGTATGGGTCCCACAAGATTATTTTTTGAAAGATTCAAATATTCAAGAAATGTCAGAGATGTTAGCTGTTAAGGAATCTGTCCCACGAGACGGTTTGAGGAGAGGTCTAATGATTCGAGCACGGAAATATTTCCCAACGTTGATGGTACATGACCTGCAAGATTGTTATGGGATAAGTTGAGGACTCGGAGTGAATTGAGATTTCCGATGAAATTGGGAATCTCACCTTCGAATTTGTTGCTAGATAGATCAATGGTTGTGAAGATATTTAGAACTCTAACCATAAAAAACTCTAATCTTTTCATAGACACAGTTACTTCGTCATAATAAAGGGTGAAATTCTCATTATGTATGTACTTTTCTTCTATTTCAGTTTCCCGCACATTCATCATGGCATTGAAATATCTAAAATATTTTGATGGAAGAAAGCCGATAAATTGATTGTTAGAAAGATCAATTATTCTCAGCTTAGGGAAAAGAAGTTTAGTATTGGCAGTGCTATTTATCGGGCCGTGGAACCTATTATATCTCAAGACAAGGACCTTCAGTCCTGGAAGAGTTTCTAACCAATGTGGGAATGTATCATTTATCTTGTTATTTCCAAGATCAAGAACCTCTAGCTGTTCACAGTTGGCCAAAGATCGAGGTAGAATTACTTTTAATTGATTTCCATGGAAATTAAGAGTCTGCAAACTGTTGCCTTTTGCACCAAGTGTTGCTGGAATGGTCCCACGAAATCCATTGTTTCGTAAATCTAACACCCGAAGATTGTAGCTGAAGTTTCCCAAGCATTGAGGGATTTTGCCACTAAACCTATTATTAGACAAATCAAGGACAAAAAGAGAGCGAAAGTTGTAGATGGACGATGGGAGTGGTCCTTGTAACAAATTGGATCGAAGGTTAAGTTCTCGTAATGGATCAGCCCACATGTACAGTGGCCAATTAGAGAGTTGGCCATGAATTTGGTTGTCGGATAGGTCAACTGTTTCGAGATTTGGACTGTCTTTAAACAAATGTGGGAACTCCTTCATCTTGCAAGACGTCAACCTCAAATACCGGAGCCAGGGAAATGTTACATTAATCTTGGTATTGGTGGTGATCACAGATAGTCCATTGCAAGAAATAAAAAAAATCTCAAGGTTTGTGAGATTTGAAAACATGTCTAGTTCAATAGTATCAGAAAAATTGTTCCCAGAAAGACGGAGACGGAGATAAGTAAGGTTCACAAGTTTTGAAAACGATTGTGGAATGGGCCCGTGTAGGTTATTGTCAAGCAAATCGATATTCACCAATGACTTTGATTGGATCTCAGGAATTTTTCCAGTGAACCGATTGGAGTAGAGATACAAGGTCGTCAATGATGGAAGAGCAAACAACCAAGAAGGTATTGTCCCGCTGAATGAGTTATAGCTGAAGTCGAGATAAGTAAGATTCACAAGTTTTGAAAACAATTGTGGAATGGGTCCATGTAGGTTATTGTTTCTCAAATCAATAGTCACCAGTGACTTTGATTGGATCTCAGGAATATTTCCAGTGAACCGATTGGAGTGGAGACCCAATATCATTAATGATGGAAGAGCAAACAACCAAGAAGGTATTGTCCCACTGAATGAGTTAGCGCTGAAGTCGAGATAACCTAGTCTGGGAAACCCAACTATGTTGGAGGGAAGGGGCCTAGTCAGTGGATTATGTGAAATTTCAGTGAAATTGTTATGTGAGAAGTCTAAGTAAGCCGGGCGCTTGAGATTTGAGAGCAAAGATGGAATCTGTCCACTGAAATTGTTGCCTACGATGTCCAAGTGAGCCAACTGCGTAAGGTTTCCGAGCGATCTCGGAATGGACCCAGAGAATTCGCAAGAAGCCAGTCTCAATTGATTTAAGGCCTTCAAATAGCGAATTGAATTTGGTAATTCACCATGTAAACTCGTGAATGAAAGATCCAGATAATTCAAAGACTTCAAATATCCAATTGAATCTGGTAATTTCCCGTACAGTTCGGTAGCAGAGAGATCGAGTGATGTTAGAGAAGAAGACAAATTCAAGGGAAAAGTTGAAGAGATGTGTATCCACCTAAGAGAAAGTTGTTTCAACTGGGTTAAGTTTTGAAGTAACATTTTGAAATTGTGGCTTTCGATTTCGAGTTGGATGCCATCGTAGGTAGACAGATCAAGCGAAATCAGTTTGGACATATGGGAGATTTGTGAGGAAATCTGGCCCGAAAATCCAGAGTAAGAGAGGTTGAGATGTGTCAGAGTGGTAGCAAACTGGCCCAAGAATTGGTGGGAGATCTGAGAGGGATAGAAATTATTGAAAGCAAGATTGAGTCTGTTGAGGTGAGAAAGCTGGAAGAGGGTGGTGGTGTTGGAAGGGATATATCCCTGAAGGTGACTGCAACTCAAGTCGAGCTCAATCACGTGACCCGTCAGCCCATCGCACGTGACTCCATCCCATGTGCAGCAATCTGTATCCCTCTTCCAAGACATCGTCTTCGGTTGAACACTGGACTCGCACCAGTATTTAAAAACACTAGTATTTATGGTAAACATTTGCTTAAATTGAAGCAATGCAAGGCTTTGGTCATGAGAGCACGAATGATTATAGGGTGGAGATGATGGCATGGAATACACTACAAATTGATGATGTGGAAGGATGACCAACAACACCAAGATGAATGGATAAAACCACACTGAGCTTCCCATTTGTAAGAGAAAATAATTCTGATTATGATGCTTTGTAGCGAAGGGGAACATCTTTAAATAGACAAAATATCTTTGCAATTGGAGTTGACAAGTAAGCAAAGACGACCACAAAAGATTTCTCCAACTATTTGCTTTCGTAAAGCCTTAATTTCTTGATGACCCTAAAAGTGATTTTGTGGAAGAGATTTCTCCATTGACTTCGGCCGTGATTGACCCTTCGACTAGAAATGAAATTATTGAAACCAATAATTTCTTGATAACCCCAATCACACGTCCGAGAAAAATTGCGTTCAAGATTTTTTAGGTTCAGATCATTTTCCGGTTTTAAAATTAAACTTATTTTCCTATTTCATGTTAGATTAGGTTTATAGTTTCTCAAGTGAGGTTTATATCATGGGTTTTATTGATTTATTTTTTGGGTTTAATTCTAGGCGACTCATTTTTGTTCTCATCATCTTACCAAAAACGAACTATTATACACATGACACGTTAGTGAATGATACAAAATGAATCAAATTCACTAATATTATTTGTAAAGGGTCCCTCTCTGAACTTAATTTTTTTTCAATTTTTATGATTTAAGATCTATCTATACATCATATGTGAAGAAATAGTTTGAGGGACAATAACCTACATGGACAATTTTTTTTCAAAATCAATTTTTTTTCAAAATCAATTTTTTTTCAATTTTTACTTTTTTATGTTTTTTTCCATTGAAACAAAAAAAAACGTTTTCATGTATTAAAAGTTGTCTTAAAATGTTTTATTTATTAAAAATGTTTAAACCAATTTCTATTTAGAAAACTTTTTCATTTACAATAATATTTTGTTATATGAAAGTATTTTTAAACAAATTTAATAAATAAAACAGTTTATATAAAAAAAACATCAGAAAAAATATAGTTTTTTAATGTTTTTAT
Organism: Sambucus nigra; assembly: GCA_949130495.1. Lineage (NCBI taxonomy): Eukaryota > Viridiplantae > Streptophyta > Magnoliopsida > Dipsacales > Adoxaceae > Sambucus > Sambucus nigra. Next base: position 2,668,176 of record CASBWL010000029.1, read on the forward strand.
ATGTAAAAAAATTTAAATATAGTTTATATATTAAAAGAGATTTTTGTAATGTTATATATATGAAAACCAGCTTATATATAATAAAAATAATTTGGTCAACTGTTTTTATATAAAATAGTTTATATAAAAAATAGTTTATATTTAAGACATTTTATATAAAAACCTTTGAAATATATATTTTCATGTTTTTAATGTTTTTTATGTATAAAAAGTTTATATAAAAAAAACATTAAAAAACAATTTTTTTAAAGTTTTATAACATTTTTAAATATAAAAAAATTAAAAAAACAACAACTTAGGCATAAAAAAAAGGATTTTTTTTTTATATATATCTTATAACTAAATTTGACCCTTCATAATTTTTTGCATACAATTTTTCAGGTGAAGTTGTTTTAACCACATATAAACACATACTAGAGGGGGGGATACCACATGAGGCGATTTATTGTTTGATTGAAGAACTTCTTGCAAAAAATATGAGCTACGATTAACCATTACAAACCATTCAAGTAAATAATTACAAGTTTTTCTTTGTTACAACTTTTTTTAAATTCCAAGTGTGATGCTAAGGGCAACCATAGAACTTTTGCCTAACATCACATGAATAATATTTAAACATGATTAACTATATTTCTAAGCATCGTTACACTCCTAGCTAGAAATTCTTGGTTGCTTCTAGCATAAACTTTTTTCAAAGGAAAACAACCACCACTTGTGATTAATAATTAAATTGGTTTGCTAAATCATTTATTTTTCATGTATTTAAAGATTTTATTATTCCAAGACTGGCTCATATATTATTGAAATGATATTTTTCAATTGCATTGAATTTTGATGTACTCCTTCTGTCTTAAATTATGGGTCATATATTTTTTTGGCATGTCTCAAACTAAGAGTTAACTTTCTACTTTAAGAGTATATTAATGTACCAAATTCAAGGATAGTAACTAGGTTTTGATCTTATTATTTATTTTTACACTATGACATGTTGATATAAATGTGTCACATCTATATTTTAGACCAAGAAGGCGGAGCAGGTACCTAAAACATTCTCAATATATAACCCATTATCTGTATATTTGACTCTCTTGTTAAACACATAGATTACATGCCTTCATTGGGTATCTATGGTGGCCTACCCTTCTCCTGTCTATTTTTTGTAAAATAGACTGGAGACTCCATTATTTTCAAAGAGAAAGAGGAGTTGACCATTCCTTACCGCTAATGACCCTTGTCCTTCATATTTTGTCCCAAAGAGGGATGTGCACATGTGCGTGGGGGCAGGAGAGACGTGCATCGCCTTGTATTTGGGTTATCACATAGACGACTCCAATGGAGATATTTTTTATTAAATGGACCGAACTCAATTTAATGTAGATATTTATTTATTTTACCATGTTATTCATTCACATTCTTGTATATTCTATTATGTACTATCTATTCTTATACTTTTTTAGATACCCGACTAGATAGAAAAACATTGGTATTGCATGCTACCTCAGCGATAAGATTACACCCTAGGTGTCCATTGAACCTTGTTTGTGATATGTATGCCAGGATACGTAATAATCTCAAAATAAAATGTCTCTTATCGAAAATTAAAAGACTTTCCAAAATACTCCCACTACTTCATCGCATAACATTTGTATATCATTACATACCCCCACTACCCTAGAAGGCCTAGCTATAGGATTTGGGTATAACCAACACGGGTCCTTAGCAATAGCTTCCACTCTTCTTGGTCTTGTACCCTCGATGTATATAAAGTGGTATATTCTCGGTAAAAATCAATCACATACCACAAGTATATCGAGTCAGCTCTCCCACGTACTCTCCCCATATGGTATATCGGGAGGTTTGGTTCACATACAGGCGGGTATATCAAAATGATCCTCTCGCACGTACCCCTTAGGTTGGCCCCAGGTTTTTCCTCGGTTTTTTCCTCGTACATATGTTGTTATGCTCTTATTTACCTATTATGCATTTTTTTATCATCCACATATTTAAACAAGCTAAAACTTAAAGTTGGTTGATTAAAACTTGGGTAAATTTTTTATCATAGTATTTTTGGTGTACAAAGATATTTTTCTATGGATGTACATTTCAGTACGCAATACTCACTCTCAGGCCCCGAGAAAGATTATTATGCCCACCAGGATAAAGCCTAATGTCATGAGTAATCCTTAACCCACTACAACTTAGGGGTGAATGTTATTACTACGGAATGTGGATCTCAAGACCCATCTCTCTTTATCCATCAACTCAATAGGAGGAGCAGTACACACTACACCAAAAATAGCAATCTGACATGGTTTAAAACTGTACAGAATCAAATATGGCACGGTTTTGAACTGTGTCAGAACCAGGTGTTTTAAAATTGTCATTTTTTTCTCGCACGATTTAAAAATGTGCCAGATTAATTTTTGGATCAAAGAAAAAAAATTAATTATAATTAATATTACCCAAAAAATCGGCAAAATTTTCACTATTTTTCGTACCTGTTTTAGAATAATAAAAATTCAATAATAATATAAAACTAGCATGGCAGAAATAGTACAACAATAATACAAATAGTTCGCAACAACACAAATACACATCCAGACAATAGGTCCACTAAAAATTAATGGCTCAAATTCCATTAATAGAAAATTCATGTCATTACATTTGAAATTCATCTCAATACATGAGGAAATTTGAATTTAATCTCAATTCATGTCAATACATATGAAATTCATCTCATTTCATCTCAAATTTCGCGGCCTTCTCTTCAAGCGACACTAATGTGTTTAACTCCTCATTCATCAAGCAGCACTGGTTCGCCTCTACATGGACAACCATCAAACTTCCAATGAGTTCCGACCTATAAAACAGACAAACAAAAAAGATTAATTAATTCTTATCATTTGACAAAATTGAAGGCCGATAATTTAATAGAGACTAACATATATTCTTTCAATCGCACAAGATTTGAAATCTAGTGCACATTGCAAAATGCTATGGATAATGCTAGCTATATATAAATATATATACTAGCGTATCCCCGTGCCTGTGCTAATGACAACAAATGAGACCTATTCCATCCTTTGTGTTGGCCTAAAAAAATACCAATTTAATACAAATAGGATTATAAAAAAGGAAATGAATAATATAAATAAGATACATAAAAAAAATTAGCTCAGCTAAAGGTAGAAAACAAAGTCAAGATATATTAATTAATGCATGAAATTAATTTACCAGCACAATTGACCTTTTAAATAGGTTTACAAACTTCATCCATTTCAAAGAGATAACTGGAAATTCATTGGATACCATAATATATAACAAACTAGGTGTAAACTTGCGCGATGCGCAGGCAAGCTAATTAATTGTGATAGTCATTTCGCATACCCGAGAAAAAAAATCATGTCAATCATAGCTCACCGAAAATTAAAAGAATAATTATACAAAAGCTCGTGTTACACACTTTATTTGTTAGTTTAGTGGTTTAGTTTAGTTTAGAGTTTTAGAGTTTAAAGATGTACAAACACTTTATTTTTAGTATACCTGTTACTACTCTGCCCAGCCCTCTCTCAGTTAACATGCTCCTGCTTTTCCACTACTCGCCTCATTTTCTTGCTATAGCTTGGAGATATATTCGTTGGCCTTCACATAACTGCTTATGCCTTGCTCAGCACCACTCCATTTGGGACTGTGATTCAATTTTTCCCTTCTTTATTCAATGTTGGTCTCAGTTCGTTGTATGTAACATCCATTAAGATTGACTCATATGATACATATTGTTTTGGATCTCTAGAGAAATGCAGTGTTTTTAGTGTCAATTTGAAAATCAGTTTCAAGAAACGAAAACTCTTTTCTTTGATCGACTGCAGTAGAAATGTTAAAGAGAAACGTAAGATCGGAGAAATCCGATTTTATATTCTAGAGAGAAAGAGGACCAAGGAAGCACAAATTGAAACATTTTGTGTCAACATTAATAGAATCAAAAGTTAGTACTCCATTTAATACTAAACATATATAAATATGAATAGCAATAATAAGGAACCTGTCAAGCTAGACGATGATCAAATCACCAAACTTCGTGAAATATTTCGGTCATTCGACCACAACAACGACGATAGCCTTACATAACTCGAGCTAGGCTCCATACTATGCTCCCTTGGCCTAAATCCGATCCCGGACCAGCTCGACACCATAATCTAAAAGGTTGACACAAATAGTAATGGTTCAAGAGCAAATACGAATACAAATATGAAAAGAAGAAAATCATGTTGGTGTTGCTCCATGTTTGATCCATGCTTCAAAATGAAAATTGAATAAACCATTTAGTTAATAAGAAACTTCAAGTGAAATGTGTGTTAAATGACGAAAATAGACATAGCAGTTAATAAGAAAAGGCAGAGGAAAAGGTGTTTCGTCTCACCCGATATCTCCCACTTCTTGAAATTTACCAGCCATGTATCTGAACCAATCAGTGAAGGTAAAACCTTATTCACCCAAACATGAAATTGTTTCCCATGTTAGTCTCTGTAACATGTTCTCAATGCATTAATGCAATCATGTAAATATCGTTCAAAATCGGATGGATGAACGAAAATACTAGATGGACACTGAAAAAGCAAAATAATGAGTGAATTAATTATAGTAACTAAAGTGTAAATTAAAGGGAAAAAAGCACAGGCCAAGGGACATACCAGAAGAAATACTGTTAAAAGCTCACAACTCTATCAGGAAAAAAATACAATCATTTAAAGCGGTAGGCTTAAACTTGAAAGGAGATAGTAAAGAAATAATAGCTTCATGTTTTTTATGGCTTTTTTGACGGTGCCTTCTGAGATAATTGCATATTTAGACTTACCACCAACATGTTATAACAATAGACTTACCGCCCTGCCAGTAGCCATGCATTCAATACCGTTAAAAAGTATTCCTACACAGGGAACAGGATGTATGCCTAATTACATTTTATGGGCTTTTCATAACAAAGATGGAAAGTCCATCACATGGTGGGGGTATGTCTAATTAATGAACATGTAGGGGGTACGTATAAATACACAATTATCTTAGGAGTAAAATAAAAAAAAAATGCAAAGAATATGGCAAGCAGTCCACTTTTAAAACAAAAGAAAGTGAGTATTAAACGAATGAAGTTGGAATTAAACAGGGAAAAATGAGTAATAAACCAACATTAATAACTATAATCATTTACTTGTTATATCTATATACCTCATAACTTTTCATCTTCACTTTAAAATACATAGCCACATCAAAACGTATATAGTAGAAGTGTGTATATAGTACATAGTAAAATAGAGCATCCGAACATCAACATATTCAACACATTTAATACATTCTACCAACCATCATTGTTATACATTAAATAAACTTCGTTCCTCTTAATATGTGTCGTCTATCCCCTTCTCTCGGTACCTCAAGAAATCCCCCTAAGAAGAACTAGTAATAACTCCAAATACGGGAAGGGGGGAAATGGGAAGTGGGAAGAACTAGTAATAACTCCGAATACAAGATGTTGGTCTCTAAACACTAATGATTATGGAAGAAGAGCCTGATTAATTTGAATGACTTAAATTGTAGAACAACTACTTCTTGTGGGAGACGTCGGCCTCCAAATAAAATACGTCACTACTTCTTGTGGCAGACATTAGAATAACCACTGTAGGTTCTCATCAAATCAGAAGTCAAAAACAACACTTTATTACACTAGATTCAAGAAAATTAGTTCTATTTCTTTACTGTATTATGATTTTATCAGCAACCAAACAATGATTACCTTGAGCAAAGTCAGTCCATCCAAATTAACAGGCTCCACGGTATATTTCGCAGTTAATGAAACATAATTCACATTAAAGAAACCAATTAAGAATACGAGCACATATGTATATGTGTGTATATATTTGCAGATTTGTACCTTAGAGGGAAGTACTTCGAAACGAGGTGGCATAGGTGGAAGAGGATCTTATGGAGAATCCTCTTGTCCGCATCCTTCCTAGCTGTATATGTGTACCTCACAATAAATAAAATGAAAAATTAATGACTAAATGTAAAATTGGAAAATATAGATGTTAGCGTCCAACATAAATTAAACTAACCTTTCTTTAAGTGATCTATAATCGAGTCCCGAATCCTCATTTTACTAAAGCTATAATCATCATCCATAACAAAAATATTTGATGCAAATAAACAAAGTATATGATAATAATATTTTATCCCAACACCACAAAATCAAATATAATATGAAAACAAGCAAAGCAAAGATAGCAGTTATATTGTTAGAAGTGATAATGCTTTTACACTTAGGACTACAAAACTGGATTCAATAACTAATTAGCACCAAGGCAACTATTTTAATGATGTAAGAGCTCCATGTATATCAAACACAATACCACAAAAGTTACAAAAGTTGACTCAAGTGCATCATTCGTCGGTGTCACCAATGGGAGGACAAACGTCGTCGGGCTAATATATAATTCCATTTTTACCAACATCTCCCAAGTTCTCGTAATGATCTTGTTTTCCACCCCAAACTGGATACTAGGGCACTTTGATGTCATCGAGTAAAACTCGTACTTCATTCTTTCTCAACGTATGGAAGTGAACGGTAGAGACGACTCCTAGTTGCGTTTTCCTCCCATAACCAACAAGTTCACGTGTGTGGGATAGTATTTTGCATTCAATTAGAGAGGTGAAATTTGGAACCTCGAATGCAAGGGAGGAAAGAGACCATGAAGAAGTTCTAGTGTCGGTCTCACAGATTGAGGTAGTGGTTGGACTTGATCAACAACTAATGTCTCACCATGAAAATGTCATAAGGTATAGTGCATGTCCATACCATATGTCATTAAAAATGAACGAATATATCATCGATAATAACATGTCCTTTCCCATTTCGACAACGTCTACATGGACATGAATGTTTAGCATTCGAACTATTATTAAGCACATAATGTAGAAACTGTAACACCCCATCTCTATACGTATTGGTCTCGATATTTTTCTCATTTATCCATTCTTTGTTGATTCCCGACGACATCCTGCTAAGTTTAAAGAACACACATTATAATATAAACGCTTATTGTAGATATATTTAAGTTTTTATTCAAGTGTAAATATGTATACATTTTAGCTCTTATAGTTCCTCCATCTTCTCTACAGGGTAAGGGTCATATCCCATTCGAAAATGCATATTTTGTATTGTTCATAATGTCTCATGCCATGTCCTAATCTGAAAAATCTCGCCAGCATCTCCCTACAGTTCTTCAAGTACACAACTTAAATTAGCAGTGTCCATGTGTTACTTAAGTTTTTCAACCAAGAAAATACAAAACACTACATCAATCTGGTATGCACCCAAAGAACATAAAGAGATACCACTGAATTTTCCAAAATAGGACATGCATAAACATTATGTACAATACAGACTATTGCATTTCCAAACTGTCCAAAAATGGGACATTTCAAGAGTTCTCACCACAGTCGTAGTGAGACCTCTTGAATGGCTCTAGGGTTTTTCAACATGTGTAACATTATTATTGAATGTTTAGCATTAATGTCTACTTACTATTTAAATAGTTTTTTTTGCTTTTTCTTAAATTTTCAACACAAAATCTCATTTATCATACATTCATAAAAACATAAATGCAAACACCGCCTCTTAAGAATAACTTACGCGAGCATGGGGTGTCAGTGCAAACAATTTGAAAATTCTCAAAAAATATAGGTTACGGGTGAGGAAAGAAATAAAATAATAATATAGCATTATTAGCATATAATTCAGAAATAAAATAGTAATGTAGCATATACATTCTATTTATCGTTATTTAATATAGATAAATATAAATCATCTTAACAATCACCAAATCTAAAAATATTTCATCATTCAACAATTTTAAAACACCCTAACAATCGATACTCAGCACCGGTGCCACACATTATACTGATCACATACAACAACTAGCATATAGTATTAAATCTGACAATCGAACCCGCAAAACCTAGTTGTCCAAACTCCCTTATGCCGACCTTTAAACCACCTACTCTGGTTACCCCACATGTCCAAACCTGAACCAAACACCTCCAAACTCCGGCGAACGTAACTCATTACCCAGTTTGGACCACCTCATACCCATATCTATAACCCATAAACCCGGACAACCCCATGCTCGAACCTGTACCCAAACTAAACCCATACTCGGACAACCTATAACCTATAAATCCGGACAGCCTTCTAATCCCTATTTAAACCTGGTTTCAAATCCTTTACCCATATTTATGATCCCAAACCCATTTACCCTTTCCCGAACCAACATACACCCCCTTCAACCAAGACCCGTTGCGACCCATCTTACGAAACCAAAACCATTCAACCGCGTTTTAATATTGAGATTCGAATCTCAAGCTCAATACTATGAATACTATGAACTATCGAATCTCAAATAGAACTTAAGCGGGAGAACTATCTAATCTCAAGCAACATACTATGTATTACCTGTGTAAGAGCCTCCAAAGTGACCAACGTGATGAATGTGGCGAACGGCAGAGTGGAGACTCCTCCAAAGTGACCAAAATGTGAGAGAGAAAGAGCCGAGCGGGAGACTCCAAAGTGAGAGGGATGAGTGAGGGGAGACTCAAAGTGACAAAGTGTAATTTTTTAGGGAATTTTATATTTTAGTCAAGTGTACTCAATTTTGGCACTGTTTTAAAGTGTGCCAACTTGTCATTAAATCGTACCAGAATTTAGCATAGTTTAAAACTGTACTAGGTTTTTAATATCAGGGTGTGCCAAATTGCTGTTTTTGGTGTAATGAACACCAATCCTTGGAAGCCTAGTAAATAGACATCTAGATCATGCGGGGCCCACACAAACACACATGGATATTATAGTTTAAATGCTTCGAGCTTTGAAATCCACCGGTGGAGACCTTTTGGTGGGTAGCTTCTCCCAATTGATGTACCTAGTTTTCTAAGAAAATTTAGATCTCCTTTTATTATACATCATTCATAAGCATGAGAACCTTTTTGAACATTAGGAGATAATGTATGGTGAAGCACAAGAAGTCACATGATATATAAGGGGACCTCGGAGTAGAAATTCATCCCTACTAGGTGGGGAGAATAATTTGAAACAAAAGACAACCAAGGCTCTTGGTCATGGTCATCTCCAAATGATTCAACAACCGAACAGTCATCTGAATAAGACCTTATATTCCACTTTGATGACACGATTGTCTCCCCACCTCGAGAAGATGATGTTATATTTGTACTCTGAACTTCGATGAAATTTTGGACGAATTTCTCACCCTTTATTGGGAGTTCGTAGAAATCAATCATCTCACTCGATTTAAAAGGTTCTACAAAGACCCAGTCCTTAGCATCATTCCTTCTTGGGGGAAAAAAGTCAAAAACAAAGAAAAATAGGTGCTTGAAGAAGATCCGTTGTGAGAAGTCAAAGAAAATCGAGTTTCAGATAAGTTGAAGAAGACACAAGCCAATATCATTGTATGGGGACTCCTCAGGTCCTCCCACACGCATATATATTTAATTCCGAAATAGTTCTCTCAAAAGGTGATGCACATGTCCTCTAGCTCCGAAAAGCTCATGAAAATGGTCAAAATCCTGATTTTTGAAAAAGTATACCATCCGCCAATACTGAATTGCCCAAGACAGAACCATGTCATAATATTGACCTAAATATTACAGTGAATGTCCAAGGACAAAGTATGCCCATGGTACTCATTGATAATGTATCCTCCCGGAACGTATGCCCACTAAGAAAGACCAAATTCTCAGGAAGCATGAAGATCTCACGCCCACTACTCAGGAGAGCCTACAATAAACACTCGAAGAGAAGTAATAGGTTCCATAAAACTTAGTCTTAATACCGACCCACTAGAATAGCCTCACCGAGTTCCAAGTAATTAACATACCCTCTTCTTTCAATCTGCTTTTGGAATAAAAGTGGCTTCATGATATCGGGAGTGCTGCTTCGTTATTACATCAAAAACTAAAATTGTTCCATGGAGGAAATTTCATCACTATATCTGAAGATGCTAACTTGCTCAAAAGGGAAGGACCTAATACCCTAGTCATATAGATCCAACACGAGAATAAAGATATTTTCATTAGTGGTTTTCAGTTAGACCCACCTCTACAGGCCATTTCAGCTAACATTAATGAATAAATCCCATCACTGTACTCTGAATATGGCTCCTATAATGTCACCCACAAGATAAAAAAAATTCCTACCGGGGATGAAACTTGCAAAAACTAGTAAGGGATCAATGAGCCTATTAAGATACCTCAGTAGTCAAACACCCAGGGACTAGGATAAAAGATAAATAGTGATGACCTCATTTCCAAAGGACTCGAGGTTAAGGGACCCAAATTTAAGAAACTCGGGGTTTCACATGCACCTTGTCTCTTTAGCCTCAACGGATACTTTGTCAAGGAAGGAAAGGATTTCCCTTTTGTTGTTTTCATCAAGGCTTGAGAGGGAGATGAGTCGTCGAGTACTGTCTATGCTTTGTAAAATCGTATCATAGTGATATGTTTGGTTGGACCGTCCGAAGTTTTTCCCTTTGTGATTTTTCTCGTACATCGACGTGTTGTGTTGGATTATTATATTTTATCTGCTTATCAGCTAGATGCATGTTTTGGTTAAAAAAGATAAAGTTTGGTAAATTGATTTTCCACATCAAAATATTTTAATTTAGTGAACAAGTTTAATTGGGTTTTAAGTTGTTTAAAAAGTTTTGATATTTAAAATTGGAAAATTTTAAATTAGACTATTTGTTTGCAATACCATCCTTGTCTAAGCACACACCGTAGGGGAATCCGGGCTTAGAGTGCTTTATTTAGATCGTGTTCGAGTTGGATAAAAAAAATGTTTCAATATGTGTTATAATTGGGTCATATTCGTATTAGGTAAAAAATTACGAGTTCATGTTATGCCACATATTATTAGCTTCTTGTTAACTAAAAAAGACCCAAGTCATGTTTTCCTTTGTTCGTGTTAGGTAATAAAATATAAGATTTCATATTAATTTTTAGTTAGTTCGTGTTAGGGTGAGGTAAAAAAAATATTATGTGTCATTTTCACTTGGTCCTTATAAGGTAAAAAAATAAGATTTCATATAAATTTTAGTTCATTCGTGTAAGGTAAAAAAATATTATGTGTTGTATTTTATTTGGTTCAGATTAGGTCAAGAAAGAATTTTTTTTATCGAGTTGTAGTTGGATCTGTTAATATTGGGTAAAACATTAATTATATTAAAATACAATAGCAAAAAGTTCAAATATTTTCTTATTTCGTGAAGTTCACACTTTATTTACGATAGTAGTCCATGTTAGTCATCACTATGGATCAATCTCTTGGGGTTAAACCACTACACCAAAAACAACAATCAATCACAGTTTAAAAATGTGCCAGATCAAATCTGACACGATTTTGAACTGTTCTAGAATCAGGTGTTACAAAATCGCCATTTTTTTTTCCTGGCACGGTTTAAAAGTGTCAAATTTGGGTAAACATGAACACTTCTGGCACACTTTTAAACCGTGCCAGAATTTGATATTTTTTGGCACAATTTTGAACTGTGCCAAATTTTTGGATCAAAGAAAAAAATTGATTATAAATAATATTACCCAAAAAAATCAGCAACATTTCTACTCTTTTTCGTACCCGTTTGACCAAAACAAAAATTCAATAATAATACAAAGCCCGCATGACAAAAATAGCACAACAACAATACAAATTGCGCACAATAACATAAATACACATCCAGACAATAAGCCAATAAAAATTAATGACTCAAATTCCATTAATAGAAAATCTATCTTAATACATATGAAATTCATCACAATACATGATGCAATTTGGGAAATCTATATCAAATACAATAATCATGTTCAAATACATCAATTAAATGGTCGTTGATTAGGCATGCGATCTGCATGAAGTGTATGACAGTGGTGCCCACAAGGGTTTCAATTTATAAATTCCCAAAGATATTTGTCGAATGATTCAAAATTTCTCTGAATCTGCACATAAAATTAAACAGTGGCGAAGATCATCATGAATGCAACATAGTTGGAATCTCTACTACAAAGCTCTAGAAATATACATAATATTACTCAAATTTTATTGAATGAAATGTTATACATAATGATCCAAAAAGATTTAGATGAGCATTAGAGGGCAATACCTATCAAATACCTATCAAATATACACATTCTACAAGGTATTTACTTACATTAAATATGCATTCCATGCCACCATCCATGATAACATCATTAATGCCTAGTTACTCTGTGCTGCAAGCATAGTTGCTGCAATGACAAAAAGAGAATATATCACATTGCACTTCAATGAACCTCTCTTTTTTGGTTCTTACTATTACCATACAGAAAGAAATGCATTAAATTTTTTTAGTATAGAGTGACACCTTTCATCCCTAAAGCACAAACTTGGTTAAGATTGTGCAAACAACTCTATTAGGTATACCTACCCCCAACATTGCTTGTCCGGCAGGAGCCTGCCCCAAATTTGCACTCAGAACATTACCAAAGAAAACTTCTTGTACAAGTGAGGGATCAACAATAGCCCTTTTAAGAGCACATAAAAATTGACATTGAAGTGTAGTTTAAAATACAAAGAACACATAAATTGTGAAGCAACAAACTAAGCCCTATCTATTTTTTCTTGATAAGATAATTTTGAAATTTAATTAAGGGTAAAAGGGTCAATGAAATTAATTCGTTAATTAAAACTTTTTCTTCTATCCCTTTCTTTCCCATTTGGTGAGAAATGTTATGAGAGAATTTTCCTCCAAACTCAGAAAACTCTCTTCTATTCTTTCGAATTCTCTCCCCTAATAAAACTCCCAAGCAAAAGAAATGATACACTTTCTCTATCCCAAAAAAGCTGCCAAACTACCTTAAACATCTAATTGGGCAACTAATAAAAAGCATGACAAGAACTATGAAATTATATGATCTACAACTTCTGTAATAGATCATTCAAATTTGAAATGAATATAGAAGATGAATGAAGAAGAAATTTAATGAAAGACCAAAAGATAGAAAGAGTTACCATGTTCTCTGTCCTACAGAGTCCAATCCCTTGAGCCCCATTATTTCTTGCAGTTAGTGCACCATCAGGTGTGTCAGCATCTGCCATTACCTAAAAGACAGAACCACACCCTAGTCAATTATAAGAACTCAAGAAAACCATTTCTGGTGTGACAAACACTTCTTACAACGTAATTTGCGACAGTACCTTGAGATTTCTTATTTCGTCAGCCCAGTAGACCCGTTGACTGAAAGCCATTCCCCTTCATTAATCACCTTATCTCTATTGACAAGAACCTGCAATTTCATAAAGTATCAAATCCCTATTTTTACTCTGACCCCCTTTGGTTCGGGTGGGTGAAAGGTATGATCTCTTGTTTTTAGTTAAAATGTAGATAAGTGTACATGCTATATTGAGTAATTTAGGACAAAATAGTGGGAACGATTTAACTTTGAACAACTGAAAGTAATTTCACCATTTAACTTTTCAGCAGCGTAAACTTTTTCATCACAAACGAAATGGAACCTAAGACTAATATTTTATCATTCAAAAAATTTCATCTTCTACCTTGTTGGCATCGTTCACACGGATGTCAGCACAACCAGAAACATAACATTTCCTCCACCCATGGGCTACCACAACTGCATGAGATGTCATGCCACCTCTTGCTGTCAATATTCCAGCAGCACTATGCATACCACCAATATCCTTTGGACTGGTCTCTGTCCTTACCTTCAACCGTAGCAATCATTGTGATGGGTTTAGTTTCAATTCAATAATTAAAAGGGATCAAGAAAATGGACCAATGCAATTCAATACGACTATATTTGTTACTTGATGGTGATTGATGTTTTATAAAACCCATTTCCCCTGCTTATGCAATTTTATGTGCTAAATATGGCCATATTATTTGAAAAATAACAAGTGCAGATAAATCTAAAAATAAAATAATCTTTTTACAGAGAGTACATTATAGTCGTATCCACATAAATGGTTTTAATGACAAAAATGTGATCACATAAATTTGTGAACTCTTGGACAACTATCACAACATAAATTGGTCCAATCTACAACCAAAAACGTAGGATCACAAACAGTTTTAGGAATGAAGTGTATTGAGAATATAAACCCCTTGTAGGGGATACAAATATGTACACATGATATATAGATCTTTGGGACCTATTCATCATTGACAATTGGTGTTGGGTTGGATACTCCAACTCTAACATGGTATCATAATAGGCTCATGGCCTATGTTGGCCACACCTGCTCCACATCATACAGTATAATTAATCCACGTATATATCTCAATCACACCACCCGTAAGGAGGTGTTTAAAATATAAATATTAAAAAACCATGGCTTCTCTACACTTCTAGCCATTGGTTGGTTGGATAATGAAACACGAACAAAGTGGGCCACAACATAAACATAGCTTATTTTCTCTCTTTTGCATTTCCCCATCGATGCCATTTCTCTAGTTAGGTCGTAATAGAACTCAAAATAAATCTTTAATCATTTGAAGGATAACAAAAAAGAAATGTGAACTACATGAGCTTACCAAGATGACACTCTTCCTTTGTGCATGCCATGCTTCAGCATCATCAGCACTGAACACAACTTTCCCTATTGCTGCTCCAGGGGATGCAGGCAAGCCCGTAGCTACCACTTTGTCATTAAACTATACAAAGAATTGTGCAATCATGTTGTAAAAGACACGGCATTCGTGACGAATGTATATATTTATAACAATTATATTCTGCATTAATGTTGTTCCTTATTTCCTTCAGGGATAAATGGTCCATTTGGAAAGAAGCAAAAGAAAAAAAGACCACACAATATGAAGTTCGAATTGTTTATTATGCCTATTATAACCATTAGTTTTTCTAAATTAAGAAGCCCATTTTTTACCCAAACTTACTTTGGTAGATAGAAAGATAGATCATTCTGCTATTGGAGCAATTAGCATGCAATCGCAAGCTACCCTTGAAGATTAAGTGGGTCAATTGTCCAACCCCCTGACCTTTTAAAAATTTATTAGATAATGCTAAATTTTAATTATATTTTACAAAATGGGATTAAAAATCAATACAAGCGAAAATTTCCCGCTTTATCTTAGAACAATAGAAACAAGTGTTAAATTTGATCCCCTTACATTTTAAAAATAGAACCAAAATGTAAAGGGAAATTGTGACATTTGGCTTTAACCCCTTTTTGTATACCTGTGGATGAAGAAGTTGCTCGAGATGCTGCGGCTCCACCATTGTATTGCTCTACAAGCTCTTTAAGATCGAAGATGTTAGGTCAGTGTCAAGCTTAAATCCTCTTGCAGATTTTAAGTTTTCTAATTTCGCCTCAAATAACGAGTGTGGAATCCCCATTACCTTCAATAAAAAAATCACAGCTGTTAATAATTCTGAGCAAAAAACCCATAATGTTCATCAAGAAATAACCAGCTAATTTGAATTAAGCCCTTGTCATCTTGGCTATCAAATTTTCATAACTATCAATATGAGAAGGAATGAAATACAGACAATTTGCATAAATTGGGAACTCCCAAGTCCACATAAATATAAATATATTTCACAAAATAATGCAATCGATGGGATTGGGAATAAACACTCGCAACATCTCCAAACCATTTCAATGCCAGGCATTGAAATATAAATTGTAAAACAACAAAGCAGATGGTATGAGAAAACATATAGTATATAATGTTCAGTGAGTGCTTAATTGCATGTGAACTTAAATATACTTCAAGTGAATACATTGCACATGCCACGGATACAAATAACTGCTCTTCAGCATAATGGACATAATTAAGAGCCTATATTTTATATAGATAGCAAACAAAAGTTCTCACAGCCCACAATCATCTTGACATTATTGTTTAACAACTGCTCTGCAAAATCAGGAACTATTCATTTATCATGAATGGACCATGCTGAGATGTCATTGTGTTAGGAAAAAAGAACTTCTTCACTAGTGTATAAGCAGATGATACTAGAACTTCATACAAAAAAAATCAAGAAACAAGAACAAAAAGCATCACTCTGTTGAGAATATTAAAATTGCACATCGCATAAAGTTGTTAACCACTGTATATAAGATTCTGTCCCCCCCACCCCCACCCGTTGCCAACCGTATTTGCGTTGGATATTCTGACTTATATGGTACCAAAGAATATTATAGAACATACCATGTGAGTGCATATTGAGAATAGAAAAAGTTCACAAAAGAAATCAAAAACTTTCACCACACTATTTTGCTTAAGATAGGTTTTAATGAAAA
The DNA here is from genome assembly GCA_949130495.1 of Sambucus nigra. Lineage (NCBI taxonomy): Eukaryota > Viridiplantae > Streptophyta > Magnoliopsida > Dipsacales > Adoxaceae > Sambucus > Sambucus nigra. Next base: position 2,684,551 of record CASBWL010000029.1, read on the forward strand.
CAGGTTTCGATTAAAGTTAATATTGATTTGGGGGATAACATAAGAGGAGTTTAATACTTACCTAGGCTACAAAGAGAGCCGGAACCCGTGGTCCTCAGGTGAGAGAGAGATAGCCGGAAATAACACTAGAGGGAACAATCCCAACCAGGACACTGCGTAGCTCTTGTAAATCTGAACTGGGTTCGCTCCAATGTCCGTCCGCCCCTGCCTCCGAACCTTTACTATGTTTCATATACAAACTTCAGTATGCCAGTATACAAGATAGAAACCAAAACACACATAAACATACACAAAGATTACCGTAGTGCCCGCGTGAGAGTGGGAGAGATGAAGGTTTGGGTTTGAGGGAGGCCTCAAAAGTGAGGAAGTGTAAATTTTTTAGAGCAATTTATATTTTAGTAACCGTACTCAATTTTGGCACACTTAAAAACAGTGCCAAATTTTGGCACTGTTTTAAAGTGTGCCAGATTATCATTAAACCGTAACTATGCCAAATTTTTAATATCAAGGTGTGCTAAATTGCGGTTTTTGATGCAGTGAACCTTTTATAAATTACACGTTCTTATATTAATTGAGAGTTCAAAAGACTACCATGAACAATTAGGAAGGAACTTAGAAATTTATAGGGTCTGAATAAATCTTCACCATAAATGATGATTGGGGGCGAATCTATATTGAAATTTCCAATTGTTTTGTTAGCATTATGAAAATTTTGATTTTTTGATTTTTTTCTTCTGAAACTAATTGATTGTGTTGTCAAAAGTCGGAAACAAAGGAATTAAATCTCACAAGTCCATGAAATTCAAGATGCAAAAATCCGTGCCTCAGTATTACTATTATCACTAGTGTTGTTATTACTATGAATACAATGTAGAGATTATAAGAAATGCCCCTACTTCAATATGGTCACATATTGAAGCCGCACCCATTTCTGATAGGAAACATAGAAAATTTTATTAATAACAATCAACAGTATAATGCATAGACCAACAACCCGTGTTACATATTCATAATAGAAAGGTCAGAGAAGAGAAAAGAAAGGAAAAACTTTACAAAGATGGAATACAACACAACACAACACGAGACAGAGGAACAAAAACTCCAGGCCAAAATTATTAACCCATGATACTCCTTGAGCTGTGTTTAAACCACATGATGTTAAACTCAAAACTGAAACCGTTTGGATTCCAGACTATTACAAAAAAAAAAATACATGTATAGAAGTTACGTAAGATGTTCAGAGAGAGAGTTCCACACTAAGTGGATGTTCCCTTTTATGTAGGGAGGTCAAGAGAAGGATCTGAATGATGGCTAAGGGAGATGAAGAGAAAGGGATAGAGAACAAACTAAAGGACTAAAGGACTCAAATGGGCTATTTATTTGTCATCCATTATTAAGTGGTAGGTTTGAAATTCTTATTAGATTTAAGGGAATCAAGGTCCAAATGGATCAAATGTGTTTTACATACTTTTCAAGTCAGTATAAGATATATAGTTAATGAAATTCATAAAAATATGATTATACCAATCAAATCATTATCAATATCTGACTAATGTGATATTTTGAGTGCATATTATTGGGAGCAAATATGTCAAATCCAACTGTTGAATTATTTAAGTATCATCACAAAAAAAAATATATATAAAATATTAATTTTTGAATGGCATAAAACTTCTCTTAATTTACATTGGTGTTGAGTTTAAACAAAACATATATCAAACCATCATTTGAATAAAACTTGGATTACGATATTGTTGGGAAATTGGAAACGACCCAATAGATTTTAGATACAATTACGTACAATTTCTATAATTTCCCAACATTTCATATTTCGAAGCAATCCAATCAGGTCAAATCAAACATTTCCTAAAAACTCACTAAATTTAATAATCAACTAATAATCATGTGATAAAATATCATAAATCTACAAATTAAAAATCAAACCAGTACATCATCCGTGCACGTCGTAGTATAGTGACTTCTCTAGAAAAATAAGAAAATTAAATAACCAATATATAAAACAATGATCTGATAACTTACAAGTTACAAACCTGATTTTCATACACCAATTAATAAACTATGATATTATAATTATACATTCTATCAAGCATTCATTTTGAGGCATCCTATGAAAAAAACTTGTTTCGCAACTTCTGTAAATCTCCAACAATAAAAGGGGGACTCGCGCGAAATTTTACTCTTCTATGAAGTTAAATCTCATCTTTGTACAACTATCTATCCAATCTAATGAGGGTTCTTACATAATTGCAGCCAAGCCAATAGGTTCCCTTCATCAGTTCTTAACTCGGGAACCGAGACCAAATTGCGAGGTCTCGCTGAAAAAAACACGGGTTAAAACATTGTAAATAAACACATTAAGAGGGTGTTGACTCAAAAATTTAGGCTTAAAGATATTTAACCAAAGGAACAATTTGGGATGGATTGTTTTCACGTAATTATAAACTATATAGTAAATTGCAAAGTGATTATTTTAAATAAAAAAGAAAATATGATTTAATCAAGGGGTCACTTGGCAAATAGTCCCTCCACATTTTCTAATTAATGTTTAGTCAAAGTTATTTTTATTATTCCAAAAAGTACCTCCCTATACAAAACACTCACAAAAACTCACCACTTATTTTAAACCTTAAATCCTAAAATACCCTCAAACCTAAACCCAAAATGAACAAAAACAATATCCGAAAAAAATTGTCAAAAAAATAGACTAGAGACTTTTTGAAGCATAAAAAATTAGGTGGTCTAAATGTAGAATACACTTACTTCCTAGGGATTAAACAATTATATATCCCTTTAATCATAAATGTATAGTATATTGAAAATAATGTAGCCTAAATGTGGCTAAAGTAACTTTGAAATCATTCAATGATGATTTGTATACTTTGCATATTCAAACTAGCTACATAACCTCTCAAAAATAATAAATAAATAAGCAAATAACACACAGTACACAAGATGCACCCGAAAAACAATGAAACAAGGAGAAAAGAGATTACTTGAAACATTGGTGATTACATTGACAATTTTCTGAGCAGCAAGTGCTTTTAACTTGTCTCCCGTAGATAATAATAATAATAAGCTCCTCAAGTGTTGTTTTTGTTCCTTGGGACTACTCGTCTTGCCAAAGCTTCTTCAAAAGCAAGCAGAACTTGGTGCGTAATGCAAGGAAGGGAGAGCAAAATCTGTGATCATAAAAATTAATTAAGCATCATCCAATAAAAAAAACTAAAAATGCATGCAGTTAATAGGCTACTATCAAAACAATCCTTCTAAAATATGTTTTTACCCAAAAAAAAGAAAAAAAAGCACCGTTCACGAATTTTAGAAAACTATCCATAATTAAAGATCGGTTATGAAAATTGTGGAGTTAAATAAGTAAATAAAAGAAAAAAAAAATCTCCCTGAACGCATGAAGATAATTTTATTCCCAACATAGTTATTTCTACGTTGCGATGTGTCGCACAACCGTGTCATGCTCCTATAGTAGGCACCATAAAAAATTGGAAGCAAATTTTAAACAAACGTGAAAACCCAAAGCAAAACACAATACTAAACTTTTCTCTAATAAAAATTCCTTGAAAAAAAATTATCACAATCATATGCTTGCCTATACACATTACAAACATAAAACCCACTCAATGTTGTGGGTACCCCACTTGAATTTTAAAGAGTGTTAAATGTTTAACCCCCAACCGATACCAACCAGACTTTGAAGCGGGATGTGTGTTAGGGTGGCTTTGGCACCTGCATCCCCCTGTTTAGCTCGCATGGGGGAGTCCAAATGGCTCGTTCATGTAGAGGTTTAGGGTTATCCAAAAAAAAGATATTAAAGAATTAAAATCATTTCCATTTGTACAAACTCTTTCAACAATAATAAGATTAGTTTTCCAAAACCACTTTGGGTTAGTGCCCTGTACCGCGAATGTTGTACCCACTCATTTCTCTATTCCTCTCTTCGGTCCAAGAAGAGTGATGGTCCTGCGGCCACGATATCAAAAAACATGAAAAACAATATCAAAAAACTTATGAGATGTTTCAATCGTGCCTTTAGTAAAATAGATGCAATTAAGTCGTGCCATATTACAAGAAATGCAGCGTTAACAACTTATATAAATAATGACAATAAAAAAATCATATAGAAATTCTCACCATAAAGTCTTTGTATCCAAATTAAGGCAAGGTATTCAATAATTAGTACATTAATATAGCCATATTACAAGAAATGCAGCGTTTAACAACTTATATAAATAATGACAATAAAAAAATCATATAGAAATTCTCACCATAAAGTCTTTGTATCCAAATTATGGCAAGGTATTCTATAATTAGTACATTAATATAGCCATATATAGGACCAATTGGGAAGCTACAAAAAAAACATATAAATATAGAAAATATAGTTTCAAGCCACGTCTCTAACACCCTAAAAGAAATAGGAATAAGAACACAAAAAATATATAATCGTAATTCTACACTGCATGTGCTATGCACCTCAAGATCCACATTTAGGGCACTAAACAAATACATGGTCTTCAAACTTTAGTATTGAGAAAATACTTGGTCTTCAACCGTAGATTTACAGAACGTCTACTTCGGCATTAAAAAATAAATATTTTAGAGAAAAATAAGTAGGGGCAGTGGTGCGTGTGATCACTGGTATGTAATACCAAGTTAGATCAGGAAATTGATTTCACATTTACAAAATTAAAAAGAAATAAAATCAATATTTGTAGAGAATATACCAAAAGTAATGTCTGTCAACTGCTTATAGCCACAACCCGTGCTCCATGCGTGAAGATAATTTCCACGTACAATCTGAAACAGAAAAAAAAAATCCATCAATATGAAGAAAGATTCAGCCATATACAGTAGCAATACAAATTCAACAACATACAAAAATACAAAATTTCAGTAGAGATACAAAATGACCCAAACTGAGTTATTCCAATCAATCAATTTAGAATGAAAACGATCAGAAAAGATGAAACACTATTTTCTAAGCCCCATCAGCATAAAAATTAAAAGATCAACGAGGAGAACAACAAACGTAAAAAATAAATTTGATCTGCAAACCAAAAAGAAACATAAAATATATAGACAATAAGCATAGAAAGGGTAAAAATATATACCAATAATCTATAAACTAAAAACAAAATAAACGCCCTCATTATCATATCTTGATTTTAGTGCACTGTTTGAATTCAGAAAGAGACTACCAATGCACTCTATAATAATTTAAAACCAACAAAATGAAATCTATGATTAACACAATATAACAAACTACATGCACCAACACAATCGAACAAATTAAATGTATGGATGGTAGTATTCAAGCTTAAACCTCAACCTCTCCCTTCAGTGTTCATGCCCCTGACATTATATTAACAAAGTCACTCCCCAAGTGCCTTCGTGAATCAGTGCTCGCCAATGTTTATTTTGATTCAAGGAAATTTGTAAGAAGAAAAATATAATTATTTACACATCGCCAATATGGAATTTCATCAAACAATTAATATTCACTGCACACATCGTCAATAAAATTTCAATATTAGTTGTTGATAAACTTTTGATGAAATAACAACCATCATAAAATTTCAATAACAGAAGTGCACTGAGGTGTGTTATCAGTCATAACCAACTATTAATATTTGTTTCTTACCATTTACATCCATTGTCAGAGAAGAAAAAAGGCATATTTTGATGAAGGAACCGCATCATAGTTTAGCTTCTAAATATATTCATGGGGACAAATAGAATGTAGTTATAAAGAGTTAATGAGACATCAAAAATAGAAAGAAGTAACTATAGGGACGATATGGTGATACAAGAATATAAAACTGAATTATTGAGACAAATGTAATGAAAAATCATAATCTGACTTGCCGGTTCCAAAATGTGCCATTTCTTAATATATATGATCACAATTTCAACGAAATAACTAACTCAGATTTCATGACCATAAACGGGGTTTATTTCAAAATTGAACTAGAGTTGTAAACATTATAATATAATATCATCACCACCAGAAACCCAAAAACATAGACCAGCCACCAGATGAAATCAATTGATAAGTAATTTGAAAAGTCGGAGGCTTCTCATTAATCAATTGGTATTGCCACTAATTAAAGGACATAACACATAGGTGATATGTACCCACCACCACCACCCCCACCCCCATCCCCGTCCCCACCCCACGGGGCGTAACCATTCAATCATTAAAAGGACACCAACAATTTTAAGAAATCCAAACTGAAATTGAAACAAACTTTGGTATGAACACCCCCTACCCACAATGATCATTCACACAAACCAGCTCAAACACCGCCATCAATGATCCTCACATATAGAAACAACCATAGTTGTCAAATCGCGAATCGTATCGTGAATCGTTTACCCCCCGAATCGCGAATCGTGAATCGAAACGGTCGAATCAGAAGCAAGTGATAATAATGTAGTAAAACATACGTAAATGGATTTAACACTATAGAATTGGTAATTAAGCATAAAATGACAAAAAAACTAACCGTAGCACGTGATAATATACCAAAATATATCGAAAAAATTAAGCATAGCACATGTTCTCATTCATTTTAAGCTTAAAAATGTAAAAAACACCAAATGACCTTCAAATACAGAAAAAAAAAACATGTTTTTATAACAAAAACGCCTGGTTTTGTAAACAAAACAAAAACAGCAAAAGAACTTCAGATATAGAAAATGTAGCAAAAAAAAAAAATGCATGTTTTAAAAAAAAACAAATGGCTTTTTAACAAAAAAAAATACAGCAAAAGAAATTAAGCAAATACAACAAAACAAAACAAATATTTTTATAAGAAAAAAACATAAACGCATATTTTTATTAAAAAATGAATGGTTTTATAACAAAAAAAAATTCAAAACAAAACAACAAAAACAACCGTAACAAGAGAAACAACAAAGAAAATCTCTAACAACATACCTTCGGTCATTTTGAGAGAAACAGCAAAGAAAAAAACAAATAAACAACAAAGCGTACCTTCGTTTGAGAGAAGCAGCAACAAGAGGGTTCGATTGGCTAAAAATCTCTTACGACCCAAGAAAATCACTCTTTTGGCTGAAATACGGTTCGTATGGTACAAGAGGCTTGCCGTAAGGTATTGTGTTTGGTTTTTAGTTCTTTTTTTTTGTTTTGTAGATAGATGAGCTGAAACAAGTTAGAAAAAAAACACGTGCCTCTTGTACACGTGCGCTGAAACAGGTTAGAAAAAACCAAGTTTCTAGAATCGTAACAAGGGTCGATTCTCGATTCTGTCTCGTATCGCACGATACTATGCCGAATCGAACGATTTTTTTTATCATATCCGATTCTAAACTTGATTCGAATTGTTTTGATATGGAATAGAATCGAATTCCTAAAGTTGATTCGAATTGTTTTGATATGGAATGGAATGGAGTTGAATCGGAAGATTTTGATAACTATGAAAACAACCCTCAACACGGTCACAAACACCCACGACATCCCCGAAATCCACCCAAATGACACTTAATAGTAAATAGTCCAAAAAGTAATGCCATAAAATCCCCACAACAACAATTCATAAAACTCCATATTTGGAAGGAAGTTATTTTGATAACCAAAATGCACACTTACCCCAAATTAGATTCCAAAAGGAATACAAAAATGAAAGAGTCAAATGAGAATCAAGTTATTTAATGAAAAGAGTCAAATATATATTTGTAAAAAAACATAGTTTAGATGGTTCGATTGATACTTCAGATTGAGAAACTAACATTTAAACAAAGGGGTCAATTGATACTTAAGATTGAGTGAGCATCTTAATAATTAACAAAAAGTTTTGATGGATTTGGTGGTCATCTTCATACATTTACACAGTAAAAATTGAGGTGGGAGATTGTAATTTTAATAGCATATATTGACAATAGAATGTGTTTATTGATAATGCAACAAACACATGCTACAATGTGTACCTGAGGAAATCAACAATAAAGACTCAAAAACTAACACATAAAGTCACGTGTTATCAAAAGTTCAATTATTAAAAAGAATCTATACTCAACTAAACCAAACATTATAGAAACACTAATAAAAAATGCGAAAAAGTTAAGCGCACCATCTGCAATGATGCCTCGCCTTTTGCAACGCTCCTCCCCTGTATGTAAATCAAGCGAAATGATTGAAATGGACCCTATTTTAGGGTTTTATTAGTCATTTTATTTTATTTTATTTTGTATTTTCTTTTCTTTTCTTATTTGTATTTTTCTTTCTTTTGCTTTATTATTTAAAGGTAAGGAGTAGTAATGGCATTTTTGTAATTAGGGCCTTAACTTGAAGTCTAAGCTACTCTTCCCCTTTAAATACCCTCATGTAAGCCTCATTTGAGGAAGACTGGGATTTTGAAATAGAAAATAATATTTCTCTCTCTAAAGTGGTGTTTAGATATTTGTAGGAGCCTTTTAACGTGTAATTTGCGTCAAATTGGTATCAGAGCAGGGTCGCTCCACATTGGTGTTTGCTGTATCGGTGTTTATTTTTATCAAATCGTACACTACTCTTCAATGGCCCTAAGAATTTCCAAACGACAACAAGAGGAGTTTAATCAAAAAATGAAGCAACGAATTGCGGAGTTGAGGCAACAAATAGCCCAACTCTTCTCTACCCTAACCCACCAAGCCCTAGTACATACAAACCCCTACCCAGCTGCCTCTGTGACCATCGTTCCCTCCCAGCCCCCCTCCCCTGCAAATCCCACCCCCTCTAACCCCGGACGACCACCTATCCCAGCCTAAAACCTTCCCCCTACCCCCGTTGACATCCCCGACTCGCTTCACCCCCCCCCCCCCATCTGTTACAAACCCATTTTCAGCTGTCGCAGGCCACCTCCCAACCCTTGGGGCAGCCACCAATCATGCCACCTCATCCCACCTGCAACCCGACCCAAACCCTAGTTTACCCCACCCCAAAAACAACCCATCCAAACCCAAACAGTCCCAAACCCCAAACTAGGGTTTTTCCCTATTTTGGATCGAAAAACACGTGGATTACCAAATCCGAGCCCACCACCTTCAAGAGGCTCCAAAACGATGGATTTTTACGAGGGTGGAAGTTTTTTAGGACTGATTTGGGTGTGTAATACCTCGTAATTTTATGACGTTTAAAATTGAGATAAATTCAAAGTAAATGGACCAAATTAATGCGATTAATTTAAATTATGAAAAATTAATTGGAATTAATCCGGATTTAATATTACTGGAGATTAAAGTAATATATGATTTTGAATATTACTTAGTGATATATAAGTAATATATGAATACAATGGTATTTACATTGTCGTAAGTTAGTAATACGACAATAATGGAAATTTAGTTGGGACGCGGTTATGGGCCATGTCGGGACTAATTGTAATAAATAAAATAAAGATTATTTTATATCATCCATATGGTCGTTTCGAGTGTGCCGTTGAGTCCAGAAGGGTCGAAATAGTCAGAAAAGTCTACCTGGGAGTTTGATTTGGGTCTCGGGTCAATTAGAAGATGAAAGGGCATCCCGAAAGGGCATTTTAGTCATTTTACTTGGGAGATGAATAGTATACACGTTTTTGCCTTTTAGATAGCCTTGGAGACTTATTATATTAAGTGAGTTTAGACTCTACGTGATATTCATTTCATCCAAAAACAAGTGGGGAATTTTGAGAGAAAAAGAAAAGCCTTAGAGAAAGTGAAAGGTTAAGTGAAGACAAGAAGAGTTGCTTGGAAATGAGGAGTCAACTAGGGAAAATCAAGAGGACAACCACCATCTCTACACCTTGCACCACCACCAAAGTCGACGGAAAATCTGCGGGAAAAAGGGAAGAATAAGTTCTAACACTTGTCTTCACCAAAGGTTCAGACCAACTTTTAAGGCAAGTGATTCTTGCTCTATTTTAGTGATTAGCATATCCATGTTAGAATAGGATTTGCTTGTAGGATTCATGAACTTATGCATTTGGAATTTAAAATGATTGGTAAATTAAGAATAAGGTGTAGGCGATGCGTTTCTCTCATGCCTCAAGCCTAGACGGGCCTAGGCGGAGACTAGGCGGGCCTTTTAGAACAGAAGAGATAACTACATAATTATATTACGATTTGGAGGAGAATAATCTTTATATCAAGTACGGGTAATATTGATGATATATTTACGGGTACTTGGGTCGGATCAAATATTATGTGAGTGATAACTACATAATAAAATACACGATGATAATTGTAATTACAAGTACGGGTAGTATTCGAGAAATACGACGGGTACTTGGGATAGGATGAATTCATAATATGATATAGGTTGTGTAAGTACCTAATTTTATATAGGTAGATGATAATGCCTATTGATTGATGATTTATGTATATGATATACCTAGCTTACTTGCTATCGGGGGAGGTTTACGTGTGAGGGCAGTCATATCCTAATGAATCCATGAGATTTTGATTTCTCACTCGAGAACATAGTACTTTGGTCGATTACCATTAGGGAGAACAATGGTGTTGAACGGTCATTTGGGTGCGTAGACCAAAGGCTTAGGACTATGTTCACCTCCAATGCTTGTGTTTGATATTTGTGGTTCGAGAAATCTTTACTGAACCTATAGTCCCTTATACAGCGACGAGATGTACTGGGACATGATAGCAGAGTAATGCATGCACTGCAGCTGTGCCTCGAGGTGCCGTATTATATATATATATAATTATGTGAATGTATATATATACTTGTGATTATATCTTCTATGTTAATATAGTAGAATTGTAAGATAATGAAATCTGGATTTAATTCAGTATGATAATACTTAATTACAATAAATAATTAAAGGACTTATCCATGTTGAATCTAAATGGATATACATATATTATTATTATATGTATTACGAGAAAAATACGTGGGAATGAATTGGGCTATGGTTAGTTGATACACGGGGTTGAACTAGTTAACATGGAAAGTGTAACTAGGATGGTTTAGAGGTACGTTAGGTGTGCACTCTAGATGAGACGTGATAATCTCAAGAGAGAGTCCGATAATCTAACATGTATATAATAATTGCTTAATTTAGCATTTATTCACTTGCTGTTTTCAAAACTATTTTTACATTGGGCTTTGACCCGTTTCCTTGCATATTCTCTTCTCTCTCTCGTATCTTCTATTTTAAGTGTCCAGCCACAAGGACGCCAGCTATAAGGGATTGGTTATTGACGTGTTGTGGATGCTATGGAGTTGCAGATTTTGTATTAGACGCTTCGTCTCCTTCATTCACATGTTGTAGCTATTTCACTTAGGGCATGTCGCCCAGGATCCTAGTTGTTTCACTTTCATTTCAGAGATTGTAATCAGTTATGTCAGTAATGTGGATATCAGTTTTAATTGATGATAGTGAAATATTTTAACTGGAGAGTTAATCCAGTCATATGTATTCTTATTCAATTGTGATTTGATATTGTTTATTATTGCTCCTCTTTGTGGTATGGTTTTAATTAGATTATAATGGAAAAGTTGTTTACACTAGCTTAATTAATTATTGGGTGAATTAATAAAGAAAAAATATTTTTCGAAATTGATGTTAAGAATGAACCAACTGTATACTCTGATTTAATTGGATATAGGACTGATCACCCGGTATTTATTTAGGCGAGGTGTTACAGGTGGTATCAGAGCATCAGGTTCTAGTGTCTTTAGGATCTGTACGGCTTTCTACGTTTCATCTTAGCATTCTTTGATGTAGAGCCCTATTATTAGAATGTTGTATTCCTCTGCGTGTCAATGACTTATGTGCTCCTGCCAATATATATACGTGATGTAATTCTTATACGAGCCCGGTCAGGCTTCAATGATTAGTGAGGGTCGTTAGAAGGACAACAGGAGGACTAAGCTGACGACATAGAGTATTTTGGAAATGGTGATCAAGATAGGACTCACCATAATTGTTGTTCGAGATAAGAGGAATAAAGAAGTTGTTCTGGAACTGTAGTTCCCCAAGCACTGTTATTGATGTTTGTGACGTTCCAAAGTCACCCAGAACTGACAGTGAAGGGAGAGGGAGTTGGAAGGACTCTTAAGCAAGAAATCCAAAAGACAATTATGTAGGATGAAGTGTAGTAACATTTGAGACTTAAAAATTTCAGGAGAAATTTTTTTGCTCATAGGAGCAGTCTTATGTGATGAGAGTTAGACATCACATATAAAGAAGCATGAGTAAAGTTAAAACGAGAAATTTGGGTATGGTTCGACCGTGAAATCATCCATTAGATGTTCTAATAGGGGTGTGAATGGAATTTCAAAATTTATTTCACATGGGCAAGAACGCCCAACGCGAGAGAGAAGACAACTCGCTTAATAAATTCCTTACCCAGTGACAGAGGGGTACATCGAAGATAAGAAGAATTCATTGTGTGGAAGGAATCGTGAGTTATATACTCAAGAGGAAATTTGACGAAGACGACTAGGGTCGATGTCTTTAAGAAACTTGTTGACGCTTCCAGAAGAAGGGGAGCCAGGAGAATTAGGAAATCTAGCCGAAAGGCAAGATTAAATTGAACAGTGTTAGTGAAACATCACCAGAAGGTATACCTAGTGAGGGGACGTATTTAAAATAAGTTGATTAAATCCCTACTAAGTGGCGATGAGTTCAGCCAAGACCAGTAAGGTCAATAATGTGTTCCATAGGACCGATAGAGCCAAAGGAACAATGGAAATAACAATTTGGGAGCTAAGTCTGCCAGGTCCGAGAGAGGGACATTCCAAAATGGTCAGTGAGACCAGTGATGAGGAAATGGCACGGGAAATGACCCTATGTGTAGATAGAGAGACTACCAGTGATGAATATGCCCACAATGAGAAGTGAGACCGATAAGATTGGTAATGATAAATCATGCCAGTTAGGCATAACAACTGGAGGAGTGAAAATTCCAGCAGAGGAATTGGGTCAAGAGAATTGGGCCCAGGAAATTTATAACCCGGGAGTAGAGGGTTTAGGTAGGCCTTGTGGAGTCCTCGGTAACAGTAGCATACCGTATTTCAGGTTCGAAGGGGCCCTAAAAGTAAAAAGGGAGGCAGTAAGGCCATAATTGAGGCCAAGAGATTTGGGCCAACGTTTCAGTGATGGGCATGTAAGCTGCAAAACATAATACTTTGCCCACAACGAGGAGGGGCAACTATTGGTTGAAATACTAGATGTATAAAGATTACAGATCCTCATGGGTCGTGTTGGCAGCTACGTGCTGGGACCCTACGATCATGTAAGCCTGATGGATTTTTGATTCATCCTTGTGAGAAACGGATTAAGTCTGTTGACATGGGTGTGTCACAATACGTATTTGAATTGTTAACACTAAAATTCGCATGCGAGTCAAGTTTAGTGGGTACATTAGCTTTAACAGTCTGGTTATAAACGTATTTGTCATGGGTAACGGGACTTTTACAACCCGATAGTAGAGGGTTTAGGCAGGACTTGTGGAGTCCTCGGTAACAGTAGCATACTGTATTTCAGGTTCGAAGGGGCCCTGAAAGTAAAAAAAGGAGGGCAGTAAGGCCATAATTGAGGTCAAGAAATTTGGGCCAACGTTTCAGTGATGGGCATGTAAGTCGCAAAACAAAATACTTTGCCCACAACGAGGAGGGGCAACTATTGGTTGAAATACTAGATGTATAAAGATTGCAGATGCTCATGGGTCGTGTTGGCAACTACGTGCTGGGACCCTACGATCATGTAAGCCTGATGAAATTTTGATTCATCCTTGTGAGAAAAGGATTAAGTCTGTTGACATGGGTGTGTCACAATACGTATTTGAATTGTTAACACTAAAATTCGCGTGCGAGTCGAGTTTAGTGGGTACATTAGCTTTAACAGTCTGGTTATAAACGTATTTATCATGGATAACGGGACTTTTTGGATGCCACCCGTGAGTGAGCCGGGTGGGCATTAAAGGCATATTTTATCGTTATAATTTACTATTCATTGAATTAGCAAAATAGAGCTTATTATAGTAATGTATGGTAATAATTATCATAGGTTGGAACGATAGTAGATTGAGTGATAAAACTATCGTGCTGGATACCCCGGGTGAGTAATATTACTTTTGTGAGGCGCCACCTGAAATAAGGTTGGGCCTAAATATATATATATATGAAATTTTTCATGATATCGTAGACGTCAGTGAGTATGTTGTCTAGTTATATATGGTCCCGGTGCGTAGGGATTTATTTACTGATGTGACTCAGGGTACATTATGCTAGATATAGCTCGTCATTTCTATAGCGTCGAAAAACTTGGGATAGTAATCGTGCCATGTTTCATGATATTTTTACGAAGTTAAGTAGACTTTTATGCCAACATACGAAGATTGTGGAAAGGTACATATTATGGACTGAGGGCCTTACGGATCTTAACGACCGACTATGTTAGGTAGTAGTGTATCGGGGGGTTCCTTGTTTGGATTTCGCTTTGCAAGACATCCCACGCATGAAACTGACAAACGTTGGAAGTTGGAGAGAAGTTTGGTCGATAGTACATTGATTTCGTACCTTAGTTATTGTATATATATGAGAACAAAATTGAGAGTTGATAATTCTATTATGACTTAAGGATGGTAGAGTCGCCTAGTTCTGATATCATTACGAATAGAATAATAATGCCACTAAAAGAGTGATTAAGTTATGCCTAGTAGGATGGTTGAATACACCCCTACCTTATCAGCATGTCGAGTACGCGAGAATTGATTTAAGCATAGTATATTTCATTTGGGCAATAATGCGTGAGATATAGGGTATATGGCCGCCCTAGGTAATTGAAAGTATGGTATAAGGAAATAGATTATGATTGTCATGTGAATTCAACAACATTAGCCGGAAAGTCAAAATTTATTCCATTAAGTTTTGGCAAAGGCCTACGTTTCACAAAAAAAAAAAAACTGAATTTGGATCAATGAAGGATTTGCGACACACATTGTGGCAAAGTCACATAGATCACGATTAGAGGTACATTCGGGTGAACAACAAATGTATAAAGTATATATGACGGTGATGACGGTATTAAGTGAAGAGAAATATTGCTAAATTCGTTTTACAACGGGTCACCTGGCTGTCAAAAAGGGTGGACCATCCGAAACCACTAGAGGTTTCTTCAACCATTAGGATTCCGAAGTAGTGATGGGAAAGTATTACCAAGAATTTTATTCTGAAGGGGGTTATGATCCTATATGGATAATAATGGATCGATTGACCGTAGTAGCTCACGTTATGCCAGTTAAGACTTGTCATATTACGAGACAGTTTTGAGCAGACCTTTATATTCGAGATAGTGAGGTTATATGGGGTGCCGCTTGATATCGTGCCCTATCGAGACAAGATCTCTGTCTTACGGTTTTGGAAGAGTGTTCACAAGGTCGTGGGTACCGAGTAATGATTGAGTACGGCCTATCATCCGCAGACGTATGGACTAAACAAGCGAACTAATTAAATGTTGGCGAATAAATTATATCTGTACCCTTGAATTTCAGAGGAGGAGGAGAGCAGTCTCTTCCACTAGTGGAGTTTGAGTACAATAACTCATATAAGTTCGCTTTTGTGCATAGTGTAAATTGAAATATGGCACAGAAAGCCTTGTTGTTCTCCTGCTTGTTAGTTAAAGGTGGGGAAACGGGTTCTACTACAAAGATCAGAGATGAGTTGATACTTATAGTATATGATGTAATATGTATACTGCTCAAGTAACCTACTTGTGTGCGATCGTCACGAGACGAGATCGTATATATCTAAAGAATGATTAATCTACTAAGTTGCGAATGGTAGAAGGCTAGATAGTGAATATCTAAAATTAAATTTAAGTTGAAACTTAAATGGTAAGGCTTGGTATATAATATATGTGAGGTGTTCATTATTAGGGGTATTCGGTAATGTACTATATGGGGGGTACGACGAAGGCTACATGAGATGTGAGATTAATATCCGAAGTTATCCTTACCAGATATGTTTATTTTTCAAATTTCGGGACGAAATTTCGTTATAAGGGGGGAAGTATGTAATACCCCGTAATTTAATGACTTCTAAAATTGAGATAAATTCAAAGTAAATCGGCCAAATTAATGGGATTAATTTAAATTAATTATGAAAAATTAATTGGGATTAATCCGGATTTAATATTACTGGAGATTAAAGTAATATATGATTTTGAATATTACTTAGTGATATATAAGTAATATATGAATATGATGTTATTTATATTGTCGTAAGTTAGTAATACGACAATAATGAAAATTTAGTCGGGACGCGGTTATGGGACGTGTCGGGACTAATTGTAATAAATAAAATAAAGATTATTTTATATCACCGGTATGGTCGTTTCGAGGGCGCCGTTGAGTCCAGAAGGGTCGAAATAGTCAGAAAAGTATACCCGTGAGTTTGATTTGGGTCTCGGGTCAATTAGAAGATGAAAGGACATCCCGAAAGGGCATTTTAGTCATTTTTCTTGGGAGATGAATAGTATACACGTTTTTGTCTTTTAGATAGTCTTGGAGACTTATTATATTAAGTGAGTTTAGACTCTACGTGAGATTCATTTCATCCAAAAACAAGTGAGGAATTTTGAGAGAAAAAGAAAAGCCTTAGAGAGAGTGAAAGGTTAACTTGAAGGGAGGAAGAGTTACATGGAAAGGAGGAGTCACCTAGGGAAAACCAAGGGGACAACCACCATCTCTACACCTTGCACCACCACCAACGTCGCCTAAAAAGTCGCCCGAAAAAGGGAAGGAGAAGTTCTAACAATTATCTTCACCAAAGGTTCAGACCAACGTTTTAAGGCAAGTGATTCTTGCTCTATTTTAGTGATTAGCATATCCATGTTAGAATAGGATTTGCTTGTAGGATTCATGAACTTGGAATTTAAAAATGATTGGTAAATTAAGATATGGTTAGGAAAATTCATGTAGTTGAATATAGAACATGTAGAGACTATGATCGTGATGAAAATTATAGGTTTTACATGTAGAGAAAAAAAAATATATGTTATTGAGGATATTGAAAATGATGATAGGAATTGCATCTAGAAAAATCCTACCCATGTTGAATATGAAATTTGATGATTTAGATATGAAATGATAGTTCTAAATTCCGAGTTTTTAGGTGTATAAAAAAATGGAGAATCTAAATAAATGAAATTTTGAGGGTTAATTGGGTTTGATGTTAATTCTCATATAAACTTGGTGATTTAGATGTTTTTCCTTCTATTATAATTACCCATAATCATGTAGAAATGATGTTGAGATATTAGGGATTCGTTAGAATATATTTCATGAGAGTTTGGGTGAAATAAAATGGATAAAAATGCATGAAAAAAATTGTTGAAAAAGGACGAACATTGTATGATAATTTTAGGACTGTTTTAAGACGAAATTGGCAGTGTGCTCGTGAGTTTTTGTATAAAATCACGTTCTGCACAACTTTGCAATTTTAAGTTTTTTCAAAATCGGAGAAAAAAAACCTCAAAATTGTAATTTTATATTTCTGGCAGAATGTACCTTTATCGGGAAAAAAAAAAGCTTGGAAAATAGTAATTTGGCCTATGGTGAGATTTTATTAATTTTGGTACATTAACAAGGAGCGAGGGACTTGGGTTAATGTTGGAAAATTATTTGGATTTAGGGATTAAATTTTGTGAGAGATAACTACATAATTATATTACGATTTAGAGGAAAATAATCTTTATATCACGTACGGGTAATATTGACGATATATTTACGGGTACTTGGGTTGGATCAAATATTATGTGAGTGATAACTACATAATAAAATATATGATGATAATTGTAATTACAAGTACGGGTAGTATTCGAGAAATACGACGGGTACTTGGGATAGGATGAATTCATAATATGATATAGGTAGTGTAAGTACCTAATTTTATATAGGTAGATGATAATGCCTATTGATTGATGATTTTTGTGTGTGACATACCTAGCTTACTTGCTATCGGGGGAGGTTTACGCGTGAGGGCAGTCATATCCTGATGAATCCATGGGATTTTGATTTCACTCAAGAACATAGGACTTAGGTCGATTACCGTTAGTGAGAACAATGGTGTTGAACGGTCATTTGGGTGCGTAGGTATGTGCGTCGCCCAAAGGCTTAGGCCTATGTTAGCCTCCAATGCTTGTGTTTGATATTTGTGGTTCGAGGAATCTTTACCGAACCTACAGTCCCCTATACAACGACGAGATGTACTGGAACATGATAACAGAGTAATGCATGCACCGCAGGTGTTCCCCGGGGTGCCGTATTGTATATATATAATTATGTGAATGTATATATATACTTGTGATTATATCTTCTATGTGAATATAGTAGAATTGTAAGATAATGAAATCTGGATTTAATTAAGTATGATAATACTTAATTATGATAAATAATTAAAGGACTTATCCATATTGAATCTAAATGGATATACACATACTATTATTATATGTATTACGAGAAAAATACGTGGGAATGAATTGGGCTATGGTTAGTTGATACACGGGGTTGAACTAGTTAACATGGAAAGTGTAACTAGGATGGTTTAGAGGTACGTTAGGTGTGCACTCTAGATGAGAGGTGATAATCTCAAGAGAGAGTCCGATAAGCTAACATGTATATAATAATTACTGAATTTAGCATTTATTCACTTGCTGTTTTCAAAACTATTTTTACATCGGGCTCTGACCCATTTCCTTGCATATTCTCTTCTCTCTCTCGTATCTTCTATTTTAGGTGTCCAGCCACAAGGACGCCAGCTATAGGGGATTGGTTATTGACGTGCTGTGGATGCTATGGAGTTGCAGATTTTGTATTAGACGCTTCATCTCCTTCATTCACATGTTGTAGCTATTTCAATTAGGGCATGTCACCCAGGATCCTAGTTGTTTCACTTCCATTTCAGAGATTGTAATCATTTATGTCAGTAATGTGGATATCAGTTTTAATTGATGATAGTGAAATATTTTAACCGGAGAGTTAATCCAGTTATATATATTCTTATTCAATTCTGATTTGATATTGTTTATTATTGCTCCTTTTTGTGGTATGTTTTTAATTTGATTATAATGGAAAAGGTTTGACACTAGCTTCATTAATTATTGGGTGAATTAATAAAGAAAAAATATTTTTCGATAGTTATGCTAAAAATGAACCAACTGTATACTCTGATTTAATTGGGTATAGGACTGATCACCCGGTATTTAATTAGGCGGGGTGTTACAGGGTGAAGATGAAGAAAGGGAGACGAAAAGAAGAAGAAAAATTGTGGGATGGGCATCCCTTAAGTTTCATAAATTAATTTTTGGCCCCCACAAGTTTATGACTCCTGATTTTTGGAATTTCCTCACGAATCCCCGAAATTTTTGAACGCTCGAGGACGAGCTTGGTTTTAAAAGGGGGAGAGTGATGGAAATGGGCCCTATTTTAGGGTTTCATTAGTCATTTTATTTTATTTTGTATTTTCTTTTCTTTTATTATTTGTATTTTTCTTTCTTTTGCTTTGTTATTTAAAGGTAAGGAGTAGCAATGGCATTTTTATAATTGGGGTTTGGAGCCTAAGCTACTCCTCCCCTTCAAATACCCCCATGTAAGCCTCATTTGAGGGAGACTTGAATTTTGAAATAGAAAATAGTGTTTATCTCTCTAAAGTGGTGTCTGGATATGTGTAGGAGCCTTTTGATGTGTAGTTTACATCACGAAGATTGAGCCATAAGTTTATGAAAGAAAAATACTAAAGTTAGGCCCCACTTGAGGGAAAGTGGGCAGTGAATTAAATCCTTGAAAAACCCTAAATAAAAAATATGAGTAATTTACGTACATCACTCAGAAATCCTTCCAATCTCTTTAGGTACATCACTTAGAATTCCTTCCAATTAAACAATGAAATGACTTGCTAGACAAATTAAACAATAAATTTAACCAATATTTCAAAATAACCAACTCCAAGTAAAACAATCTCAATAAAATAATAAGAAAACTCGCTCATTTGATAGTTATGAATTGGTTGATGTAGGGGATCTTGACCCACAATAAAAGCAGTAATTGGAGATTAGCCCCAAATAGCTTCTATTATAGGAAAAGAATAAAGAAGACAAGATGTACGTGGTTCGACAGTGAGATCTGCCGACATCCATGGGAAAAGGGGAGGATCAATTTATTAACTTAGGGAGAATAATGACAATTGGAGTGCTAGAGATACTAGCCGAGAATCCAAGTTATCACGTGCAAGTTACAATCCATTCAATTATAAGCGAGGTCGCCCTTATTATAAGCTTGGGAGTGTTGCTGCTCTAGGTCTCTTTATGTTTATCCTAGTTAAGTCATAGAATCCTATTGACATAAGTCTTCCCAACCGTTAACATGATGCTTCAAGATTCTATCTTATCTCCCTACAAATTTGTGATCTCCCTAAGCGGTTAATCATCAAGCACGTGCCTTTCACGTGGTATGCCACGTGTTTGAAGATGAGGATCCAAGATATTTATTGGCAACGGTGAGAATTCAAAGATAGATGAATCTTCCCCTTCTTCATTGACGAAAGTCTCTACCTCTTTACCTGCATTTTTCAAAACATTATCTGTATTTGTTTGATATTGTTGCTTTCTATTATCTTCCAAGAATTTTAAATTTGATGCAGTTTGGATGGAGTACTCGAATTGTGAAAATGTAATGGCAAATGGATAGAGTTGAAGTGTGAAAGGCTCGAGGATGTTTAAAATTGTCCAAAAACTGAAGAAGTGCAGAAATTCTTTTGAGGCGATGGAGGAAAAGTCAGTGACTAACAATAAAATTCAGATTAGTTGGTTGAAAGACCAACTAAAGGTGATTCAAGACCAACCATCTACAGCTGAAGTCAAAGAAATGGAGCAAAATATTAATTGAGAGAAGGAGAAATGCATGCGTTTGGAAGAAAAGTATTGGCATCAAAGGTCTAAAATTAGGTGGCTAAAAGTTGGAGATAAAAATTAGAAGTTTTTCCACGGTGTTGCAACATTGCAAAGGAAGCGAAATCACATTGTAAAGTTGAGAAATCAACACGGTAAATTATTGACTAAAGGGGAGGAAATTGCAACACGTGACAGAATACTTTTATGAAATTCTTACCTCCCAAGGCCCAAGAAACTATGACCAGTTAATTGAAGTGGTAGATATAAGTGTCATGAAAGAGATGAACGAAGCGCTAATCAGACCGTTGGGTAGGATAGAAGTTAAGAAGGCCACTAAACAGGTAGGTTCGGATAAAGTGCCAGGACCGAATGGTTCTTTTAAAAGTATTGGTGCATAGTGGGGGATGGTTACATTTAAGCAGTTAAAAGTTCTTTTAATGACACAATTCTTCTCAAAGAGCTTAATCATGGTAATGTCATTCTAATCCCCAAAAATAACTGCCCAGAATTTGTTAATGACTTTCTCCCCATTAGCCTTACTATTTTCTCTATAAAATCGTTTCCAAGGTGTTGGCTAATAGACTAAAACCTTTTATGGGTTTCCTCATTACTTCCCACCAATACACTTCTATTCCTAATAGATTGATCCAACACAATATTGTTCTTGCACATGATACTTTCCACTTTACTAAAAATAAAAGGAATTCGGGGGGGGGGGGTTAATATTGCTAAAAAGCTTTATTTGAACAAGGCTTATAACAGAGTGGAATGGGATTTTCTCATGGCCTTTTTGTCAAAGATGGGCTTTTGTTCTTATTGGATTCAATTAATCCGTCAATGAATTACCACGGTTAAGTCAAATATTTTACTTAACGGTGCTCTAATTTGCCACATTGTTCCTCAATGGGGTATTCGACATGGTGTCCAACTATCCCCTTTATCTTTTCCTTAATATCCAAGATGTTCTTTCTAGAGCTTTAATGAGAGGTAGATTCCAAAAAACTTTTGGGCATTAACATTTGTGGAGGTGGTCCCACTCTTTCCCACATATTTTTTATCGATGACTCGATTATTTTTTAAGAAGTTGCCACATCCAAGTTGCACATTTGAGGAATATTCTAAATGATTATTGTTTAGCTTCGGGGCAGCTCATTAATTTTGGAGCATTTTTTCTTTCCTAACACTTCGGATTGTACAAAAAATAAAGTCTAATGTGCTTTCTTTCAAAACCATATGGTTAGATGCAAAGTATTTTGGTTTACCATCCATTTGGTGTAGGTCGAAGAATGAGGGATTTGATTATATTATTCATAGGATGATGTTCAAACTTCAAAATTGGCATTACTCCTTCCTTTCTGATGCCGGTAGAGATGTTCTAATTAAAGTCATGCATCAAGCTATTCCCCTATATACTATGTTCGTTTTTCTTTTTCCAAAAAAACTTTGCACCAATCTTAATTCCATGGTAAGCGCGTTTTGGTGGGGACACAAGGAGGGTAAAAATCTTTTCATTGGAAGAGTTGGCAAAAGGTCTCCTTAGTAAAGCATGAGGGAGGTTTGGGTTTTCGAGATTTTAAAAAATTTAATATCGCCTTCCTTGCGAAACAATGTTGGAGATTTATGAATTCCCCTAACTCTTTATGGGTGAGAACTCTAAAATCAATGTATTTTCCTAATTGCTATTTTTTAGATGCAGTTAAGGGCTTTAGGCCATCTTGGGTTTGGAGTAGTCCGTTAACGGGGCGAGATCTTTTTTTAAAGGGACTTTGTAAAAAGGTGAGGGATGGGTCATCAATTTCTATTTGGGAAGATCGTTGGATCCCTTTTGCTAGGAATTTTAAAATTTCACCCTCAAACCCCTGAATTGTTCTATTCACCTTGTTAATGATTTATTGGTTCCGGTCGGGCGGGCGGGGGAGGGGGGGGGGGGATTCGACTATAATTCAGGCCACATTTAATGAGATTGATGTTACGACTATTATGAAAATCCCTCTTAGGTGGTTACAATGCAAAGATAGTTTTATGTGGACTAAATCTACTACTGGGGTGTATACAGTGGGTGGGGGCTAGAAGGAAGCTTATAATTCAGTTAATATGTCTACTGATTCTCGAGCTTCAACGTCCCAAGTCCCTCATAAATTGATGTGGAAATGTATTTGGTCTTTGAAAACCCCACCTAAAATCCGATATTTTTATGGCAAGCTTGTTCAAATGCTGTGGCTACTAAAGATAATATGTTTAATCGTAAATGTTCTAATTCCCCCACTTTCCCTCTGAAACTATTGAACATGCTATTTTTCGATGTAAAAATGCGAGAAAGGTGTGGGAAATTGGCCCATATATGCATTATTATGATCTCTCTAATGTTTCATCTTTACTCAGGTGGACTTGGGACTTGGTTGAGGTTGTCCCTTCTCTTTCTCATGCTATTTCCTCCCTCACAAACGTTGCTTGGATGGACTGGTACGTATGGAAAGACCGAAACAGGTCCGTTTTTTAAGACCACATTTCAAAGGGTAAAATCATTCTGGAGAAGTTCTATAGTTCTAAGGGTGAATTTTAATTGGCGTAGGATACTACCCTTGATGCCATGACAAGTGAATCTCATGGGCATAATGATTCGAGATGGATCCGTCCTCCAATGAGACGACTCAGATCAAGTATGGATGGTGCATATAGATCAAACAATTCAAAAGGAGCGATCGCATATATTTTACGTGATCATGATGGCAAACTTGCCTGTATTTTTGCTAACCAAACCAAGGCAAGGCATAATCAACGGCTATGTGAGGTGGAGAGTGATTGTAAGTGTAATTGATTTGTGTTCTTAAGATTTAGACCCTCCTTGGGAATTAAACGCTTTTGTTAGTGACATTAGAGATTTAGCTAAAATCTGTTGTATTCCTTTTCCTTGGATTGATTTATAGAGATGCCAACAAGGTGATCTATTGGGTGGAAAAAGAGAAAATGGCTCATTCTCTAGCCTTAAATTGGATCTCAAATACGTGTCCAAATTTTCAAGCTTTGTTGCACTCGGATATTAATGATTAATGCAAGATGGTTTCTCTTGTTAAAAAATAAAGAATCTTTTGGAGTTCTCTTTTCTTGATCCTTCCAATGCTTCACACACTTTCTTTCCCTTTGGAGGAGGCATATATGGTGGTTTACCAGTTGGTGCTAGTTGGTGCTGCAACTGGCAATTTTATTAACCGCTCGAACTTATCATGACCCTTTCTCTTGCAATTAACACAATATTTGGGAGTATCCACAAAAGTCATTGGCTACCAAAATTCACTATCTTAACACCCTATCCAAACTTTCATCGAATCTGATGCAGGAGCATAGGGACATGAGCATCCTTTTTGTCGTTCTTTTTATTTGTCCTTTTTCTTAGCCTTTTTGTATCTTTAATATAAATAGCCTAAGAGCGTTCATTTGTACCGCTTTTGACATTTTGATAATGAGAGCTGAAAGAGAGAGACTGATACACATTCACGAATTCTTCCTTTTGTTATTGTTGTTGTTGTTGTTGTTGTTGTGTAGATTAAACATTTACATTTTCGGACCTTATATTTACATCAAATTGGTATCAAAGCTTCATTTGCTCTTGGATCAAATATGTTCATCAAAGATTGGGACTCGGGTTGGGTTCACCAGGATGGATCACACCACACTCCTAAATTCTTCCATAAATCCTAACCCTAGAAACTAAAAATTCAAGAGACACTAATTTTTCACCACCCGAATTCAACGTAACTAGGCCTGAAACAACCCAGGCCCTACCCGAGCAGGAACCGACCAGTCGCACCCCTGCTGGAGGCCAGCCCACCGCCTGTACTGCCGAAATTGAAGAACAGGGGTCGGTCAGTCCTAATGGCTACCGCTCTACACTGCCTCAACCCTGTTGTCCCGCCCAGGCCTCTCTGACGTCCATACTCCCCAAGAAGGGGCCGAAACTCAACCCTGTTGCCAAAATTCCATGGGGCAGTCAAAACAAGGTTGTCGACATCCAGAACAGGGATGAACCACCTCTAACTCAGTCGGCCGAACACCCAAAATCCCCTGGCAACCCTGATTCTCCTAGTAAAGCCTCCGATCCAATGACAACTTCACCACCACTTATTTTTACCCTCCAAGAAACCCTAGTTTCTATTATTTTCTCCTAAACCTACATCATCTAGACTGATAAAACATCATCAACCTTCCCCCACCACTCCAATTTCTTACCACAATTCTATAAACCTTAAACCAAAGAACATGGAACCAAGTAATCCATCCAACCCGATCTACAAGGCGTATCCCTCCTTAGGCATTTTTCTTATTCCACTCCACGTGCCTTTATCTTCCACCCAATCTATTTGTTAGCAACAGGACTCATTTTGCCACACCCAAGAGGAACTTGAGGAAGTTTCTAACACTTATATGCACACCGTGATGATAATGATGTCAGTGAATCCCCAATTCACCCACGCCTAGTGATGATACGTGGATCCGCACAAGTATTTTTTTTTACTCATTGCACTGCAAGGGGGAGGCTATGCACGGTGATTATTACAACTGAACCAGTGATAATTTAGTTGCACAAGAGATGGTAGATAAATTGAAGCTTCACATCGAGTCATTGACCACCCCGTGTTGTATTGGGCGGTTGGATAGTGAAGTCACACTTGCTCCTAACCGATAGTACCGAGTGGCTTTCTCTATTGGAGACTATCATGATGAGATTTTGTGCACCATGGTGGATATGCGAGTATGTCACCTTCTTTTGGGAAAACCGTAGCAGTTTGATTATCGTAAATGGTTGAGCTAATACTAATTTGTTTATGCACGGGGGGGGGACTTTCTCCTCTGCCCCATCTGACCATTCCCAATGTCACGACCCTCCGCCCTAATAGTCTCTCATGAGGAGTTAGCCATAGAGACTGCAGAGATGAGGGTTATGCTATGCTCTTTTTAGTCTCATTATCACTCCAAAGCATACAGAGTTCCCTTATCGCATGTCACCAATAGAGCATGCAGAGTTGCAGAGACAGGTCATGGAGCTATGTGACAAAGGTTATATTTGGGGGAGTATGTCTCCTTGTGAGGTGCCTGCCCTATTAGCGACAAATAAGTATGGCGCAGGTGTGTTGATAGACGAGCTATTAACAAGATCACCGTAGAGTACAAGTTACCTATCCCCATATTAGAGGATATGATAGACCAACTTCATGGTGTGAGGGTTTTCTCCAAGCTAGACTTGAAGAGTGGCTATCACCAGATTGGCATGAAGCCAGGGTATGAGTGGAAGACTACCTTCAATAAGAATGACGGATGGTGATGCCTTTCGAGCTCTCCAATGCCCAATCTACCTTTATAAGGTTATGACAGATTCTGCACCCTTTAATGGGCAAATTTGTGGTGGTTTATTTTGATGATATCTTGATTTATAGTCGATCAGAGGACCATGTGGCTCAGGTATTCGAAGTCTTACGAGTCGAGCAATTCTTTCTCACACTGAAGAAGTGTGCCTTTATAGTACCATCGGTGTCGTTCTTAGGTTGTGTGGTTTTTGGCGAGGGCGTCAGGGTGTATGATGCCAAGGTTCAGGCGATAGTGGATTGGCCCTCACCCCCATTGGTGTCCTAGGTCCATAACTTTCATGGCCTGGCAGGGTTTTATCGGCACTTTATAGTCAGATTTGGCACCGTCATGGAACCTATCAGGAACTTGATGAGTACTTCTTCGGGTGCTAATTTTCGTTGGACTGCATTGGTAAATATAGCCTTCACGTGCGTCAAGGAGTTAATGACGACGACGCCTATTTCAGAACTGCCCGACTTCCATTAGCTATTTGAGTTGTCTTGTGATGCTTGCAAGAAAAGGGTAATTTTTTTAGCCAGGATGGAAAACCAATCACCTTCTTTAGCCAGAAGCTGATAGGGGCCGCGCTCAGCGAAGTTTTGGCCACATAGACATCATCAAGTCGGATCATGAAGCCCTATGTTTCCTACATAGTCAGTGGCGTGTTAATGACAGGAACGCCAAATGAACTGTTTACCTCCAGTGCTACACATTTTATTTACAGTACAAGCCAAAAAAGGATAATGAGGTTGCGGATGCACTTAGTCGGAGAGCACATGCATTGGTGACTCTTAGGAGTCAAGTGTTTGGGTTCGATGAGGAGTTTGGAACGATCTTTACAACCTTCCAGTAGGGCAATGGTGCTTCTGGCGAGTAACTATTACAGGATGGGTTTCTACACCGAGGGACGGCTTTATGTATTACATATTCTTCTCTGCGGGAGAAGATTATTTTTGAGATTCACGGAGAGGATTGTCGGGCTATTTGCGATAAGCGCGTACCCACGCGATGCTGCTGAGAGACTAATTTTACTGGCCAACGGTGAGGAGGGATGCCAACGCCTTCGTTAGGCGTTGCTACACTTGTCAGACGGCTAAGGCCCAACACACCAATGTGGGTCTGTATACTCCATTGTCGATCCCTGAGAGACCATGGAAGGATGTGTCGATGGACTTTATCGTGGGGTTGCTCCATACTTCTAGTGGCCATGATCCAATCTTTGTCGTTGTGGGTAGGTTCTTCAAGATGTCACACTTCATCCCTTATACGCGCACGACGGATGCGTCTCATGTCGGTTGATTATATTTTCATGAGATTTTCCGTTTACACGAAATTCCACGTAGCATCACCTCTGATAGGGACGTACGATTTAAGGGACATTTTTGGCATACATTATAGCAACTTCTAGGGACAGAGTTGCAGTTTTCGATCGCTTTTCACCCCAGACTGAGGTGGTCAACTGGAGTGTGGGTGACCTATTGAGATGTCTGTCTTCTGAGCATCCATGTAGGTGGGATATAGTGATTACCCAAGCCGAGTTCGCCTTCAACAATTCCGTCAACCATTCTACCAGCCTCTGTCTATTCCAGATTGTATTCGGCTAATCACCTACTATACCCTTCGACCTTGTCCCTCTTCCCCCGACAGTATCTATATGTCCCTCAGCTGAGGAGTTTCCTGCTCATCTGACTTCCATCCAGACCAATGTTCGTGCTTGATTACAGACCACCTATACCTTTTATAAAGGCGCCGCCGATGAGCACTACCGCTTTGTCTCCTTCCACCTGGGTGATCTAGTCATGGATTATCTCCAGAAGGCGCGATGATAGGGCAAGGGAAACAAGTTTCTTATGCGTCGATTGGTACTTTTCCTATTCTCCGAGCTTGTGGACCGAATGCCTATGAGGTTGACCATCCCGATGAGTTCCACATGCACCGCACGTTCAATGTGGAGGATCTTTCTCCATTCCGGGGCACCCACACTTCGTCAATTCCTATTCCACCGACAATGGCCCACCCGATCCGCTCTCACATTGAGGGTATTCTAGACTCTGAGCTTGTATATTTAGCATGGGAGATTATACATGTCATGTTCGTTGGGTTGGCCACCCCAAAGCCGAGGACTCATGGGTCACAGAAGCCACGCTACAACATATCGAACCTGATTTCTATCGGCAATATATGGAGTATATGGAGTCTTCTCAAGGGAGGGAGAGCGATACAGGTGCATAAGGACACGAGCATCCTTTTTGTCATTATTTTTATTTGTCCTTTTTTTAGCCTTTTTGTATCTTTAATATAAATTGCCCGAGGGCCTCCATTTGTATCACTTTTGACATTTTGATAATGAGAGCCTAAAGAGAAATATTAAGACCCGTTCATAAATTAGTCCTCTTGTTGTTGTTGTTGTGTAGATTAAACTTTTCGTTTTTGTACCTTCCTTTTACATCATAATCCATCTCAATACAAATTCTAGCCATGCTTGGTCTTGCCAAGGAAGCGGTGGAGAAACCAATATTACATATGAATTTTATTTCATGAATGAGCTTTTGGTGTTGCCAATAATTTTCATCCCAAAATGGGATAAATTGAACCCTTGAGGTTGGAGGTTAAAACAAAATTTCAGACAAACTTCTAAAGTACATAAACTGGTGGTTTCCCCATGATCGCCGTCAGTCATCTAAATTTTATTTCAAGAAAACCATAAATGTCATGTTCCAAGATTAAGTTTGAAACCAAACTGAGATACAAGTTTGCATGTTGAGAAGATTAGAGAAGAATTCACAAGAAGATTGAAACTATGTGAATAGATGTTTTCATATTTGACTTCTTTTTAGGTCAAGGAGGCAAAATGTCTGAACCTTCAGTTGTCTACAACCTCATACTATTAAATCATTTCACATTTAAAGAAAGTACTTTATATTTTCCAAATCAATTAGTACAAAAAAACAATCACCTTCATGTGAAGAAGAAGGCTTTTGTCAGCAGCTTTAGCTATCCGAACAAATGATGTACAAATCTACAATCTTGCATGCCGAGTTGCACTTGTTGAAGGGTCCTGCAATCATTGGTATGGTTTTGATTGGATGTCTAACAAACTTTGATTATTGGGTAAGACACAAGAAAACCCCTAAACTATAGCCTCAATTACAAATGCCTATAGTGCTGTAAAAAAACACCCAAACTATGCAAAAGTTGCAAATACATCTTTGATTGTCGCTAACATGTGTCAATAATGGCTTTTTCAGCGACACATGGTGAAATTACAAAGAATGATAAGAGTTGGGAGTAAAATTATTAGTTTGGGGAGGTTATTACAATGAGTGTGATAATTCCGAGGGGGTTCTAGCTATTTACCCTATATCTTTTTTGAAAATTTACAGGGATTGAAATCAATATCTAAATAAACCTTTACAAGAAAGGGCAGTGAGTTTAAGAGCTCAAATAGTTTGCTGATTACACTGCCAACAGCATCGAAGTAATGCTTTAGAAAAGGACCAGTGCGACTAAGTAGTGCACAAGTGTCGGTTCAGTCCATTTCAAAGAAAGAAGTTGTTGAAGTAGACCTTCAATACACAGTAATCAGAGTTTTCGACACAATATGAAATTTTTTAGAAGCTATAATAATATATGAGAAGTCACTGAAAAACCCTCAAATATTTTGCATAATGCAGTTTGAACTTCAGAACTATTGCCACCATATTCATTTGATCCATCAAAAACTCCACTCACAATATTCTCTACACCCAACTACATGTTTTCCATTACAGCAACTCCTAAGGTTTAATATGATAAAGCACATAAACAATAAAAAATAATTTTAAAAACATGTTATCTGAAATGATAAGGAAATTAAAGATCAAATGTCTGCAACCAAACTTGAGAAGGAACTAGATCAAGTGAGAAGCCATTGATGATCACAGTGATTCTCTCAGAAACCTCAATGGCAACTACAAAAGGCTTATGGGAAGCCAAAAAACGGATCAACTCCAACTGCATCAAGTTTTCAGTCATCAGTTATGCATTGGCTATTTTAGCTATCTTTAGCAACAAAGCAACTTTTGATTTCAACAAAGAAAAAAATGGGAATAAGAAGAGTGTTCCCCAG
The DNA here is from genome assembly GCA_949130495.1 of Sambucus nigra. NCBI lineage: Eukaryota > Viridiplantae > Streptophyta > Magnoliopsida > Dipsacales > Adoxaceae > Sambucus > Sambucus nigra. Next base: position 2,714,932 of record CASBWL010000029.1, read on the forward strand.
CCCAAAACAGAAAAGTACACTCTCCCTACAATCGTGTTAACATATTATACATATTGTACACTACTTAAACATAGATACATAATCCTTAAGTGTCACATTATCTGAAATAGTGACTCAACTAAGTCTAACATACCACTCATATTCTAAAGCAACCCACTGCATACACGTATCAACACCACTTTCCATGTGCATTGGCAGTTACAGATAAAGGAGTGAACAGAGGTTTGAGAAACTTAAGTTTGTAGAAGTAAACATGGATCCTAAGATCGGCATCCTAAATTTAAGTGTTATAGGTTGCTGCTCTGCCCCTGAATCTAATTAGGAATCTGAAATGCATGGTATTTTCATTTGTATCACTTTTTGACTTCGGTTCAACTTCATGATCTGGACATATGGTTAGTAAAAAAAATGTTAGTCACCTATATCAATCTGGGTAATACTAGGTTTACCCAGAAAATGACCCAAAAATTAGACCCAGAATTGTCTGAGCAACACAATGGGTGGTGTTTAAGGTTCACATGAGGTCAACTAAGAACACAAACCAATGTATTGTTGACACCTCACTGGGTTTGGTTCCATTTTCTGGGTATACCCTATAGACTACTCTCTTCTTTACATATCTGGCATTGTAAACTGATGTCTATAAGCTCATAATTTTTCTTCTGAACGGTAAAACCACACTGTACATTATTTATAAATTACGTTAAGATTTTTATTAAAAAAAAAACTTTCAGTACTACAGCAAAAGAGGCATTCCACCTGCACTAAACGAGAAAAACAAGGATAAAAAAATTAAGCTGAATTAAATATTTATTCATTTAATTTTTATCGTCTAGCTATATTAATTATCATATATTAGGATTGGGCTGACAACTGTAAAAAAGTAGGTTATTATTTTAGGCACCCAGTTTCTGCAAATAATGTCGAGGGTTCATACATACTCAATCTTCCTCTTCTAACATCGCACCTTGCATTGGCAGGTCCGGCATGGGGTCGTGTCCATATTTATCAGTCCAATGTGTTGCAAAATTATGACAAGATATCACATACAAGCTACTGATATCGCGTTACATTACAGTTATATAGTTGAGGTCGAGCTAGTGTGGCAGAGCTCCCAAACATGGTTGTTGTGGAAGCATGGGCAAACCTGCTATGTTGTATTTATGATTTAAGGAGAATTACCTATCTAATCTGGTTCCCTATAAACCACGGACACTTCCCCGGAGATCCCATGTGTGTCAAACACTCAAAGGACAAGGACACGGGTAAGACATGGCATGGACACGTGTCTGACACGCCACGTGGCATGTGGGACTTAGAAGGCACTGAAAAAAAATTGGATATGGGGCTGACACGTTAAGGACACTGTCAAAGACAGAAAACTTTAAAAAAAACGGGGGCAACTTACCTCACCACTCTTTAGACTTTCACAAAATTAGGGCTTCTCTTTATTTCTTATCTGAGTTCTCGAACCAAAAAGCTCCACAACCATCACCGAAAGTTCTCCATGCAATCGTCAGAATCACTTCTCTTTCTTCCGAAATCTCTTAGTCTAGTAAGACATAAAATGAACATCACTCTCTATAAAATCACAACTTTTGTTTACTCTCCCTCTATTAACACATTAACTGACCATCTCTTTCTCTCGGTTAACTTACAAATTATTTTTTCTATCTTTATTCAAACTTATATACACACGTTTATTCTCTATTTTCTAAATAAAGAATTTTTTTCTTCTTTTTTTTTTCATTCAGGCAGCCAGTGCCGGGGGTTCGGGAGCCCCCGAGGCGATTTTTTTTTTATTAACTCGAGTTTTATACGTATTATTAACATATTATGCCTAAACTTTATTGGTAAATATTAACATATTTTGCCTAAAAAATTTAAAATATTTCACCTAAATAATAACATTTAACAATATTTAACTAATCAAACCTTGTTCTTAACAAAAACACATTAAAAAGTACTTAACAAAAACATTTGAAAAACAGTAACTAAAAAACATCCAACAAATTGGCAACAGTACAAAAAAAAACATCCAACAAATTGGCAACAAGAACTAACACTTGCACTAAATTAACATAACAAGTAACAGCAAATAACAAATAACAATTAAAATTTAATAAATAACAGTTACTAATGTTAATAACAATATTTTGCCTTAAAATAAAAAAAAATAATATATTCTGCCTAAAAATTAAAAACACATTTAACATATCTTGTACAAAAAATAAAATAATGTGCCTAAATATTAACATTTAATAACATACATTTAACAATATTAATAACAATATTAACAATAAATGGAGATATAAGTAGTCAAAAGATTAAAATATGGTGCTTTTTTGGATTTAAAAAAATTAAGAACACTAACAGTAAGTAGTCAAAAGATTTAATAGGTTTACAACACTGACATATTCTGTATAAAAATGATTTAAAAACACAACACTAATCTGAACTCTGAAAAAATGATTTAACAACACTAACAACAGTAATCTAACTAACCTGAGCAGATGAGCCGGAGGGAGACAGTCCGTCCGCCAGCAGAGGCTGAGGGAGACGGAGGGATGAGGAGCTGGAAATGGAAGAGACAGAGGAGACGGAGGGAGGAGGAGTCGGAATGAGAGGGAGGAGAAGATGGGGGGAGGGAGGAGGACTCGAGATGAGAGAGGGTAAATTATAACATGTGGATGGCTTTTGCAACAGTGGAGGCTGAAATGGAGAGATGTCCCGTTTTTAACCTAAAGAGTAAATTATAACTTGTTTACGCTTTTTCCCTTTTACTTTCAAAACTCTTAAAAAATATGCCTTTTACTTGCTATTTTCACACACCCTCTAAAAAAAATCATTTTTTTCAATTGGTATTTAAACATGTAAAACTGGCATATATTTGACTGATTTTTTAAAAATAGCAAAATAATTCATTTTGAGCTGAATTTTTTTTAGGGGTACCTGAAATGTTTAAATACCACGGGAAAAAAAAAATCAAGTCGAAAATATATTTTTTGTAATTTTTAAAAAATCGGTCCGCAAGTTAGGACCTCAAATTAGGTATGTATTGGAGCCTGCCTATATATATATCAAGGGAGTTTTGGGAAAAGGTACTCATAGTGCTCAAAGTGTATAAAAATAGGACACTCCATATAATTTTATAAATTTAATCCCTGTACTAAAAATACCATGAAAAATGGTGAAAAATAGTGTCGCTGGCGCGGACCAAAAAAATAAAGGTATTGTACTACGGGGACTAGATTTATAACTGCTATTGTACCATAGGGACTAGATTTATAAACTTGAAAAGTATTGTCCTAAAAATCCAAATCTAAAAAGAAACATGACCTTTACCTTAATTCTCTAATATATCAATTGGAAGAAAGTTGGAGCCAACACATGATTGGTCCCTCCTTTATCCCTTTCTCAGAACAAACTCCCTAAGTCAGTAGGATCGTCTCTTCTTTAAACTAGCTCTAACTTAAGAGAGAATGTTGGAATAAAAAAAGGTCTTACCCAGTGCACAAGGCTCCCTCTTAACTGGGATTAACTATTTAGGATATCTATTTATTCAATAATTTGTTTATTTTTCAGTTCCTTCAACTAGATGTCCATACACGTCTTACTCTGTGATTTTTAGAAGTGTATTGCTAGAGAGAGAGAGAGAGAGATTTTTCCAACTTACCTCATTTGGCATACACGCACGAAGAAGATACGTTCAGTTATGTGGGGTAAATGAAACACTTTCTAATCAAATTGGGTGGAGATGATTCATGACCATCATCTACACCAAATTTCATCAAAAAATTCAACCACTTAGTGGCTGAAATGCAAATAAATTGTGTGTGTGACTGTGTGTACAACCTATTGAAACTTTAGATAATTATCTCACAATATGTGTGTATGCGCGCGCGTATCTATATATTCATATAGAAGCCTCTTTGATGTTCTAAACCTTGAACCAAGTTACATTGTGGACAAATACAGGATATGGAATACTAATAGTGTGCTGACACCAAAAATCTACAAAATCAGAGTACAGATACAATAATTTTCAACTAAGATGTCAAGAAATCCGCAACCTAATGTCAATAAATCCTCCTTAGCCATCAATAACTGAAATGTAACCAGTGCCTCCATAGAGGAGAGAAAACAGGGTTCACCCAAGGGTAGACAACTAACGGTAGTATCAGCTGATGAATAGAGCTCGGACACACATGTCCTATAATCAAGCCTCAGCCCCTCATATTCAGATTCCCAATAAAGGACCACCTTGTCGCACTTCTCAACTCGTACACAACATTCCTCATATCGGGCCAGTGTGACAAGGCCGGCTCAATACTCCAAGGTATGTCGTACCAATAAGAGCATTCGCCCTCCAATCGTTCAATCTTTCCCCCAATCTCCTTTAGAGCTTCTCAATAGTAAGCCTGAGTAGATTCAGCCTTGATTGGTTCAATATCATCGTACATGGCCTCTGAATCAGGTGAGTGGTGGGTGGGAGGTTGCTCGAAGGAAGCTAAGAAGGGCTTTTCAAGAATTCCGAAACGTTGGGCCTACTTCCAGGGGCTGCTTTTGGAAATGCAAAAAGTTTGGGCGTCGAAATATAATTTTTTGAATTGAAGAAAAGGTCGAAATAATTTCCAAGAGTAGAAGGGGTGAATTTGCAATTATTTTTGGGAAGGTAAGGGAATAGGGGTAAGTAATTGTGGGGTTTTCCAAGTTTGCTCAGGGGTCTGCGGCTACGGTATCAGTTGAGAATTTTAGTTGGTGGTGGTTGGCTTTCTACAACCCTATCACTGGTGGTGGTGTAAGGCTCATTGTGATTGGAAAGGGTTCGATTGGAACTGAAATAAAGGTGGATACGATCGAACTAGCCATTGGTAGGCTAATCGCATGGGTGAGATCTAAGGTTGGATTTCAGTCATTCCAAATCTCCTATGTGATAAAACCTTAGATGAAGAGAAGAGATGGTTCAAGAACGAACCACGCTCTAATACAAAATTGATGTAAAGCGAAATCAATATAGATGAATACAACGACAACAACAGATGAAGAGGAAACTCTCTCTAAACTCACTCTAAACTCTCTCTAAACATTCTCTAATCAATAAGTAGGAATAGCAAATGTAAGAAAAAAAAAAGACACGGATTTTTAACTAAAAAGAGATTATCAAGAAGTAAGAATAGCAAATGTAAGGAAACCCCCAAGTCTAGGGGGGCAATTCCATCAAAAATCAAGGAAACCTCTAAGTCTAGGGGGGGCAACTCCATCAAAAACCCTTACAAAACTAAGTGGGAAAAATCTAAAAGAGAATGATATAAAATGGTTCAAAAGAAAAAGAAAAAAGTACAGCCATATAAGGACATATTTTCATAAGTCTGTTATCAATTTATTATGTCATATACCGCTACACCGTCGAAGAGCATTCGAGAGACATCTACATCAAAGACGGATCCGAATTACTCAAGTTCTTCATCATTCAAGACTCCACAAAGTTTACTTTGGTAAGGTTATGTTTTAATTACCTTTACTTTTCACTTGGAGCTTTTGGGATATTTTTACAAAATATTTTCTAAGTGTTGGAGCGGACTTTTTCGTCAAAATTTGAGAATGAGTATTTTTTCTAAGTGTTGAAGCGGACATTAAAATAATGTTTTTTTCGCAACAGTCGTTCGAGCGACATAGCATGTCGTTTGCGCGAGATAGCATGTCGCGCGATCTCGTTCGAACGACAGTTGTCCTTCGTTCGAGCGACTAGCTGATCTCGTTCGAACGAGCTGTGTTTTCGAGGCGGCACGTTTTTCTATAAATACTCATTATTTGGTAACGTTTTCATTAAGAAGTCCATACGTTTTCCAGAACAGAAACACTGTCAAAGCAGTAATCTTTAGGCTTCTTCTTTTAGGGTTTTATCTCTTTTTGTTTACAATTCACAAAACTCCCATCTTGCTTTAGTGAATTGTTTTTGGTGTTCAAGAACACAACTTTTGCCATTGTTTATTCTTTGTGGGGAGATCTCTACAAGTGACAGTTGCATGCTATTGTGGAGGGAGACCTTGTGAAGATTTCAGACTGCGTGTCTAGGATTGAGGTCCTTGTGGTATAGCTGTGCGTGAACCATTGCAGATTTCTAGCCGTTGCTTTGAAGGTTTGACGAAGGCACCGTGCGTTACTCTTGTGGGCGATGCAAGTTGGTATGTAAGTCAATGGTCTTGTAAACTTTTTCAAAGTTCTATAAATAAAAGGTTTTGCCCTGCGGGGATTTTTCCTTAAGCTTGTGCCACATGCTTTATTTATTTTATGGTTTGACACATGCACACACGCAGTTGAATGATTTGGGGCTGATTTATTTCGGTTTAAAAATAGACACTAATTAAATAAGTGTGCCAACGTAGAAAGTTGCGAATTTAATCAATTATCACACACTCGCACTCTTCAAATTTGTATCAGAGCTTATTTAAGCGATCACCTCTTTACAAATTGGTATCAGAGCAAGTTACACTAATTTATCGCGTATTCCTATGTTCCGCAAAATCGTGTGATATTGATTTTTTTAAAATCAGTTTTGTGAAAAATCGCATTTGTTTCTATGGAGCACTTCTATAATAAGATGCCTATTTTTGACGGGTCTAATTATGCCTATTGGAAAGCTCGCATGAAATCTAGTTTAAAAGCCATTGACGAGCGTGTTTGGTACCTTTGTGAAAATGGGTGGACTCCTCCCACGGTCACCGTTGATAATATCACCTCTTTAAAACCCGTGTCAGCATGGACTGAAGATGATCATAAAATGTCTAAATATAATTCACGTGGTTTGAGTGCTATTTCTGGAGCTATCACTCCGGATGGGTTTCGCCGAATTATGACGTGAACCACGTCTAAAGAGGCTTGGGCTATTTTGAAATTGACACATGAGGGTACGAACGCGGTTAAAGAATCTAAGTTACAAAATTTGGCCACCCAATTTGAGACTATCACCATGTCTGAGTCTGAATGCTTCGATGATTTTTATGCACGTTTGACGGACATTATTAACACCAGTTTTAATTTGGGTGAGGTGATTGATAACACGCGTGTCGTTAAAAAGATTTTGAGATCTCTCCCAAAACGCTTTATTCCTAAAGTCGTTGTTTTGAACTCTTTGGGAAATTTGAAATCACTTAAGTTGGAAGAACTTATAGGAGATCTTCAAACCTATGAGATTGACATGTTTCCCAAAACCATTAAGGCTAAGGAAAATGGCATTGCTTTAAAGACTCATTGTAAGAAAAAGAAAGAAAAAGTTTGTGAGTCCGATTCTGAGGAAGACTTTGATCTTAATGATATGGCCTTGTTTGCGAAAAATTTTAAAAAATTTCTCAACATGAACAAAAATAATTCTTCGAATAAAAAGAAATTTTTTGAGAAAAATAAAAAGAAAGGAAAGGCTAAAGAAAGCGGTGAGAGAGAAAATGAGAATGTCTCAGATGAGGAGTGTGAGGAAGATCTTGAGAACGTGACTTGTTTTGAATGTGGGGGTAAGGGACATAAGTCGTTTGAGTGTCCAACATGGCTTAGAAAGAAAGGGAAGAAAGTAGCCATGCCTGTCACACTTAGTGATAGTGAGGGTGATGAAGGAGATGAGTCCGATAAAGGTTTAGCACATGGGATGGTTGTTGCCTTTTCTAGTCGTGTGAGCACACACTTTGTCTCACGAGAGTGCACACGACACGAGAGCGATGATAGTCATTTGTGTTCTTCGAGTGAGGATGAGAGCGAGGAAGAAAGTGGAGATGAAAGTGAGCTCCAAAAAGCTTTTAGAGATTTGTACACCGAAACCTTGAAAACAAAGAAGTATAATAGAGATTTAGGTCGTCGGGTTTTAGATTTTGAGAGAGAGAAGGAGGTTTTAAGAAAGGAGAAGTGTGATTTGACCGACATGTTGTCTAGTCTTACAACACGTGTATCCCAACTCGAGAGTGATCTCGAACGTGCCAGGGAGGTCAAAGTCATTTTTGAGAACGCACCCAAGAAGGTTGAAAAGGTGGTTCTTAAGGGTAAAGGTGAGAAGTTAGGAATAAGTCATGACGGTGCTTCTATTTCCCAATTAGCACCCGAGTCGGTTCTCACTTTAGTGATAGATTCACATGAGTCTCACCCTAACCCACCTAGGCGTCCCATTCTTATTAGCAAAGTGCGTCCTAGAGTTTTTGAGAGAAGTGTTCTGAGGCCTATTTATGTTTGCTCACATTGCAAAAGGAGAGGACACCTTAGGGAATTTTGCTTTAAGTTGGGGTATGTGTCACGTTTTGCTTCTACACGTATTTCTGATGCACATGCACCCACACATGATTCTTTACATGCTCCCGGAGACTATATGAGAGAGTTTGCACATTTAGGTGAGCAAGTTAAGTTTTTAGTTAAAACTTCACAAGAATTGATGGAGGTTCTTCATAAGTTGTCACCACCTTTGGAAAACCCCTCCGCACCTAATGATTGAGGTTTGAATTGTTTACTAGCATAGGGTGCTTTTCATGATGACATTGTTTGCCTATTGCTAGTATGTATCATTTTTGTATAAATTCTTATTTTTGAAAAATTTTAAAAAAAAATACAAAAAGATTTTATTTTGATAAAATTTTTAGAAAAATCCAAAAATATTTTTGTATTTTGTTTGCACCGTTTATGGATGAAGACTTAGGATGACCAAGTCACAATTTCATTCCATTTATCCATGTGACTATTTGATAGTCTTTTGAGACAATAGGTCAATTCATCCTTGTGTTTTATAATGTTTGGAGTCATTAAGATGTAATTAAGTGTTACTTCCTACATGTTTGACTCATAATGTCCTTTATTGCACACATGCACGCATTTGTTTGATTATTGAGCTTGTCTTATCACGTGTTGGTTGGGTGTTTTCATCTCAATCCTGTCCTTAAAACGATCCAAGTGCGATAAATTTTGATAAGGAAATTGTGCATATAAGAACCGTTTTGCGAGTTTGTGTGCTTTATTTAAAAACGGGGAAGGACTACGAAAGGTTCATTTTGCCTTTGCGAATACTAAGCCACTGATAATTGGACCTAAAAAATGGAGGAATTTTATTATCCGGGGTCCAAAGAGGTTTAAAAGAGCCCGAGAAAAAAATTTAAAGGCAATAAAAAGAAATTGATGCCAATTATGGGCAAATTAGGTTTTTGCACCAATTCTCCAAAGTTTGAGAATTTAGAAAGCCTCTATTCAAAATATAAATCTGAGGGTGTTTGGATGGAGAATTAAAACGGGTTTCACGTCCTTGAAATTCTTGAAAATGCGCTAAAAAGTTTTGGATGTTATTGGTGTGGAAATCATTTGACTTTGATTTGTTGATTTGCATAAGACGATGTCATCTAAATTCAACAAATTTTTACACCTAAGGATTCTTTTGATGTTCATTTGTTAGGGGTACACGTATTCATCATGCACATATGATTGATTGAGTTGATTTACCTATCGAATGTGTTCACACTCATTCATTCCATTTTCATGACTTGGTTGTTTTAGTTTAAATCCATGGTGTGATTTTTTTTGTATCTTATTTTTGTATAAAAAATTGAAAAATCTAAAAATAGTTTGTGGATGTTTTTGGGACATACCCTTTGCATGCGCGTAGTTTGATCCTTATTTGCTATGCATTTTTTCGTGACACTACATGTTTTGATTGTTTCTTCTTACCTGTCTATTTGGGGACATCATAAAAAGGGGGAGAAAGAATTATCATGTTATGGGGGAGTTTTTGCATTATGGGGGAGATTTGATTATTAATGCTTTATTCTTATATCATTTCAAACTCGATGCGTCACGAAGGTTTTTGATTTTTCTCATGTGTGTAGGTACAAAGATTGAAGATCATGATGTTACACACCCTGATGAGAAAAGCTTTGAGATTTGACGAAGATGATTGAAGAACAGCTTTGAGTTCTTGCAAATTTATTCATGAGAGGGTGGATTTGTATAGGCATTTTGGTTTTCGATAATTCGGATTTTTTATGTACGTACCGGCATAGACATAGGGGGAGATTTGTAAGGACATATTTTCATAAGTCCGTTATCAATTTATTATGTCATATACCGCTACACCATCGAAGAGCATTCAAGAGACATCTACATCAAAGACGGATCCGAATTACTCAAGTTCTTCATCATTCAAGACTCCGCAAAGTTTACTTTGGTAAGGTTATGCTTTAATTACATTTACTTTTCACTTAGAGCTTTTGGGATATTTTTACAAAATATTTTTTAAGTGTTGAAACGAACTTTTTCATCAAAATTTGAGAATGAGTATTTTTTCTTAAGTGTTGAAGCGGAAATTAAAATAATGTTTTATTCGCAACAGTCGTTCGAGCGACATAGCATGTCGTTCGCGCAAGATAGCATGTCGTGCGATCTCGTTCGAACGACAGTTGTCCTTCGTTCGAGCGACTAGCTAATCTCGTTCGAACGAGCTGTGTTTTCGAGGAGGCGCGTTTTTCTATAAATACTCATTATTTGGTAATGTTTTCATTAAGAATTCCATACGTTTTCCAGAACAGAAACACTGTCAAAGCAGTAATCTTTAAGCTTCTTCTTTTAGGGTTTTAATCCCTTTTTGTTTACAATTCACAAAACTCCCATCTTGCTTTAGTGAATTGTTTTTGGTGTTCAAGAACACAACTTTTTCCATTGTTTATTCTTTGTGGGGAGATCTCTACAACCGACAGCTGCGTGCTATTGTGGAGGGAGACCTTGTGAAGATTTCAGACTGCGTGTCTAGGATTGTGGTCCTTGTGGTATAGCTGCGCGTGAACCATTGCAGATTTCTAGCCGTTGCTTTGAAGGTTTGACGAAGACACCATGCGTTACTCTTGTGGGCGATGCAAGTTGATATGTAAGTCAATGGTCTTGTAAACTTTTTCAAAGTTCTAGAAATAAAAGGTTTTGCCCTGCGGGGATTTGTCCTTAAGCTTGTGCCGCATGCTTTATTTATTTTATGGTTTGACACATGCACACACGCAGTTGAATGATTTGGGGCTGATTTATTTTGGTTTAAAAATAGACACTAATTAAATAAGTGTGCCAACGTAGAAAGTTGCGAATTTAATCAATTATCACACAGTCGCACTCTTCAAATTGGTATCAGAGCTTATTTAAACGATCACCTATTTACAAGCCATGTAGAACATACCAGCCTTGAACGATACTGGCTGAATTATCCTTTGCCCTCAATATCATCACTCCATAATTCCAATGCTCCAACATAAAATGCTGTTCCAGGATGAACTTTTTCTTTCTTGAGGGCAAAGACTAAAATCTTGCCCTTCACATCAGAGTTCAAATTATTTAATTGAACTGTTTCCAGCAACATGTGCAACAATCTTCGGCTTGGATAGTAAATCTCTCATCAGTGCCTGCAGGGCCATCCAATGTGATACATTTTAAGAAAACATTAGGTACTCTCACTTATTAGCTAATAAAATAGAGATTGATAATGCAATGCTAGTTCAAAATGTTGGAAATACCCCAGCATCTGAAAAGATACTGAAGTGGATAGGTCAGGATTGCATAATTTAATTTTTGGCCATATCATACAAGGGAAAAACAATGGTGGATGTTATTTCAACTATTACACGGTACAAGAATTATTTTCCCTAAATACTACTCACAGTCTACTGTACTAGAAAGCAATATATATCTGCACGTTATAGAATTATAGTTCGATCATATGATGATTTCATTTATAAAAATAGTTTCCATGTACAAAGCACTTCAGCTGAAAGAGAAAATGAAGAAGATCGGACCGAAATTCGCTTCAAATACTACTTGAAGCACTTTAGTACAAACTCGAAGAAAATAAGTAGAAAATGCTGTCAAAACATGTAAATCATCTCACAATACCACGTTTTTTCATAAAAGAACTTATTTATTTAAAAGATGGGAAAATAATACTAAGTAAAAAATGAGAAACCTCTAAAATACTCGTAGAGAACGAAGAAAAGACGAAGGGAAAAAAGAAACTCAAGGGCAACAAAAGTCAATTGTATTCAACTTATATTCAAGATCTAATGTTAGAGAGAGAGAGGGAGGGAGAGATTTTTTATATATCCAACAATGTTTCCTCGTCTTTAAATGGAGTGAATACGCCGTAGGTTATATTACTATATGTTTATTCCAAGTCGAAATATAAATGCCAAAAATACATCAACATGGTTTTAACCATCCATTCAAATATCTTATGTAAATTTAATTTTAAAAAATGCATCTTAAATACACACAAACCATATTAAGGATTTTGAGACAAAAAACAAAATGCAATCAAAAAATTATATATTATTAAGCTAAATAAAAGTATATATACAACATGTACTATTTAATATTATAAGAAGTATATGCAATCTGTTCAAAAAAAAGAAGTATATGCATTAATTTCATTTATATTTGGAAAAATATATATTAGTTTCAATTTCAAGTTCATACACTCATGTTTAACCAGACAGTGGATTTCCATAAATATCACGAGTCAGTTTCTTTAATTTGTCATTATATTCAAAATTTACAAGAAGCCCTGGCCTGTCAACTAGTTTATATCTAAATATATTCTTATCCATGAGTATGTAATTGTCTAGGATAATGAAGACAAAACCATTACCTATTCAAAATAAAAAGATAGTATCACCAGCGACACATTGCAAGTTCAAGGAGCCCACAGACACCATGCTCTCACATATATATATTCCGCAAACTCATTCACTCTCATCAATGACAGTACCAGAACCAGATTCGTATAAGAAATCTATAGAGACATTAATCAATATTTGAAAGATATGCTTATAGCGGAATCAAACTCAGAATCATCATCAACTTGTCGCTTCCTGTGAGGCACCAGAGACAATGACACTAAAATGTATTTAATCAGACTTCAGTTGGCTTTTGTCCCATAAATAAGATAAATTACTGAAAAGGAAACTATTTTGCGTACCTCAAGGATACACGCTTGAAAAACTCGCATGCGTGAAGACGAAAGTCGGGGGAAGAGAGTAAGAAACCACAACTAGGAGGGAGAGAGAGAGAGAGAGAGTAATACTCATTACTGAATTTAAAATCAAGCTTTTAAACAAATACAAAGAAAAGAAGTTCATACCCATGTATTATGCTATATTTTGAAAGAACAACTACAGGGGCCCACTCAGCATAAGCATTAACAACATTAAGAGTAGATGTTACTATAGCTGCATGATGTTTTGCAGTGTCTAGTTGTTGCCTCCCTGCTTCACTCAAAGCAGCTCCAAAGCGTCTCTCAAGTAACTGTATCAGCTGAAAGATATCACAATACTGCCAGAATATGTAACTTATGAAGATAGTCCTAACCAAGACTTACAGTGTGCAACAATGGTAAAATTTCAGTCAATGATTGAGTTAACCCACGCAGCAATAGCCTTCGCAGATCCCCTGAAAAAAATAAGAACCATGTGACAGCAAAAGGCGATTTAATTAATGAGAATAGATTACAACAGATGGCGGACCAGAAACAGTCCTCGGAAGGTACATATACAATACAAGGAGGAAATGTACAAATTCTAGAAACATAATAATATAAAAGTAGCAATAGGGAAGATGCTGCTTGCACTTGATGAATCAATACTCAGACCTGTGCATACGCATCAACAATAAGGAGATCTAAGACCAAGCAAGAAACCAGCGATAAAAATGACACCCCTCTTGTTTGTAAAAATTAACTGAATGTCCTTCATGTTATAAGTCTTACTAAAGTCATCTTTCCTCTTGTTTCAAATTTGTACGCTCATTACCCCTAAAAGAGTAGCAGGTTTTAAAAAAACAAAGCAAACGGGAGGTGAGTGTAATAATTGAAACAAGAAGGTAGGGGAGTGTAATGTTAAAAACAAGAGGTTGTATATTAAACACAAAACAGTTGCTCATGACTGCCTACTATCTATACCTTCTAAATCTTCATTATGAACTGTAATATCTTCAGGAAGCCACCTTAGCATCATCAACTCGGCCTAGAATGGAAAGAAAAATCACCTTAACTCCCTCAAGAAAAGTTATTTACATAAAAAAATAGCTGCAAATAGAAAAATATGGTATATACTTGGATGGGAGTACCATTGTTAGAGAGGGCAACTAGAGATGGAAAAAGTTCTGCCACAGACTTGAGCCTTCTCTCCTAACTATCTGTAACAAAATAAAATACATAAGTATATACAACTGCAAAGGAGTCAACAACAACTAGAACAAAAGTCAATCTAATAGCAAAAACCTCAACAACAAGAGCAGCCATCTGACTTTTCAAAGCCCATTACTCACAAGGGTTAGCGATTTCAGACATCAACTCAATCACTAGAAACATTTGTGAAGCCCCTCCATTCTGCAGGACTTAATTCATCCCATCGCATCCGCACTAAATGCTGCAGAAAGGAAAAGAAGATTGAAATCATAAGAGTGACAGTCAGGACTCATGAAATTCAATGACATGTAATTGTAAGCTTACATGGTTTTAGCGCATAACTTAAAAAGAGAATGTTAAGGGGAATATGGATCTAAAAATTTGCGCAACAAGTGTGTTTTGGGTATGCAGTCTATTTTAAACTACAGAAGCCAACCAAAGTTTGAGATTCCAATTTGCAGGACTTTTACTCTCATCTTTTTGGTTTAATTCAACACTAAAAGGTGTGTCTTTGGTATATACTTCTTACCCATCATGCTTTGTTATCTAGAGATCAGATTTTCCATGTTTGTGCACCAATTTGGTGGGTTTTCAAGACACGTATTGCAGGATTACATCTGTCTGAATGCTGTTTTGGGTGAGCTTCTCAGTTTGACGAGGCGTTAGACGAAATGGCTTCGTTTTATGGATCATTTGACACATAATCGACATGGAGTAAGTTCAAAATTCATTCCCACCTTTTTGGGTTTATTTTCTTATTGGGATTGCTCCGCCTTTGTTGGTTATTTGGTTTTGCTCTCTTGATTTGTGGACATGCCGGGCGATAGTGTGATTATGACGTTCAATGGTGTTGTGGGGAGTGAGTTGAGCTACAGACTCATCATGGAATATAGATGAGAGCAATTAGTTGGGTTGGTCAAAGGCTTGTTTATAAGTGATCCAAGCTAGGGGTGTAAACGGATCGGGTCTGGATCGGGTCCGGGTATATCCAGATCCGATCCGGGTATATTTTTAGCGGGTCGGGTCTTACCCGATTACCCAATGGGTCTCAGAAAATGGATCCAGACCCGGATCCGTTAAAGACCTAGAGACCCGACCCGAATATATATATAAACTGTAAAAAACAGTTTATGTATGTAAACTGTAAAAAACTGTTTACATAAACTAACTTTTTATGTATGTAAAAAACTGTTTAAGTATATAAACTAACTTATATATATATATATATGTAAAACTGTTATTTTTATATATAACCCTGTTTTTATATAAAACTGTTTTTATAAAACTATTTTTATAACTGTTTTTATAAAACTGTTATTTTTATATATAACCCTATTTTTATAAAACTATTTTTATATATAACTTATATATATATATATATATATATATATATATATATATATATATATATTTAGTAACCATATGTAAGACTATATATATATAATATTATATATAAATATATATTTATTATATTATATATATACACATTCGGGTCGGGTCCTTATCGGATCGGAGTCATGTATATCCAGATCCGGTCCATTAACTAATCGGGTAATCGGATAATCGGGTCTATAAAATTTGCTCAGATCCGTTAATTCAGGTCGGGTCCGGATCGGGTCCGGGTCCAGACCCGGTCCATTGACAGCCCTAATCCAAGCTACATACCCTTTATGGGTATACTGCAATGGAGAATAAAAAACAAACTGAGTCAGAGCTAGATTGAAATCCATAGGTCATATCTTAACAATTTAATTGAAGATATACCGACTATCATGTGTGCCTTTGTACTCCTACATAGCTTGTAGAAGCAAACTGGTGTATTCTTCTTATCCTGGTAATGATAGTAAGAGAACGGCCCCTTTGATTTGTTATATTTCTAAGAAATGTATGTAACCTCCGATGCAAACAATTGGGAAGAAAAAAGAATTAAGTAAGAAAAGCATCCAAGCCAAAAAAAAAAAAGTGAGACAGAGCACATAATGTTAAAACTACGAAATGAAAATAAAATAGTCATAACAAAACTAGCCCGTTCTTGTGGAATATGAAGAATAGACATTAAAAACACCAATATAACTATGCTCATATAATTTTATAGATGTGTCATACTAATATACATAAAGCACAATTAACAAAGAATTGGTGAGATAACCACAATATGAGTTTCTAATAATAGTGTAATAAGAGTTTGAAGTAATCAAACCATATATGGTAAGATTATGGTCGATATAGATGCACATAAGCAAGGTTATAGGATTCAGCAAAGAAATTTTCAGTTATAAAATATGAACAAGAGATGAGAAAAAACTCACGGGCACCAACCTGCAGCATTTTGAAAAGCACGCAGTAGAATTTCAGAAGATCGATCTTTCTTGACTAAAAGAAATGACGTGTTTGCCAAGACACGTACAAAGTATTGGGAAAGAAACATTCATATCAAGTAACATATATCATTAAAAACAAGTAAAGCTGTTTTGCATTCATGCCTTCGAAAAAGTAATACATGTGAATAAATAACCTTATTCTAAGTTATTGTAAAATATTAATTAAGAAATGAAGAAGGTGGTTAGTAGATTAAGTCACAAGGATTATAATATGTACTCTGTTAGGAAATGACATGGGCTGCTTAATAGAACCGCGCTGGGAGTGGATGGGGTTAAAAAAGGTAAAATAGTCCCTAAAGTGATATCCTTTTAAGGTCCATAAAGGATTCATTGGGGTTGAAAGGTTTTAATGAGTGAATGTATTACAAATATAGTTATAGCTTTAATGAAAAGATTATTAAAATAAGAATACGAAGAGAAAAAAATGGGGGTGATGTATAATCATCACAGTACTCATTCTCGTTTTGTGTCTGAGGCTACAAGATTTCAAATGGGTGCCTACCGTGTAATCTGAAATGTGGATACATTAATGTAACGATGCATGGATACTCGTTCCTTTGCTTGCTGGGTTGGGTGTTAGCGTCTATTTAGTACCAAATAGTTGTAGGTGTCACTGTAAATCAAGGTTTGCCTGGAGACCAAGGATCTCTGGTTTTACATAGATTCCTAGCAAGGACTTTAGTGTTACTGCTCACATGGCCAAACTAACCTTTGTTCATCTTCTTGTATTTCTTTCCCATTCGTGACGCCACCGTCATTTGGATGTCACGAATTCTTTCCTTAATGGGGATTTACTTAAATCTATAAGCATGAACCCACAACCAAGCTTTCAGCTAGGGGTCGGTTTAGGGAGTATGTTGGAAAAGTTTGTCGTCTAAAGAAATGTCTGTGTGGCCTGGTGCAATCGCCTAGAGTGCTTTAGTCGCTTCAGTGATGCATTCTTAGGCTTCGATTTCTTGTGATCTCAGTGATAAACCCAAATATTCATATCAAGAGTATTCCTGATATTCAATATATTGACTATGATTCAACCCCGATGTATCCATGACGTATCAGGGCACATCCAAACCATATCCGAAAGTTAAAATTGTCAATTTGATCAACGAATACAAATTTATAGTGTCCGATACATAGTCGATATCCATATACAATACTCCAATTCTGTTATTTTTTAAATATCCATGCTACACGGCTTTCTACGTCCAAATACCCAAATCTCAAACTTATTGTTGAATCAATGACAAATTCCAAACTCCTTCAATGTATAAACGTTTAATTCCTTCTACCATCCAATTCTTCTCTTAGATGGTAGCTTATGGGAAGGTGAACATCTTTGATTTGATCAAAAGAAGAATGCCAATTGTAACTATCACCTAAATGGTGTGTCAAGCGCAGTAATTCAAATGAAGACTTGACCATTTGCGGCTCCTACATTGTCGCTTCATTCGTTTGGAGGAAGGTTACGAGAGGAGTGCTCCCTAGACATGCAAAAGATTGTTTCTCATGAAATTAGTGGTACAAACAAGGCGAGAAGTGTAGAAGAAAAAAGATGTGTAGTGTTGGCTTCCTTTTAGATAATTTGGAAAGAAAGAAACACAAAATTTACAACAAAAAGACAATAAAAGTCTTTGGAGTAGATAACTTTTCGATAAATTCATGGACTTGTTCATCTTCAGGTTTTGGGAGACGTTTTCCTTTATGTCAATGTCATGGAACAATTGCTTATAGATGGTTTCTAGTGGGAATAAATTTTTGAGTAATTTGATATAATAATGCCTTCGTAGATATAATGTCTTTGTAGATGGAGCCGAATGGAGTTTTTGGAGAGGGGTTCCCAGCTTTAGATAGTTTCTCTTCGACATAAGATTTTGAGTATTTTTTTGTGGTTCAGTGATAGAGGGACGCACATAGAGCTTTCAATGGTATCTTTGTATTTGTTTAGTTATGGTCGGAGTCCGTATTTTTAGAGAAAACAGCTTGTTCCCTTGTTATTTTTTATTATATCAATGATGTGAAGTTGGTGTTTGGTTGGTCAACTTATCTACTTGACCACAAAAATCTTGATTTGACATTTGTTGTTAGTGTGTAAGTCAGATTATGCATATTCCTCGCTCAAATCATATGGAGTTGTTGTTCTACATTATCTCACGCAGATAATGTCATTTTTAAAATTGATAGGCACCCTACCTCTAGTTTTTGTGACTTCTAAGTTCTAGCGATAATCATCTCGTTTCATGGAAGAGTAAAAAACCAAGTTATTGTCTCCAGATCCTTTGAAGAGGCAGCATATTGAGCCGTGACCAAAATCATCTATGAGCTCCTTTGCTGCATTCTGTAATAAATGAGTTAGGGTTTGTTAAGAAGAATTCATATCAGTTATTGTGTAATAACATATAAACGATTACTTTTGCAAATATTATGTTCTTCCAGATGACAAATCATATGGAGATAGATATTAATTTCATTCGAGAGAAGACCAAGAGCCAACATCATCAATCCATCATTTGTTTCTTCTTTGGAACACATTGTTGGGGTGTTTAATAAATCAGTTGGGAAATCTCTTCTTCGGATCATTATTGACAAGTTCCAATCAGTTGATCACTTGATCCAGCTTGAGGAGTTTTGGAAAACGTCCTGTTTACATGATTTATTTTTTTAATTGTCTTATATTTCAATTTTGTACTTTATTTTCTTTCCATAAATGTAAATACTTTTTGACTAAGCCAACACACGATTCCTTTTCAAAGATCTTTAAAATCACCTCCATCACATTCAATGTTCTAAAAGGAGTGCATATGCGTGATGCTTTTTAGAAACGCATCGCATAATTCATATGCGTGGCAAAAGGCGTGGTCAACGCGGTCAATAGAGCCTAGACGCATAAGGCATCAGAAAGGAGCCTTTTATTTAAAAAAATAAATTAAAATTTTGTTAGAGTTCTTATTTTTCCCCCTTAACTAAACTCGTCATTTATATTTTATACAACTAAAAAAAATGACTCATTTTGTCAAAACGGAAACACTCCAAACACAAAAATCCTAGCTCCGACAACCCATTACTTCCTTTCCCTCTCCGACAGCTTCCGACTCCTCCCTCTCCCTCTCCCTCTCCTACAACCTCTGACTCATCCTCCCACTCTCTTACATCCTCTCACTTCATCCCCTCCCTCTCCGACAGGTTCTTACCGCTCCTTCTCCCTCCCCCTCCCTCCACTCGCAGCCTCCGACCTTGTAAATATCCCTCTATTTTGTTTTTTTTAATTTTTGTAGTTTTTTAGTTCTTTTTTGGGCTAATCACGATGATAATAATTTTCAGCCCTAAATAACTGATTATATATGATGATAATAATTTTTGATTGCATGTTCACGCTTATGTTTTTCTTATGTGAGTTCTGCTTTTATTGTTTTCCTAGCCTTAGTATAATTAAAAACTATTTAAAAAGGGGGAAATGTTTTTTCACGCCTAGGCTCCTAATGCTTGACGCATGACCTCCACGCATCGCACCTTTTAGAACCTTGATCACATTCAACTCTAGAAGGTCAACAAATTCATAATAGAATCTCAATTTAAAGGATTATAAACAAGCATCGATTGCTTAAAAGTAAAAATTATTCTCAAAAAATCAAAAGAAAATGGATGGAAGTTACTAATGGAAGTGGGCCCTTTTTAGGGATTATTTGTCATTTTTATTTTCTTTTGTATTTTTTTTTCTTTGGTTATTGTATTTTTCTTTGTTTTACTTTAGTATTTAGAGGTAAGGAGTAGTAATGGCATTTTTGTAATTAGGCATTAGCTTGGAGCCTAAACTACTCCTACCCTTTAAATACCTACTTGTAGTCTTCATTTGGGACACACTCCATTTTGAATGTAAGAAATCTTTTGATTCTCTCTCTAAAGTTAGGGTTTGGTGTATTTCTTTTCGCCATTAACGTGTAGTTTACATCAAATTGGTATCAGAGCGAGTGTTGCTCCACATTGGTGTTGGTGTATCGGTGTATTTTTATTATCAAAATCATATGCAACAATCAATGTCTCCAAAGAGATCCGAACAACTATATGAGGAGATTCAAAAACAAACAGGAGAGTAGGTACAATCACAATAAGAAATTTATGCCCTCTTTCAACCCCATTTCCAAAATCCTAACTTTAGCCCACCAAAAACCATAACCATCAAGCCTCCCACCACCTTTTCCTCCACTCCCAGCCCTTACTATCCCTACCCAGTAGCCCCAAAACCCCCAACCCTAGCAAATATCCCTCCTACCCCTTCTGCCATTATCGCCCCTTCCCTGCCCTGTGCGGCAGGTTACCCCCTACTCCTGCTACCTTCGCCTCCCAGTTGCTACAAATCCTAGACCTGCTGCCGAGGGCCACCCCTCAGCCCCTGTGGCAGCCACCAGCCCTTCCGCCACACCCAATCAGTAACCTGACCACCAAAACCAACCCAATCACTCCTATGCAACCTTGATTATACCCTCCTCCCCTCCCCTCCCCGCTACACCAAAACCCTCCTCCTACCCACCCGGGTCCCATCTGACCCTTCTCCCTCTCGCCCAAACCCTCAACCCGTGAGCTCCCACCCAAACCATTTTTCAGCCCACAGTTCTTAAAAAACTGCCTAGGCTTGAGGCTTGGGAGAAACGCCCCGCCTTAAGCTTTTTACGCCTTATTCTCAGTAAAACTCTTAAGACGCACTTTTTTCTAAAAACAACAAGGCTTTAGTGAAACGATATCGCCTTTTAAAGAATTTTTTTACAAACATGACCATTATCTCATCCAAAATAATCAAATACTATTTCAATTTGCATATATTCAGACGTATTTTTATGATATGTACAATTTTAGTATTTTAATAGCCTTGTTATGATTAAAAAATATTAAAACATATTAAGAAGGCCTAAACGCCTCTTCACGCCTAAGGCCCGCCTAGGCTTCTAAGGCTTGAGGCTTGGCATCCACGGCTCAATCACGCCCCGCGTTTTTTAGAACCCATCAAAGGAATTACATTTCCACCCCGATTACCTCCCGAGCTATGCACCGCCACTCTCCCGGAAGACAAGAATCTTGTTTGACACGTGTCGGACACGCGACACGCTCCGACACGCCCCCAACACGCTGGGACACGCGAGTCCCAGAGTG
Source organism: Sambucus nigra (assembly GCA_949130495.1). NCBI lineage: Eukaryota > Viridiplantae > Streptophyta > Magnoliopsida > Dipsacales > Adoxaceae > Sambucus > Sambucus nigra. The sequence goes on from CASBWL010000029.1 coordinate 2,736,628, forward strand.
TCCTATTTTTTTTAGTTGGACACGTTGGGGACACGCTCCCGACACGCTGAGGACACTGTGTCCTCTCTCTCCCTCCTGTTTCTTTGTTTTTCTTTGCTTTTTTCTTTGTTGTGTTGTTTTTTATTTTTAGATGAATGTGTTTTATTTATGATTTTAATGTTGAAGTGTATTTCAATATTGTTTTGTATGATCAATTTTCTTAATTTTATGTTAAGAATGCTCTAATAATGTATTTTATAGAAAAAATTCTATTTTTTTTCTTTTATATATATTTAAATATATATTATATATTATACATATCCTAGCGTGTCGTATCCTAATTTTTAGAAAAATCACGTACGCGTGTCGCGTGTCGCGTGTCGTGTCGAAACACGTATTGCGTGTCGAGTCCGTGCTTCATAGCTCCCGTGGCACAATTCAAGATTATCGGTGGCTAGTTCAAGATTGGTTGCTTCACTCAATCATTCTTCCTCCCTCAATCCTCCAATCGAGTCAAATCAATGATAAAAACTCCCCTCCCAAGCCGATTGATTGCAAGAAAGACCGAAACAACGAAATTCGGTTGAGCATTGGGGATTTTTTTGACATTTTAGAGGAGGATGGTTGGGTGAATCACACACACTTTCGCGAACCGGAAACATTTGATTTGGGAGAATTTGTTCCAATCTTTGAGAGAGAGGATGATGATTTTGATACGATAGGATCGGTGTTTATCTCTCTTAGGGTTGATTTAGATATTGAAGGTGATTGATTGGTGGTAGGTATGTGGACCCATTTGTAGTAGCTTTTGATCGGCACTCGGAAGAAATTTTCTGCGGCGTAGCATTACGGAGGTTCATGAAGGGAATCTTGGGTCGCGATTTTGTTGGTCGGCCACGCTTGAATTGTGTTCCTCTCTTCCCGGGAGTTATTGCAAGCCGGTACAAGGGGCGTTTCCAATGACGGATCTACTTCCTAGTGAGGAGCTCTTTGATGGTTGCCTTGCTTTCTTACCATTCGTCTCCTGCGCTCGAGGACGAGTGATTATTTGTCATTTTTAGGGATTATTTGTCATTTTTAGGGGAGAGTGATGGAAATGGGCCCTTTTTAGGGATTATTTGTCATTTTTATTTTCTTTCGTGCTTTCTTTTATTTTGTTATTGTATTTTCCTTTGTTTTACTTTAGTATTTAGAGATAAGCAGTAGTAATGGCATTTTTGTAATTAGGGTCTTAGCTTGAAGCCTAAGCTACTCCTACCCTTTAAATACCCACTTGTAGTCTTCATTTGGGACACTCTCCATTTTGAATATAAGAAATCTTTTGATTCTCTCTGTAAAGTTAGAATTTGGTGTATTTCGTTTAGCAATTGACGTGTAGTTTATGTCAGTTACATCTACATGAAATTCTAAATGATAACTACATGAAATTCTAAATGATTTATAAGGTAATCGGATATTTGAGCATTTTAGTTTGCCAAATTTGGCCTTCCAAGTAGAAATCAAGGGTGAAAAGGGGGATGGGGGTGAAACAAGGAAAATTCTGCCTATTAGCATTGTAAACAATCAGTAACAATAGTCGTTATAAGATCATGGCGGGGAGAATTGATAATTTTACATGTTTCATAACTTCCAATAGGTCACACTGAATCCCATTTTAACCAAAGTCAATCAAAATGTCTAATCAATTAGATCATTTTGATCGGGCGGAAAAAGTGTGTTCATGTGAGGACACAATCGTTGTGTGTTTCGCCGCCGCGATACAAAAGAACCTAAGCTACTACCACACTTGACAAGCAAGCACAGCGGTAAGTCGGGTGTCGTAAGAAATCCACAGGGAGTGATTAAATTTTAGACTTTAATTGTTTTAAAACTTCAAGAATAAAAATGGTGTAAAAGAAATAAGAAAAGGTGATGTTTGGTTATGGTGACAAAAGAGAAGAATAAGTTACGCTACACAAAAGTAAAGCGAGGATCGGGATCGCATTCCACCACACGGGCTAAACAACAACTAATTAGAATTACGGTTCAAAAACATTTAATCGAGCATTTACAATTAAGCATAAACATCACACAAGAAGGAATTTAACCCAAAGTTGCGAGATTAAACATTTAACTGAAAATGGTCACACGCGGATTAAATTCGGATTGTCGCTATAAACTCTAACGTTGCGTGACAAAGTAAGATAAACGCCTAACAATCCAACTTTGATACGCGCGGTTTCAATTAAACGCAATTTTACACAAAACCTAGTTTTAGAGGTCCAAACCCGAAAATGGCGGAAACGCAATCCCGACCCTATTTATCTAAGGGCAATACATGAATTAAACTAATTAACAAAGCAATAAACTAATTAAGCAAGAAATAAATTAATCTAGGCAAGAGATATAAATGACATCAATGGAAATAAAACAAGAAATCAACTATATTAATGGTAGGTGTAATGAAAATCCAACTTACAACACCCAAAAGTTGTCACAGCAAATGAGGAAGAAGAAGAGCTCCCAAAACCCACCAAACCCTAACTAAAACTAAGCTAAAATCGTGTATATATATATATATATATATATATTTTTTTTGAAATAAAACAAGAAATCAACTATATTAATGGTAGGTGTAATGAAAATCCAACTTACAACACCCAAAAGTTGTCACAGCAAATGAGGAAGAAGAAGAGCTCCCAAAACCCACCAAACCCTAACTAAAACTAAGCTAAAATCGTGTATATTTCTCTTCCAAATGAAGAGAAAGTGTTATATATCAAATATCCTATGGCAAACTTGTAATAAAAGGGAAGAAAACCAAAAATCTGGAGGGCCGAATCGATTCGGAAATGGTCCGAATCGATTCGGAAACAGGGGAAGTTCGATTCTGCAATTCTGCAGAATTCCGAATCGATTCGGTTTTGGGCCGAATCGATTCGCAACCTACAGGTCTGAATTCTGCAGCTTTGTCCTGTTTTACGGAAAATGCCGCCATTTCTTCGTTATAGCTCGGAATGAGGCACGGTTGGAGGCTACGCGAAGATAACTCAGAGGACTACAACATCCAAGAAGACATTGGGCCAAAAAGCCAAAATATGAAATGACTAAAATGCCCTTGAATGTGACCTTGAGTGTACTTTTCATGTCAAAACCATCCTAAAAATGCCATAACTCCATCGATACAACTCGGAATCATACACCGTCGGCGTCCACGCGAAGAGAAATCAAAGGGCTTCAACTTCCGTGAAGAGCTCGGGATTCAAACCTGAATGCTGGAATTACTAAAATGCCCCCGAAGATGCAAAAGTCGACGAAACAATTCCGGAAAGCGTCCGAACTTCATACTAAGCATCCAAATACCTATAAAAGCTCAATTAACCCCTGCAAAACATGTTAACATAGAAATCCGAGGTTGTCTGGTTAACGAGCATAAGTATAGGGATTAAGATACCCAAGGGGGCTAATAAGGCGTAGGTTAACGGGTGAAATACGCAATATTTGCGTCGTATCACACCCCCTAACTTACACATTGCTAGTCCCTAGCAATGAAATAGGAAACAACAAGAACTACAAGAAAACCAAAAGCAGGAGAAGTATAAAAGTATGGTATAAAAGCAATAAAAAGATAAGGCCACTTTCGCGGGCGATTCGATTGCATTTAGAGTATGCAATAAGCCGTTAAACCCCTAGGTTACCCTAGTGGACGAGTGTCGTCTCGTGAGGGTTTTCAGGGATGAAACCCACAAACATCATAAAGTTTCCTCAAAATATGCCTAACCCAACATGCGACAAACTCAACAACAACGAAAAAGATTTCAAACATGTTATTAGCATATTGAACGAATTCAAACAAAAGTCCGTTGTTATTAACAAGTTGAATGCACCTCATAGAATTGAAACTTTAAAAGTGGGAGGGGGAAGAGCAAATGCAAAATATGATTTGGTAAAAACTTAAATAAACCGGATAAACATAAATCAAGCATATATTCAATCCTCACGGGCATTACGCTCAACAAATGAAATCACTCGGAATGGGAGGTAATACACGGGACATGCGGACATAAAGAGTAAATGTAAATGGAAACTAGGCCGCGCACATGTCACAGATGAAGAACGCTATATAGGAAATGAAAAACTTGCAATCTCAATGAAATATACCGCACACTAAAAGAGGCGAAATGCATTTTCACAGATTATCACAACTATTATGACTTTTGAATTACATCAACCTAAGATCACATAGGACTTGTAATAGGGTTGTAATGTAGGATAGGCTAGGGTACGAAATGAAGGAATGTATGTAGGGATTCAAAGTGTTCGGGATGAAAACTCGAGATAATGGGAGAATGCGTTCAATAACAAAATTGGAAAAACAAGTTCCAAAACAAGCATTAAATGTATCATTTGGAGAGTAACCAAAGCTTATTGAAATATACACAACATATACAACTTTCTCTTTCTTTTCTTTTCTTCTTTTTCTCATTTTTCTCTTTTGTTTTCTATTGCTTTTTGCCTTCTCTTTTTCTTCACTTTTTTCACTACTTTCTTTTCTTTGCTTATCAAACTCTCATATGCCTAAAATTGCAACCGCAATACAACAACAACATTCAATCCCAAGTAACATTCCAAACAAAGGTATGTAAGGTGTATATATGGGCTAAAAACTCCAATTTGGAGTTGTTTATGGGATTTGGGTTATGAAACGAAAGGCTATATTTAGGCTCAAAGGGGTTAACTAGGGAAACATATAAGGGTGAGGTCAAGGCTAATATGGGTGATATAACAAAGAATGCCTATGATCATTTCACAAAGTTTACGCAATTCTCGAGTCAAAACAATATATGAAAATCATGATCAAGTAACACATTTCAAGTATGAACTCAATTAATCAACGGTCAAATGAAAGAATAGTGAGATTACCGACGAATTCAACATTTTCAATGAGGAAAGAATAGTGTATAACACTCACAAACGACGAAAGGTACAAAGCTTACTCGGTGTAAGTATATACAATGCAACAAAATATTACCGAGTTATAAAAATCTTAAACCAAATCAATATAACAAGGAAAGTGCATATGCTCATGGGATAAAGTTTAATTCATGAAGTTATTCACAATATCAATGATTTGAGGACTAAAGTCTAATAACTTCTAAAATCGAGAACATGCATCATTGAGTTGTCTATTGGATCGGGCAATTATTGAAATTTATCACTGGAAACAAGGCAAAATACCCAACAAAGGAGAAAAAAGAAAGAAAATATTTTTGAAAATTTTCAAATTTTTCACAAAAAGGCATACTTAGTAACTAAATGTGAGCAAATCCATGGACTACACATGAAATGGATAGAATATCCTACACCCCCTAACTTAAATGTTGCATTGTCCTCAATGCGCATTAAGAACACAACACAAAGAGAGGAAAAGAACGATATTACCCAAAATTGGAGCGATCTCCATAAGCGCGAGTCCAAAGGAATCTACAAAACAAGTTAGTACCGAGCATAGAAAAAACAAATAACAAAAAGTTAACTAATTACACTAGACTAAATTAAAAAGGAAAGAGAAATAGGAAAGAAAGAAAATAAAAAAAGCTAATTATTTACAACCTACTATTTAGGCTTCACACTAACTATACACTAGAAGTCTAAATAGTTGAGGATCCACCCAAAAAGGGATTTGACTTTGAAAGATCAACGGTGGACCCTCCAAAGTGAACATGCCTCCCGAAAAATAAGAATTCCATTTGAACAACGGAAGGCATGTGGGTGGTGAAAAAAGTGAACCATCGCCAATTTGAAATTTTGGGCGGACGATGGGGGATTTGGATAATAAGGGGGAAAGGTACAGTTGAGGTCCAAGAAAAATCGACTCATCTCCCAAAGATTTTTCAAATGGAATGGGAGATGGTGCACACGTGGGGATAACATCCATCGAAAACAAGTCCGGCAAGGAGTCCTCATCGGAAAAAAGTGTAGAAGTTTTAAAAGTTTCTACCGACTCATAGGAATCAACCGGTAATTCTAATGGTTCAATCACGGAAAATGAATATGGTGATGAAACAAATTCAATCTCAATCGACTCATCGTCGGAAGGAGATTGAATTTCGGAGGAGAAAGATTCACATTCGATGAGAAATTCTCTGAAAAAGTGAGGTGAAACACAAGTTTCCACCTCCTCGTTGTTTTGTGCATAAGAATTCATCTCATCGCAAAGTGCCCCTAGT